>CM060949.1:29822977-30170307 GCA_030765055.1 Mantis religiosa | reverse complement strand
TACCTAAAAAACTCATACAAGATGGTCTTGGACTTTTGAATATACAAAATCCAGCTATAAAATTTACATTGGAAACAGAAAAGGATGGTGTGCTCCTCTTTTTGGACATCAAGATCAAAATAACGAACAACAAACTCACTTTTGGTATTTACAGGAAATCGACACATACAGATAATTACATTAAGAACAACAGTTTCAACCCAAAACAACACCAACATGCCATTTTCAACACTTTAATCTTTCGGATGATCAACTTTCCACTAAACAGAGAAGATTATCAAGAAGAATACCTACACATAAAAAAGTAGCTATATCCAACGGTTTCAACCCAAATTTAGTAGACAAAACAGTTAACAGACTCAACAAAGCTAAGAAAATAAAAGAAACCACCACCCTAGAACCTACAGGAGAAAAAGAGAAAAAACTTTTTAAACAATTCACCTTCCACCCATCAGCCTATAACAAATTCCAAAAAAATCTTCTCAAAACACAACATAACTCTTGCACCTCAAAATAGGTTTAATATCAGAAATTTGTTAAAAGGCCCTCCCAAAAATTCAATCACTACCAAAGAAAAACCAGGAATCTATGAGATCAAATGTGAAACTTGCTCTAAAATTTATATAGGAAAAACAAAAAGAAATATTAACATCAGAACACACAGCACAGTGGTGTCGCTGAAGGTGAATCCTGCTGCTTGGAGCAGGGGCCTTCGACTTGTTGCCATACCGGGACACTGTCCCTTACTGGCATTATGATGGAATTAATTCATCGGGCGGTGGTTAAATGGTTGGCTTTTGTTCTAGGTTTTTTTTTAATGATGAATGAGATTAGAAGAGATATTTGGATAAAGATGGTGTATGATGGGGGGTTAGTATTATGGTAGGCCTAAGGTGGTTCGTGGGTGTTTGTAGGTAGCCCCGGGGTCTAAATCATATTCCCCGAGACCCCTGATGAGATGGTTGAAGCTGGATGGTAGGTCGGAGTAGAATTTGTATGAAAGTGTTTTGATGTAGCTGGTGAGAGTGGGAAATGAGAGGTCGTTGTGTATATTGGTGTTGGGGATGTACCAATCGGCTCCTGTAGCAATACGGAGAAATCGGTTCTGCAGGACCTGGAGTTTGTTTAAGTTTGATGATGCTGCAGCACCCCAGACTTGACATGCGTAAGTGATGGCCGGTCTCAATATTTGCTGGTATATGAGAATTTTGTTTCTGAGACTCATTGGTGATTTTTGGTTGTATAATGGGTATAGCATACCCATACGTTTGGTGATTTTTGAGGCTACAGATGTGATATGTGTTTTCCAGGTGAGACGCATGTCGAGCTGGACTCCAAGGTATTGGACCTGATTACTCCAGGGGATGTCTTCTCCTGCTATGTGGAGCTCTGGGACATCGTAACATCAGAACTAAAGAACATCTAAGAAACATTAAAAATGGTGAAACAGAAAAATCAGCAGTGGCTTTTCATTTTTTGAATACTAGACATGACATCAACTTCGAAACATCTCTAATAAAATATGTTAATCACCCCATAGACCTTTCCGTATGGGAAAAAATCTTCATCAACAAAAATCGTCATAGAGTCATGAATTTTGAAACTCCACCACCGGACATCTTTGACAAGTACATCACGCCATCTATTGACAATACGGAGAAAGAAGAAACCACTACAACTTACACTAATCGAGTATCAGCTGATGATAGGAGCAAGAGCTCTTGAAACATGTCCTGTGAATAAACAGTGTGAGTGAAGCAATGTGTCAATATCTTCTCGATTCACTTTTGTACTAATTTGTGCTTCACTTTCCCTACGCTTCTTTCAAGTTTATACTTCGAATTAATATAAAGTTTCAGTCAATTCTAAGTCACTGTAGTCGCAGTCAAATAAATTTTCAAAAAAAAAAAAAAAAAAAAAAAAAAATACTCTCACCGGAAAACGAAAAATCTAAAGCTCCTTTTTTAAAAAAACGGTTACATCCCCCAGTCATTTCGGAAGGTTAATGAAATGCATGAAATGATGTTCAAAACAGCCCAGGGTTCATGGAGCTTAGAGTTACCTGAGATTTGTCTTCCAGGATAGAGAAAAACCCCGGAAACAACCTTATCCAGGTAGCTCACCCAGACCGAGATAGGAGCTCGGGACCCTTTGAATGTGAGGCAGACACGCTACGAAGGGGAGCAAACTTTTGGTTGGAAATGCACAATTCCTCACTGAAATTTGCCATGAACTTTCCAGAGCTAAATTCCTGTAATACATTACGTTAGTAAACATGCATGCCACACATTATTGCCCTCCCAGGTGGGCTTCAATGACACCCATCGGAGACATTATCACATTTTGACAGAGTTTTACTGGATTACTGCTTTATCGTGAGGTAAGTGGGTAAATAGTAAGCAGAATCCCCGTATATAAAAGAAGTTCCGGGAATAAAACATGCAGCTCTGATTGTTTAACTTTGGCATTGCATCCCTCTCCACTTCCGTTACAGCCATAGAGGATTTATGCATCATTGCTATTTCATCCTGTATACAGTAATAGTAAAGAAGATGTTGCAGCTTTTTTCTGACTAAAAAGCTTTGGAAGTTTGTCCCGTTGCTTCTTAACTCGATGAGAAACATTTATTTTCTAATCATATGCAGCTGCCTTTCCCTAACAATGAAAGAACTCAATACTATCAGCTTATCATAGATTTCTATTTAGTTAAATCATAAGTAATATATTTTTCATTAATTGGGCTTTTATCATACGTATATATGCTTACACGAGGGCTATTTAATAAAGAATGGTAATAATTTTTCGCACTTAAATTCAATGTTATCATATTCTGTTAGCTTAATGTGAAACAAACACGCCGTCGTAGTTTCATTGTTGGTACTCCTGGTCCCCGTCTGTGAGAACCAGGCAAGTTCAGACATGTTCAGTATCGCTTACCACTGAAATGGAGGTAACATACAGTTAAAGTTGATGTTACAGGAAGATCCGGAGTTTCTTTCAAACGTAATCACTGCTGATGAATCTTGGCTACATCATTTTGATCCTGAGAGCAAACAGCAAAGCTCAGTGTGGAAATCTCCTTCTTCACCAACCCTCCAAAAAAGCAAAAGTGGTTGCTTCTGCTGGAAAAGTTATGCTCATCTCATTCTTTGATGTTCTTGGAATGATTTATCAGCATATTGTACCTGCACACACATCAGTAACTGGACAGTACTACAGGGATGTCCTGAAATCATTGAAAATCCATATCAGGCGCAAAAGACCACATTTCCATGAAGCAGGCTGGACGCTGCACCACGATAATGCGCGGTCGCATATTGCCAATGTTGTTGCTGAATATCTTACAAAAATCAACGTGAAGTCCCTCACCCTTCTTATAGTCTGGATTTAGCCCAATGTGACTTTTTACTGTTCTATAACTTGAAGAAACGCCTTCGTGGGAGTCATTATCTATAATCAGAAGCAGTGGTGAAGGCTATGGAGGCAATTTTGAAGGATCTCTCAAAAATAGTTTCCAGCATGTCTTTGAAGACTAGCAGAAACGCTGTGACAAGTGCATCGCATTCAGGGGAGACTATTTTGAGAAGGACCATCAAAGTTATGAGGATGAGTAAAGGTACGTTGTCAAAAAATTGTGATCATTCTTTATCGTATCTCATAATACATTTCTTTTAAATATATAGCCAGATACCTCTCTCTGCCTGTTCTTTTTAGTCTCCATCATGAACATCATCATCATCATAATTACCATCCTCTTCTTATAATCTCAGATCTTCAGAACGGGTAATTCCAGTGCGATATTTCGATCTTGATATTTTGGGTGGAATGTAAAACTTATGTTCTTCAAAGGAGGCTAGTGAGTACAGAATAACCATTGTTTCACCAGTGCGGCATAGTTTTATCCTAGGTAAATTATTTTACACGCGGACATTGGGGGCTTCAATATTTTAATCTAGCGTTGATCAACTGGATCACAGTAAATAAAAACAGTAAAGCGAAACAAACTAATAAGGTGGAAAAATTATATTACGAGGGTGGTCTGAAAAGCTTCCCATTACAAAATGAAGATGTCAGCACTCGTAAGTAAAAGCTAGTAATTTCGTTGCACATGTGTTGACAATTACTCACCAAAGTTTCAGCCATTTTGGACGCTAAATTGTTATGTAATAGTCGTTTGAGTGAGTTGGTATGAGTGTTTTTATGATAATGCACAAGATTGAGTATACAGCTGTCATTAAATATTTGATTTTCAAAGGCAATACTTCTACGCAAATCAAAGATGAGTTGGATTCTGTGTATGGGAACACTGCACTATCATTTACCTCAGTGAAATTTTCGGCAGCCTGAATTTAAACGTGGTCGTAGGAGCTTAGGACCCGATGAACGTTCGGAACGTCCAAAAATTGCAACTACCTACGAAAAGATCGCCAAAGTTCACCAAATAGTGCTAGAGAACCCGCGAATTAAAGTAAGAGATAGCAAAGGCTATGAACATTTCAAAAGAGCGTGTTTGTCACATATTAATTCAACATTAAGACATGAGAAAGCTGCCCGCGCGTTTGCTCACGTTAGACCAAAAACGTGTTCGAATGAACATTCCCAACGCTCTGTTGACGCAGTTTACGCCAAATAAATCAGAGTGTTGGCACCTATTAATTACTGTAAATGAAATTTGGATACACCTTTATAAGCCCGAAACAAAAATACAGACGAAACAGTGGACTGAAAAGTGGGAACCGGGTTCACAAAAAACAAAAACTGTATTTTGTCGGCTGTCGATGATGGCAACTGTTTTCTGGGATAGTCATGGAGTTATATTAATCAATTATCTTCCAAAAGGAAAAGTCATTACAGGAACATACTACGCATCATTACTTGACAAGCTGAAGGCAGAACTTGCGGGAAAAAGACCACATTTTTGCAGAAAGAGAAAATGTTATTTCGCCAAGACAGTTCACCGTCTCACATGTCAGCGGTTGCAATGGCGAAAATTCACAAGCAGTTCAAACTGCTTGACCATCTGCCTTGCTCACCAGATCTAGCCCCAAGTGACTTCTTTTTGTTCGTTCATCTGAAAATTGCGCAGCATTGAGGACAGATTTTCGTTAGATGAGGAGGCAGTCACCTTCGTGAACAATTATTTTGCAGAGAAAACGCCGAGTACTATTTGGACGGGTTATAAAGATGGGAGCATCGCTGGGAGAAGTGTGTAGAGTTACAAGGAGACTATTGAAAAACGCCATGTACTATTTGGACGGGTTATAGAGATGGGAGCATCGCTGGGAGAAGTGGGTAGAGTTACAAGGAGACTGTTGAAAAACGCCGAGTATTATATGGACGGGTTATAGAGATGGGAGCATTGCTGGGAGAAGTGTGTAGAGTTACAAAGAGACTATGTTGAAAAACGCCGAGTACTATTTGGACGGGTTATAGAGATTGGAGCATCGCTGGGAGAAGTGTGTAGAGTTACAAAGAGACTATGTTGAAAAACGCCGAGTACTATTTGGACGGGTTACAGAGATGGGAGCATCGCTGGGAGAAGTGTGTAGAGATAAAAGGAGACTATGTTGTAAAACGCCGAGTACTATTTGGACGGGTTATAGAGATGGGAGCATCGCTGGGAGAAGTGTATAGAGTTACAAGTGGACTATGTTGAAAAACGCAGAGTACTATTTGGACGGGTTACAGAGATGAGAACATCGCTGGGAGAAGTGTGTAGAGTTACAAGGAGACTATGTTGAAAAACGCCGAGTACTATTTGGACGGGTTACAGAGAATCACTGGGAGAAGTGTGTAGAGTTACAAGGAGACTATGTTGAAAAACGCCGAGTACTATTTGGACGGGTTACAGAGATGAGAGCATCGCTGGGAGAAGTGTATAGAGTTACAAGGAGACTATGTTGAAAAACGCCGAGTACTATTTGGACGGGTTACAGAGATGGGAGCATCGCTGGGAGAAGTCTGTAGAGTTACAAGGAGACTATGTTGAAAAACACCGAGTACTACTTGGACGGGTTACAGAGATGAGAGCAGCGCTGGGAGAAGTGTGTAGAGTTACAAGGAGACTATGTTGAAAAACGCCGAGTACTACTTGGGCGGGTTACAGAGATGGGAGCATCGCTGGGAGAAGTGTATAGAGTTACAAGGAGACTATGTTGAAGAACGCCGAGTACTATTTGGACGGGTTACAGAGATAGGAGCATCGCTGGGAGAAGTGTGTAGAGTTACAAGGAGACTATGTTGAAAAACGCCGAGTAATATTTGGTCGGGTTACAGAGATGGGAGTATCGCTGGGAGAAGCGTGTAAAGTTACAAGGGGACTATGTTGGGGGGAAAAATCTGAAAAAAAAAAAACTCCTCTATCTTTTAGATCGAAACCACCCTCGTAAACCCATATCAAAAAAGAGATATTTTGTATTAGTTTTCTTTAACTGAAGAAAAGCTTATTAAGAATTGAAAAATACAATCAAAACATTGTGTTTACGTACATAACATGTGATTCATTCGGCCGTGACAAACGGCAAATATTCTGTTGCTTGCATTTCTGTAATATTACAAAATTTATACCTAGCAAAACTGTTACCTTAAAGTAGCCAACTCTTTATACATATGGTCATATCATTCAACTTTAACTACCCCATCTTGTCTCTCCTTCATCTATTCCTAATTATTTTCTGTCGTTCGAAAGTGAATACTTCTAAAGCGCTGTCAAGAGAGACAGTTAACTGCATACCAGACTTTTTGTTAACATTCACATCCGCCAAAGCACGCCAAGTTTAGGTCATTAAACTTGTATAATCCCCGTACTTGTTCCCGACATGAGCTTGTCTATTCTTACGAAGCCACGTCATTCTGCAGTGTCATTGTTTATATTTCGCTTCTTGGTCACAGTGACGCGAGGAAAAATAACGTATTAACAAAGGAACGCGCAAGTTAAGAAAACTTCTCAACTGCAACTGTTATGATCCGATGTAAATAAGAATGTTTCGCTAATGAAAATATGGACATGCTGCTGTCATTAACATAATGCTCAGCAGTTCAGGTGTGGCAGATGACTTGCTGGGCATAATGAGTTGGATGGATAGTAATGCCATTGTTCGGATATTGTCCTCACAAGCCTTTGTTAGTTCTATTAAATACCAACGAAAATCTTCACTGGACACAATGAGCTTAGTGTTCGAAAGACTTAAGGAAACACCGTACCAAGGATTGCCAGATTCTCAACTTGTAAATAAGGAGCATGCTTGTCGTTAGAATGTGAGTACGTTTTTTGGATAGAAAGTGAAGACTATCAGTACAATTCTCCACCCTGAAATAATTAACAACAATCTTTCATTTCTCAAGAGTTCAAAGATCCCAATAAAATGATAAATATGCTGATAAACGGAGATGCACGTATTCATAGATATAATTTTCCATAAATACAGTGCGATCCATATAAACCTGAACCATTTCAATAGGCCATAGTTTCCCTATGAAAGCTCCTGGAATGTAGAAATTTGTTTTAATGATCTCAGTGGCTCTGACTACACTGACAAGTGTTGACAGTTGACGGTCTTAAATATGCAGTCATAACAGCAATTCAACACCAACTCCAATACTCAGACCATAATACAGATTCCAAGATGGCGCCCGTCGAAACCCAGCGACTCTGGTTACGTAGAATAGGAAACTATACACAATTGACATAATATAATCCATATTACGGAGCAGCGAGGTAACTCCTAAGCATTTATCACTTTATACTTTCAACTAAAACGTGTAATAACGTAAATAAAGAGCATCATGACAAATCCTAAGAGTTTATCACATTATATAGTAGCACGACCAGTACTATGCATTTTCCACCTTATACTTCCAATCAAAATTTAATTTATAAGGCATGACAACTCATAAGCATTAAACACAGCAAAGTTTATCTTATTGGACTGTATCATCCTATCGTCTGCAGCAAGTACTAAAGTTTCTTTTATATTGTTTACATAGTAACCTTTTCTGGTAAGGACATAGGTACTGCTTATACTATAACATTTAAGAGAACTCACCAGATTGTCAAGTTTACTCCAATTGTCACGTTTGAAGGTGTCAGTTTCCTTACACTGCAAGATCCATTTAAATTTTTCCACTGGTAGGCTCATAATATTGCTTCTAGGTTATGAAATACTTTGAAACTTATTAAGTGAAGCAACATCAGTGAAGCTGGGATCTTGAATGTTATTGAAAAGAACGTAACTAATCGTCTTTAATAATGACTATCAATGGGTTAAAATCTCCTCACCACTTCAGTTTTTAAGGACTCAAAACTGTTAATAACAGCTTGTACACACCAAATATTGAAATTATCTTCACTCTCTGTAAAATGTCTTGGATGCATTCTTCAGGATTTCGTCTTTTCTCGTTGAGCTTTAATGTGTGATAGGATGGCTGATTCTTAAAAATCGTGGGGTAGGCATCATCTATTAATTTTGGTACTTTTCGAAGGGCACGAATTGGTTCACCATCATTTACTGGAAAGATGTCTTCCTTAACCTCAAAACACTGTTAAAAATGATGAATACAAACTACAGTTTTGCCAGTTACTTTAAAATCTTTACGATGTATGTTCCTGGTCCACTTATCCCATTACGATTTTACCTTCGGAAATTTAAATGTCGTGTGAGGTATACTATCATAATTAGATTGCAGCTGGGAACACAACAACGATGCATTTCGACAAAACTTCACAGTAAATATTTAGGTAAACGTTATCACTTTATGTTAAATATTAAACTATAAACTAACTCGTTAGTCACTAATTGCCACTGTAATATGAATTACATTAATTCTTCAAACACACAATCAAAGTAAACAAACACACACTTTACTCTGTAGATATAACCACAACATAACAAGCTGGGCCACGAGCGCCGCCATTTTTCCTACAATCGATTCTCGTATTATGGTCTGAGTATTGGAGTTGGTGTTGAGCAATTTCAGTGCTAACCACGAGAGCGTGTTTACATTTTGAAAACATATTCGCAGACAAATTCCTTGGTAACAATACAACGGGAATTTTGAAGAGAATTTAATGTACTTGATATTCCGACAAAGGCAAATAATTTTATCGCTCGTAAGAAAGCTGGAGACAAGTGGTATACTCATTAGTGAGAGTGGAAAACATAGACCGCCATTGAATGCAGAGACTGTCACAGATGTTCGCAGAAGGCTATTGAATTCTCCAAGCAAATAGTTGCGTCATTTAGCCAGGAATCAGGGTATTCATGCAGAACATGTCAACGCAGCACCCATCTTGCACAACCCTTGTGAAAGCTCAAAACATTATTTAAAATATTACCTTACGTTCTTTGGATACGTTTACAGCCTCTGGTGTCTCCAGGAGCTTTAATATGCGGTATTCCAGTACTAAGCGATGAATTTTTCAATGATATCTGGAGTTGTGACTTCTACTGGACGTCCAGAGCGAGGCTCATCACTAGTGTTCATATGTTGCAATTTTAAACTCTGCAAACCGCCTTTAATCATTGTATATGAAAGGGCAGAATCTTTCAAGTTACTATCCATTTAATCCTGGATTTCTTTAGGCGTTAACCTTTTCAAATGGAAGTAGGTATTTAATCAGTGTTCATTTTTCGAAATGCTACATTTTCGTCAAACTTATACACTTGTTTTGTTTAAAATTATGTGATTCTTCTTCTTCTTCTTCTTCTTCTTCTTCTTCTTCTTCTTCTTCTTCTTCTTCTTCTTCTTCTTCTTCTTCTTCTTCTTCTTCTTCTTCTTCTTCTTCTTCTTCTTCTTCTTCTTCTTCTTCTTCTTCTTCTTCTTCTTCTTCTTCTTCTTCTTCTTCTTCTTCTTCTTCTTCTTCTTCTTCTTCTTCTTCTTCTTCTTCTTCTTCTTCTTCTTCTTCTTCTTCTTCTTCTTCTTCTTCTTCTTCTTCTTCTTCTTCTTCTTCTTCTTCTTCTTCTTCTTCTTCTTCTTCTTCTATCTCACTGTTTTGGATTGTTTAAGCCGTTCCAGCTCAAAATGGGTCTGCCCATCTTTTCTTCGGTCTTCCCTGGTTTCTTCTTCCTATAGTTTTATAGTTCAAGGCTATTTTCGGTACTCTGTTATTATTCATCCTCTGAACATGTTCTTTCCATTGATTTCTATTTCTTTCAATAGTATGGTTTATTTCTGCTACTTTTAATTCTGTCCTAATATCCTGACTACGTTTTTTATCAATTTTGGTATATCTAGCTATTGCTTTTATGAATTTCATTTCTGATGACTGTATTCTCGTACTATTTCTTTTTGTTAGTGTCCATATTTCTGAACCATAGATCAGAGTTGTTATTGCCATTGTTTTGTGTAGTTTTATTATAGAGTCCTTTCTTGCTTTATTTCTTAATATTCTTTTTATTGTGCCTGTTATATAGTTAAATTTATTTATTTTCTCTATTATATCGGCTTCCCCTTGGTACGAGACATTACATCCTAAATACTTAAAGTGTGATTTATGCTCAATTATTATTTTATCTATCACCATTTTTGATCTTACTGGATTAATTCCTTTAAAAGCCATGGTTTTGGATTTATTTGCTGATAGTTTTATTCCATATTCTGTAGCAATTTTATCTAGACTGTACAGCAATTTCTGCAGGTCATCTTCATTTGTGGCCATTATTATTTGATCATCTGCATACAACATAGTTTTCAATTTAGCTCCTGATACATTAATGCCTCCATTGACTTTATTAGACCAAATCCTTACTATTTCGTTAACATACAAATTAAAAAGTGCGCTTGATAAAGGACAACCTTGTCTTACGCCACCATTAACTATTACTGGTTCTCTTTTATTTATTTTTATTTTTGTGTCAATGTACATACTTTTTATAACTTCAATTAGTTGTAAAGGTATGCCTCTATTATTTAAAATTTTCCACAGTATCATTCGTGATACTTTGTCAAAAGCTTTATAATAGTCAATAAATAGTAAGTGCGTCTCTAAATTTTGTTCTCGTCGTTTTTCTATTATTTGCTTAAGAGTAAAAACATTGTCAATGGTGTTTCTTCATTTTCTAAAACCAGTTTGTTCTTCTAGGAGTATTGCATCTGTTATTTTGTTTAACCGAGTACTTATTATTTTGGCATATATTTTGTAGGCAGCACACAATAAACAAATCCCTCTATAATTTTCAGATCTTGTTCTTTCCCCTTTCTTAAATATTGATATCACTTTAGGTATCTTCCATTCTTGCGGTATTTCTTTTGTTTCCCAACACTTGTTATGTGGATACAGTAATCTGTCATGTAATGCTTTAGGAGCATATTTAATTAATTCTAAATTAATATTATCTAATCCGCAGGCTTTCCTATTTCGACTTTTAGCTATGCTTTTCATTAAAAAATTAAATAACTTATTGACTTGGCTATGGATACAAGCTAGTCTAGAGCTAAACTATATGATGATATCCGTCAAACTAGCCCAGTGGGGCCATCTCCAACTAAGGCCCGGGAGTTTTCAGCCGATCCTCGTAATTTTCATATTCATTTTTAGGCATTTGACAAGGTTTGGCATGATGGTTTGCTTCTTAAGCTCTACCGCATCGGTCTTCGTAATTACTTATCACATCTAATCCACAGTTTCCTCTACGACCGCAGCTTTTCAGTACGCATTGGTGGAAAGCTTTCATCCCCACGTAGTATTACCGCAGGTGTCCCACAGGGTTCTATCTTGGCCCCGACTCTATTTAATATATACATTTCTGATATTCCTGACTTAGCTCTGACTTCTTTAGCTCTTTACGCTGATGACACAGTACTATATTATTCTCATGTTAATCTCCAGCACGCACAACAAGTAGTACAGCTCTCTTTAGATCGCCTAACTCATTGGTTCAGCACTTGGCGGATCTCATTGAACCCTCAGAAAACCGAAGCTAAAATCTTCACTCTTCGCCGATATACTCCGCTTACTCCGTTGGGTCTCTACAGGAACAATGTCCCTTGGCTCCCCACTACAACTCCCGTTAAATACCTTGTAGTGCTTTTGGACTCTCGACTGACTTGGCGTGCTCATATCGATAGTCTTATATCACTGGACTCCGGGCGACTTTCAAAACTCTCACCTCTGTTGCATCGCCGTTCCATTCTCGGCCTACAGTCTTCATTATTACTCTACAAATGACTCGTTCGTCCGCTCATTACTTATGCCTGCCAAGTGTGGGGGGCCGCACACACATGTCATCTGCGTCGTCTTCAGGTTATACAGAATCGCTTCATGCGCATCGCTACCAACGCTCCATGGTTCATCCGTAATCAGCAGGTCCATCACGAACTGGGACTGTTACCTCTTCACGACTACATTCGCAGGATCGCTCGCCGTTTCTTTTCCACGCTGCAAGAAGTTCCAGGAGCTGTGCATTATAACATTGGCGTCCGCATGCGCCAGCCCTCACACTTGAAGAGGAGACTACCACAGGACCTGCTTCTAAGTGATACATCTGACTCGAGTGATTCTAGTGCTTGACGTCTGTCTTACATCTTCAATATTGACATAATTTCTCAGAGAGTGTTATATGAGTTCTAACTTAATGTAGTTAGGGGGCGGCCTGTTAGCCTACCCCTGAGTGTTATTGTTCTTATTGTACTGTCACCTTCTTTTCACTCTGATCTGTAAAGCATTATACTGCTGATCGATCAATAAAAAATTATAAAAAATATTCATTTTTGTAAATATCTTTTGACTTCGCTTCTGTGGAATTATAAAAAAAAAAAACAGCAACTTTGACTTGTTTTAAAACCTCAAATGGAAATCACTTCATACTTCCAATACATTTTGCTTTACGATTACTCTGCATATAACATTAAAATTGTTCAAATCAACAAATAGCCAGATACGTCATCACTCTTTAATACTTTATAGCATTCATCGATTCTCAAATCTGCTCAGGGACTCTGGCAATCCAATAGAAGGCGAACATGAACTTGTGACACACGTAATTTTAAAATCAGTGAGTAAGGAAAAAATGTTGTGGGATGCGACCCTCTAAGGATTCCCACAGCCCTAAGGAGATACGTTTCTTTTTCTTTGAGACAATTTTAATGGCTTGAAAGGAGAATAAAAAGCATATATATACTCCATTATTGTACGCTAAGCACCAATTTCACATTCACCTCACTGGATTATACATTCCTTTGTTACGTATACCTATATAAGCACTGTAATTGATAATTTTTTTATTCTCCTTCATTTCATTTTTCCTCAGCCTCTTCTTTCAGCTTTCCTCCCACCTCCCTCCTCCCTCTCGAAATTCTTTTATTCATGTCTTAATTGAATGCGAAATTCCACATGAATCCAGCATCTCGGCTCGGTTCCTTAGGGGTAGACTAACCGCATTACATTTTCCCTATAACGCACGTTCCCAAACGAGGTACAGGCAGCCAAGTGGAATTTTTGAAACTAAAAAAGAACGTACGGACAAAAGGAATAAGATTCCCTAATGAGCTCGCTTTTCTAAGCATCCAGCACCACATATACCCCATTCCTTCCTCTTTTCTCAAATGATACAAGAATAAAGAAACCAGCAGCAGGGGGAGGTAAAAGAGAAGGCAGTAAACAAGATACAAAAGAGAATTGAAACGGGGAAAACTCTCAGCACCAAAACAAAATATCAAATAAGCTTATTATACTTTCATTTTGCTACCGGACCTTTTAATGGTTTTGTTATGCTTCTGGAAAGGAATATTGGGGAGTGGGTATAATAATTGTAGTCTAGACGTTTACGAAATGTGAAATTTAAGAAAGCTATTAATGTGGAAACTCAAAGATTTAAGGAAGATGAACTACCTGGGCAATTGATTTGTATCTACTTCTCAGGTTGCAGCTGCCAAAGCGTGGGCATTCATATGTACAACAAAAATTGGTATTTAAATTTATCTTTAGGTTTACATTTAAAAAAATAAGACAACAAACTCAATTTAGTGGAAATTAATTGTTCTTTCACACTAGCCGTGTGTAGGACAGACACGCTCTAACACGAGTCAGTTGGAGAATTTAATGTCATGTTGGCACGTTGGCCATAGTAGCTAAAATGGTTAGAGCGCCTGGACGGAAACCAGAATATCCGTGGTTCAAATCCCGACTATGACATTGAATTTTTCAGTCTGGCTCTACTCTTTCAAACTCAATTTAACTAAAATAGAGTAATGAGTCCTCTAAAATATTTTCGAAGTTATCATCGAGTACTTCTTTATTTCTTTGTTATGGTCGTTGAATTCATACTGAGAATATAAACTTCTCAATCAGAAAGAAATCATTTCATTTAATTCGATCTGTATCAACGCTTTATTGTGCTAAGTTGCAGCTTCTGACGCTTTATTGTGCTAAGTTGTAGCTTCTGACGTCAGCAAAGGAATGCTGTCATTACAAACTCCTCAGGGCGCGAACTATGGATGTCGTACTAAGGTTAACATCACATTAATAAATAATAACAACAAATAAATGTCAATAAAGAAATAATGTCATAGTTTCGAAAGCCATACCGTATGAAAATAAGCACTTAGACTAGTTCAATATACTCCAATGAACTCTGAAACATATTTACATCGTATAAGATGCCTTCAAGTTACAACACATATTTATTTCAGGACTGGGACCAGATAGGAACTTCTGTTTTTTTTAATACACCTGGACCTTTGCGAATGCGTGACAGATGGCAGTACTGTACAGTGCACAGAACTAGTGGCAGTGACTAGAGTTGGGACGTTTTTATTGCAAGAACAGCATGTGTGACATCTATTGAAATTCATCGTCAGTTGAGTGAGGCATGTGGTGATGTGTATAGTGTACGTTCCTGGGTGCGACAGTTCAATGAATGCAGAACACCATATGACAACAAACCAAGACAGTCACGGCCTCGCACCAGCCGGTCTGACGACATGATCCACCGAGTGCAGAACGTTGTTTTGGAGGGCCGCCGATTGAGCGTTGCAGACATCGCCTCCAAGATTGGCATGTCGTCAGACCGGCTGGTGCGAGGCTGTGACTGTCTTGGTTTGTTGTCACACGATGTTCTGCCTTCATTGAACTGTCGCACCCAGGAACGCACATTAGGCACATCCATGGTACCATCACCACATGCCTCACTCAACTGGCGTGAATTTTAATAGGTGTCACACCACAAAAATGAAGAAAACGAATGATTACACGCTGTTCTTACAATGAAAACGTCGACATTTTAAGTATAAAGAACAGTCCTAACTCTCGTCGCTGCAACTGGAGTTCTGTGCACTGTGCAGTGCTGCCATCTCTGTCACGCAATCACAAAGATTCCAGAGTATTAAAAAATCAGAAGCTCCTATCTGCCTCCAGTCCTGAAAAAAAATAGGAGGTGTTATGTTGTAACTTGAACGCACCACGTACACTAGTTCCGCGATTTTAAACAAAACAACGAAATAAGCAAACAGGCAAAAATGCTGAGCAGCACTGATGACGTATTATTATTATTATTATTATTATTATTATTATTATTATTATTATTATTATTATTATTATTATTATTATTATTATTATTATTATTATTATTATTATTATTATTATTATTATTATTATTATTATTATTACTATTACTATTATTATTACTATTACTATTACTATTATTATTATTATTATTATTATTATTATTATTATTATTATTATTATTATTATTATTATTATTATTATTATTATTATTATTATTATTATTATTATTATTATTATTATTATTATTATTATTATTATTATTATTATTATTATTATTATTATTATTATTATTATTATTATTATTATTATTATTATTATTATTATTATTATTATTATTATTATTATTATTATTATTATTATTATTATTATTATTATTATTATTATTATTATTATTATTATTATTATTATTATTATTATTATTATTATTATTATTATTATTATTATTATTATTATTATTATTATTATTATTATTATTATTATTATTATTATTATTATTATTATTATTATTATTATTATTATTATTATTATTATTATTATTATTATTATTATTATTATTATTATTATTATTATTATTATTATTATTATTATTATTATTATTATTATTATTATTATTATTATTATTATTATTATTATTATTATTATTATTATTATTATTATTATTATTATTATTATTATTATTATTATTATTATTATTATTATTATTATTATTATTATTATTATTATTATTATTATTATTATTATTATTATTATTGTTATTATTATTATTGTTATTGTTATTATTATTATTGTTATTATTATTATTGTTATTATTGTTATTGTTATTATTGTTATTGTTATTATTGTTATTGTTATTATTGTTATTATTATTATTGTTATTATTATTGTTATTGTTATTATTGTTATTATTATTATTATTATTATTATTATTATTATTATTATTATTATTATTATTATTATTATTATTATTATTATTATTATTATTATTATTATTATTATTATTATTATTATTATTATTATTATTATTATTATTATTATTATTATTATTATTATTATTATTATTATTATTATTATTATTATTGTTATTATTATTATTATTATTATTGTTATTGTTATTATTATTGTTATTATTATTATTATTATTATTGTTATTGTTATTATTATTATTATTATTATTGTTATTATTATTATTATTATTATTATTATTATTATTATTATTATTATTATTATTATTATTATTATTATTATTATTATTATTATTATTATTATTATTATTATTATTATTATTATTATTATTATTATTATTATTATTATTATTATTATTATTATTATTATTATTATTATTATTATTATTATTATTATTATTATTATTATTATTATTATTATTATTATTATTATTATTATTATTATTATTATTATTATTATTATTTAAATCCTTCTCTTGTTCTGTGAATTCTTAGCTATACTCTCAGAGTATGACTTCGATGTGTTTAATTTTGCTTATGGTTACATTATTTGTGGTTAGCTACTTATAGATACTCAAATTCAACTGTTGCAAAAACAGTCTGATCACCTATACATTCTTTGTTAATTACTAGGTTCATTCAAGTTATAACACCTTTCTTTTTCAGGGCTGGGACCAAATAGAAGCTTCTGTTTCTTAAAAAAAAACTCGTTGAATCTTTCTGAATGCGTTTACATTGCATGAACCAAGAATGCGATCGGCGACAATCAAGGAACACACCACTAAAAATGACAATTAGTTATTTGCTTAAGGTATGTTAATATTTGAGATGTACATGTTCCATTTTCTATAAAAATAGCCATGCTACACTGATGAAATTTAGTATACATAGAGATTCACAGTTTGTCTAAACTTTGATATTTTCTTCAGATAGTGGTAGTACTACAGAGTAAAAAACAATTCTTTATTCAAGGTTGAAATATTATTACGACATACAACATACCAACTTTTGAGAATTTCAACTTTATAGCACACATTACATTGAGAAAGAATAATGTGAGTGTTTAAAATTATAACTCAAAGATAAAAAAATCGCAGTGCTGTGTAGTGCATATTCATAATCATCTATGATCATCCACTGCATCTTCCTTTGCCATTCGTAAGTTAGCTGTTTTAGTGAAACTTTTTATCATTTCTCTATACTGAGTAATAATTGTATTCCTTTTGCTAATAAGTATATTGCAAGTAAAATAAGCAATGACTACTGGAGAAGGAACAATAATTGAAGATCTACACTGGCCAAATTACTTGAACATTATTTTACGTAGAAAATAGTTAAAATTCGTAAGGAATTTTGATAGAGTCGACATGAAAAATTTAATGCCACGGCCGGGATTTGAACCTCGGATCTCCTGGTTTCCGTCCAGTCGCTCTAACCCATTGAGCTACCTTGCCCGCCTCGGTAGCGTAGAGGTCCCGAGTTCGAATCACGGTCAGGGTGAGTTACCTGGATAAGGTTCTCTCCGGGGTTTTCCCTTATCCTGAAAGACCAATTTCGGGTAGCTATAAGCTCTATGAACACTGAACTTATTTGAGCCTCACTTCACACATTCCATTCATCGTCCGATATGACTTAACGTTGGGCTCTCGCATTCGCGATACACCGAGTATCTATCGAGTGGTCTACCGAGGAAATATACGCCCGCCTCGATAGCGTAGATGCTAGCATGTCTGTCCCACGTTCAAGAGGTCCCCAGTTCGAATCGCGGTCAGGGTAAGTTACCTGGATAAGGTTCTTTCAGGGGTTTTCTCTTATCCTGAAAGACGAATATCGGGTAGCTCTAACCTCCATGGACCCCGGAGTCATTTGAGCATCATTTCACCCATTTCATTCACCGTCCGATATGACTTAACGTTGGAGGACGTAAAATTACATAAAAAAGAGGAAATATACGAGTCAAATGGAAAATTTAATGTCGTGACGAAAAGTTGGCCATGGTATCTCAAGGATTAGAGTGAGTGGACGGAAACCAGGAGATCCGTGGTTCAAATCCCGACCGTGGCATTGAATTTTTCATGTCGACTTTAAAACAGGAATTTGTGTCCGTAGTTAATTTATCTACGTCTTCATCAGCCACACGTTCGGGCGCAATTTGGTACAGGATTTCTATGTTGGACGCAAAATTCTTTCTCTTATCGTGTGAGTTTTTGCGGCTATCTATTTCCTCTGGTTACAAATTGTAACATCTTATTCTAAATAAGAGTCATGAGACATCTGTTTTTCAGGCGTGGTTCGGAATAAAGTTTCGGAGAAGTCAAATTCTGTAACTATTTAATTGTATTATTTGGATTACATTTTGCTTGAACTTCCTTTCCCAGTCACTTCCAACATATCGATAAATTCTTACTTGGTTATATTTATACAGATTCAAACTATTACTTAAATGTTCTTGATCTTGCACCACTATTCATCACACTCCACCGTTACAAAAAAAAAAAAAAAAAAAAAAAAATCTCTCTCTATCAAGATTATTGATTTATCGTAACTATCGTTACTTCTCTCTTAATTTTGTGATTGGCCGATTTAATACCACGTCACAACATTACGTCATATTACGTCATACAATTATTACTTCGGCCAATCACACAATTACATACATTTTTACATATTTAAATTATTAAATATATTTACATAATCATTTTTTATAAATTTATGAACTTTTCATGCTTCAAACATAACCCAAAAGTAATGTTACAACTTCATCTATCAACGACCTTAGCCTATATAGGCTAGTGTGAAGAAATGATTAATTTCCATCAATTAAATAAAATTCACAATGAATTGTTTATAAGAAGCAATTGTTTCTAGAAAACTCCTTTAAAATAGTTGTCTTAAAGTTATAATGATATTTATGGTAGTTTAGAAACATAAGGCATTTCTTTCTGAAAAATCGACATGGAAGTTATAGGTTTTACCTGCTTCGCAACATATACTGCCCAGGCCAACATATTCAAGATATACTAATATAATAAAAATTCAACTTATCATTTCAACACAACAAGCATTAACGGAATATCCAGATAGAAGTGTATCTAATGATGAAAGCGAATCGATAGATCGATTTTCTCGAGAAGGTATGCGTACACGTGACGACGGAGAAGGTTCCCAGAAGATTGCTTGCAATTATCATGTCTGGTGTCGGAATACATGGAAACCGAGAGAAAATTACACAGTATCAATATCCACCTTTATTGCGAACATCCTGTGCAGGCAAGAGTGATATTTAACGTTATTGTCATCTATGTAAGTACTTCTTCCTCTCAGTTGCTTTGACTATGTATAGGATCGTGACTTGTAACCGCGAGAATTAAGGGATGAATCACATGAAGCACTAATCCTAAATGGAACCTAGATGGAATAATGTTATAATGGGTTAGCCCATGAGTTCTGTTTTCTTTAAGGTCAAGTGTTACGTGTATAACAAAGTGTTTTAGGGATGGTTTTCATGTCATTCGAGAAATAATTATATGACGTACTTTCAAGTTAGAACACCCCCTACGCCCACCTCGGTAGCGTAGATGGTAGCATGTCTGCCTCATGTTCAAGAGGTCCCGAGTTCGAATATCGGTCAGGGTAAGCTACCTGGATAAGATTTATCCGGGGGTTCCCCTTGTCCTTCAAGACGAATGTCGGGTAACTCTAAGCTCCATGGACCCCGGACTCATTTGAGCAACATTTCAGCCAATTCATTCACCGTCCGATATGACTTAACGTTGGAGGACGTAAATTAAAAAAAAAAAAAAAAAACACCACCTACTTAATTTTTTCAGGACTGGGACCACATAGGAACTTCTGTTTGTTTTTTTTTTTTTAAATACACGTGGACTCTTTCTGAATGCGTGACAATGTTGGCAGCACTGTATAGTGCATAGAACTCTAGTGGTAGTGACGAGAGTTAGGACTGTATTTGATACTTAAAATGTAGACGTTTTCATTTCAAGAACAGCGTGTAATCATTCGCTTTCTCCATTTTCGTGGCGTGACATCTATTGAAATTTATCCCAGTTGAGTGAGGCATGTAGTGACGGTACCATGGATGTGTCTAATGTGCGTTCCTGGGTATGACAGCTCACTGAAGGCAGAACATCGTGTGACAACAAACCAAGACAGTCACGGCCTCCCACTAGTCAGTCTGACATGATCCAGGGAGTGGAGAACATTGTTTTGGATGACCGCCAGAACACACCAAGGCACTCATGGCCTCGCACCAGTCAGTCTGACATGATCCAGGGAGTGGATAACATTGTATTGGAGGACCGCCAGAACATCGTATGACAACAAACCAAGACAGTCACGGCCTCCCATCAGTCAGTCTGACATGATCCTGCGAGTGGAGAACGTTGTTTTGGAGGATCGCCGATTGAACGTCGCAGACATCGCGTCCAACATTGTAATTTCCGTATGATCTGTACACACAATCCTGCATGAAGATCTAAAAATACGAAAAGTGTCTTCCAGGTGAGTGCCACGAATGCTGACGGATGATCACAAGGCTGCGCGCGTGGCAAATTGTCAGGCGATGTTGACACGTGATGACGACATGAATCAGCAGGGGCGGCCGGTGAGTCATTGTATTGGCGGTGCCATAATAAATAAATAATGAATTAATTAAATAAATAAGCAATAAATAAATAATAAATGAATGAATAAATAATAAATGAATGTATAAATACAAAATAAATAAATAAGGGTTGTTAAAATATAAATTGTACCAATTTCGAACGATTTAGGTAATCTTATCAATAATCCATATTATTTTATAATATACTGTACCAAACAGAACGTACAGGGAAACGGAAATAGATATTTATTACATCCGTACTCTTGTTACATACAGGTGTAACGAGCACAAAAAAAGTTTGATAATACAATTCATGGAGAAAGTGATACGAAGCGTTCGTGTACGATTTCGCGACAGAGAGACAGTTATCTTAAGTCTTGTACTTTACTGCACTCCAGCGGATAAAGCGTAAGTTATGCGCCAAAGAAATCTTGGCACTACCTGCTCCCATAAGAAGCCGTGTATAAGCAGACATCCTAGCCCTTAACACAGGCGCTTATGAGCGTAGACGGTGCCGTTCTGGAATCGGCACCAAACCAAGGAAAACAACCAGGACAGAGCGTTTGCGTTTAACGCGCCTTTTCATAGGAAGGAGCAGGTACTCAGAAACAATCCTTTTTGCGCAATTCCTATACACTTCTCTTTCTCTTGTTTTCATACAGATGGTGCCATGACACAGCTGCACTACCTCAGAAGCCGCCCCTGCATGAATGGTACTTTCTTTCAATCGTTTGTGACAATGGATGAGAGGTGGATGCTCTTTTTTAACCCTGAAACGAAGCGCCAGTCAGCTCAATGGAAGCACAAAGACTCACCGCCACCAACAAAATTTGGGTGAGCGCCAGTGCTGACAAAATGATGATGCCCTAATTCTAGGACAGCAGTAGTGTAATCCTTACTCATTACATTCCAAAGGGCATTATGGTGACAGCTGCATCCTACCAAAATGTTTTGAAAAATAAACTCCTCCCAGCATTGGGTGAAAACCGGGCGGAAAAGGTTGGACGTGTGCTCTTTCATCAAGACAACGCACCAGCGCATCGGGCGAATGTGACGCAGGAGTTTCTTTGTGACAACTTTGAAGTGATTGCTCATGCTCCCTACTCACCTAACCTGGCTCCTAGCGACTTGAAGTCTTTCCCACGTTGAAAGACACTCTCCGTGGTCACTGATTTACTAGTCGTGCCGCAATTGCCTCAGCGATTTTCCAGTTTTCAAAACACACTTCTGAAGAAGCATTCACAGCGGCCATGGCGTCATGGCGTCTACGTTGTGTAAAATGTGTACGGCTAGAGGGAGATTACGTTAAGAAGTAACACTAGTTTCACATTTTTCTTTTGATTACTTTGTGAGAGAAAAAAATAGGAGTTGGGATACCTTGAACACACCTCCTATTACATCAAAATACTGTGTTTTGTTTTTCTATGCTTATATGGTTTGTTCTTTTCAGGTCAATAATATAGTGTCAAGTATTAAAGGAAGAATGTTTTCGACATATTCTACCGCTTAATCGAGGTACAGAGCAGAATCTGCTCGGGCCGCTGTGCTGCAGGAATAGGTTGGGAATTGTACGACATTTTATTAAAGGAATGGTGGACTGCGGTAGCTATTCCATACAGAAAAATAACTAAACATCCTGAAATATGGCTTGAATAGACGTCTCAATCGACATTTTATATATGAGCTGTTTCTTATATCGCACTTCTGAATCCCACGACAATGCTAATGTTTATAATAACAATTCCAGAAGGTAAAATCAGAGTATCCAGTAATGGACGAAACAGCAATTGAGAAATTCACTAGGACTAAAATCCCATACATTCGTGGCAGCTTTAAAAGAAATAAACTACCAATGGTACACTTTTAAGATTTTCTAAAAATAGTTACAATTTAAAACAAGACCTGGAGCTTTCCTGGCGACGAATATGTTCAAGATCTTCTTGGGAAACAAGCCAGGTGAAAAGACGATTAGAAATTGACGTTTAGGGAGCGCACACCTCTCCCACCATCAGGATATTTATAAAATGTTATAACCACAAACGAAACACTGGATATAATACAACTATAAACAAAGACAAAAAACTATCAAAATTCGCATTGACAAACAAAAGACTGTTTTCAGTAACTTAAATGCCAGGTCAGTAGATGGCGTGAGTATAGAAAATTAATTGGATTAACACACACGACTGGACTTTGAAGATATGAATGCCAGACCTTCGGTCACAAGCCAGATCAGGGCTAGGCCCCCTACTGGCAAAGGAGTGTTTTGCGAGGAAGGATAACATGCGGCAGAAGATGAGATTGGGGTTATATATACGCCATCTGATGTGTTGTTTCATGTGCCTAGAAGCAGCCGTGGGCGTTTGTAACGCTCTCCAGGACGATGTCGTACTCACCTAGACCGCGGATGGGGGAGTTGAAGTTGTGGGAGAGGTTTTGATAGAAGGAGCGTGAAAGGGTATGGATGTACTCTGTTACTGTGGGGATACGTAGGTCACGTTGGATTACTAGATTGGGGATGTACCAAGGGGAGTCTGTGGCAATGTGGAGAAATCGGGATTGTAGAATTTCAAGGCGGTGTAGGTGAGACTTAGCTGCTACTCCCCATATTTCACTGGCGTATGTGATGACTGACCGGAGTACTTGCTTATACAGGAGCAGTTTTGTAGGCAGAGACATCACCGATCGTCGGTAATAGAAAGGGTAGAGCATGCCCATTCTTTTGCTAACTTTATTAGCCACATATGTAATGTGGTCTCTCCACGTCAATTTGATGTCAAGTAGAACACCAAGATACTTAACGTAAGTTTTCCAATGGACGTCCTCACCAGCTAGACGAATTGGTGGAAGGTCCTCTAATCATCTTCGAGAGAAAGTGATGGCCTGGCTCTTCTGTGGGTGGTCGCGTAGGCGCCAACGATCGAACCAGGTGGTAAGGAGATCACCATATTTTTGAATCCTGCGAGTACACAGGTTGAGCTCTGATGCTGTGCAGGTGACAGCTGTATCGTCAGCAAAGATACAGCGAGCAGCGTGGCAGCGATCGTAGGGTGTTGATGTATAGAAGGAAGATAGTGGGTGCCAGGACACTACCTTGGAGAACGCCAGCTCTAATGGGATGGAATGAGGATAAGATTCCGTCGTGAGAGACAGCAAAGGTTCTGTCAGTGAAGTACGAGTGAATGAGATGTATTAAGTAGGAAGACGTTTGGTAGGTGATGAGACGGGAGAATAAGTAATTGGGTCAAGGAAACGTACCTGACCTGGCATTTAATTTACTGAAAAGTCTTTTGCTCAATGATGCAAGTATTGAGAGTGTTTTGTCTTTGTTTATATTAGAGTTATTTCCAGTTATACATTTGTGGTTATAACGTTTAATAAATATCCTGATGATGAGAGAGATGCACGCTGTCGAAACGTCGATTTCTAATCGTCTTTTCATTTGGCTTGCTTCCCGATAAAATCTTGAACATAGATGATTAAGAAATGTAAGTATCCTAACATAACAAGAAGAGCAGAGATGCAATTCTTGAAATCAGTTTTACGAAAGAGAGGAAATGTAATCAATCATATGAGAAATGAAGAGATCAAACCTAAGTTTAACATAATTACATAATACTTTATATGAAATTATAACATTATAAAATGAATAATCCAGAACGAAAGAATAGTGAGATGTTTTTTAGAGAATAGGCAGTTACTGCCCATATTTTTGGCAGTTAACGTAAACATTAGTGTCACGTCACCGATGTTCTGCACATGCGCACGTTTACTGTAAACAGACACGTTATACTTCACCATTTAACGTGAGGCTTCACTGGTAGCAGTTCTCTTACAAAACGACCTAAGAAAGATTACTCTTTATCATTAATGGTGATCTAATATTGATGCTAGAGATAATTTCAACCAACCCATATGAATATCTAACTGTAATGAAATAGTTACAAATATGGTAGCTGCAAATGAAAAAGTTTTCTCTTTCCGTACAATAAAGGAGCACATGTATCACCTTCTCAAGCTGTACCATCTACCTTAAAGACCCAACAATTTCTTATAGGTGCTCCCTTTAATGATATAGCGTGTGCATAATATTGCAATTTATTTCTGCCAAGCCGTATTATGTTAGCTATATTTGTTAATAAGTGACCTTTAATTCTATATATTATATTCATCGTTGCCTTGGCTATTGCTGATAAATATGAAGAAGATACGCCAAAACCTGCTTCCAAATCAGACAGCCTTTTGGGATATGCTAGGTGCCGAAGATATATGTACAAACCTTCCACTTCTGAAATAGTATATGTACCGTCAGCGCAACATAACCTAATATGCGAGGGCTGTTCAGTAAAAAATGATCCCAATGTTTTTTTGACAATGTACTCATCCTCATAATTTTCATGCTCCTTCTCAAAATAGTCACCCATGAATGCGATGTACTTGTCCCAGCCTTTCTGTCAGTCTTCAAAGACATGCTGGAACCATTTTTGTAGGATCCTTCAAAATTGCCACCGCAGGCTTCACCACTGCTTCTGATGATGGATAATGCCTCCCACGAAGGCGTTTCTTCAAGTTAGAGAATGGAAAAAACTCACATGGACTATAGGGAGGGTGAGGAATGCACTTCACGTTGATTTTTGCAAGATATTCAGCAATAACATTGGCAATATGCGTCCGCACATTATCTTGGTGCAGCATCCAGCCTGCTTCACGGTAATGTGGTCTTTTGCGCCTGATATGGATTTGCAATGTTTCCAGGACATCCCTGTAGTATTGTCCAGTTACTGACGTATATGCGCGTACAACATGCTGATAAACCATTCCAGGAATATCAAAGAATGAGAGGAGCATAACTTTCCCAGCAGAAGCAACCACTTTTCCTTTTTTGGGGGTTGGTGATGAAGGAGATTTCCTCACTGAGCTTTGCTGTTTGCTCTCAGGATCAAAATATGTAGCCAAGTTTCATCAGCAATGATTACGTTTGAAAGAAGCTCCGGATCTTCCTCTAACATCAACTTTAACTGCATGCAGACCTGCATGCCAATGTCCTCTGTTCGGGAATCAACAGCCTTGGAACCCATCGCGTACAAACAGTTCTCATGTGTAATGTTTCTGTCACCAACGTGTGGGTGCCACCCAATGAAATGTTCAGTATTTTAGAAAGTGATCTTAAGGTAATTTGTCTATCCTCTCTGACAATGGCAGCAGCAGTGTTGATGATGTCTTCCGTTAGAGCAGTAACTGGAGCCTTCGGGTCCACCCTCTTTAAACATTTTAAACCACCTTCGAGCTGTGCAGTAGGGAAGAACAGACTCTCCATAGGCCTCCTATAACATTGTATAGACCTCAAACTGAAGATTTGTTGAGACGAAAGCAGAATTTCAGAGCCGCATATTTTTTCTCGTGTGTTGCCTCCATTGCAGCGATAGGCGATACTGAACATGTGTGAAGTTGCTTGGTTCTCAGAGGCGGAAACCAGGAGTACCAACAATGAAACTACTATGGTGTGTTTGTTTCACATTAAGATAACAGAATATAATAAGATTGAATTATGACCGTAAAAAAGTTATGATCATTATTTATTGAACAGCCCTCCATACGGATGATGTAAATTGTTTATTAAAACTTACCTCTACGAGAATATCGTTCTAGGCGGTATATTTAAAACCTCTACTACCCATCGTAGAGCCATTTTATCTTTGTTAATATTATGAATTATCATATTTTCCAATATCTCATCATCAATGCCACCGAACGCTGCGATATCAAGTAATTGCTCCATTTTCTGTTCTCATTAACGTACCTTATCCAATGACTAGAGCAAAAGCTCTGACTCAGCAACGTACGCTACAATATATACCGTATTCCAGCCACATGACAATAGCCGATACCTTATCATAAAACTCGCTGTGGCAAAAACTCTCTAATGTTAAGCTACACAGCTATAGATATAGTAAGCACAACCAAGGAGTACACTGAGGGAATGTTTTGAATAATTGAAGGCGAACAACAAAAGCTAAGTTCTTCATGAAGGTAATAATGATAAATTTGGAGAAGAGAAATTAAATTTAACCAGCTACAGCCTAAATTTGTTTACCACGATCCTAAAAATGTGTTTCCTCAATATTAGTGTTTATGTTGCATCACGAAACTTATAAGCGTTTGACAAATTAATAAAAAGTAATTTTAGTTAAAAATAATATTTTGTTACTTTGTAGTCACAATGGGCCATAAAGGATATAGCAGAAATTACTTAAGGCATTACATATAGATGAATCAAAATTAAAGCTTGCGTATGGTATCTTTATCTGGGGATCAGCTACCGAAATAAAAGATTTATTTGTAACACAAAAGAAAATAATAAGAAGAATGTTTAATCTAAGTAAAGGGACTCATTGTATGAAATATTTTAAGGAAAATAATATACTAACTCTGCCATGTCTGTATATCTTAGAAACCGTATGCTTTATAAACAACAACATACAATATTTTCAAACAAATAACACTATTCATGAACATTATACTAGGAATAATACTAAATTACATATACTGGGATCAAGATCAAATAAAAAACTTAACTCAGTACTTCATAAAGGGGTTCACATGTATAACTTAATCTTAAAGAAAATAAAAAACAATGATAAAAAAAGATTCAGAAGAGATGTGAAATCATTTTTAATAAATCAGTGCTTCTATAGTACTCAAGAGTTCTTTGAATATTTTAGACACCAGATTAAGTAGAATAAATGATTACATGAGAATAATTTTATGATACTAATGGTTGACAATTCATGTAAGTTTTCTGTATTTGTTGACATTGATACAATTTAATCTGATTATTGCATGCAGAATTAATTCTGTATTTTCTGAATTTCTAGTTTGTATTGTTTGTACTGTATCTTGAAAAAGCAAATATTTCTGTACAGAAATTAAATGCTAAATAAATAAATAAAAAATATACGTACATGCATAAAGCTATAATCAATAACTAGCTTTTACAGTCCATTTCTCTGTGAACTTTTAAACAATGTATTAAATCATAAAATTACAATTCTGTATAGGCTATTACAACATTTATGAAAAGAAAGACAATGCATTCTGGGCCTAGGGCATATGAATATAAGAAAACAACATCCTATGAACTGTATAATCTCTTCAGCAGTAACATTTATGCTGTTGACTGGATTATTTTGAACACTGTACAAATTTGTTTTACAACAAATCGAAGAAAGAGAATCTACGTCAAAGAATTTTTCAAAACAGTGTATTGGTGGCTCTAGAGAATTAGAATCTGCAAATAACAGCCCTTACCAAGGAAGTAGTGGTTGAGCCAATCGGTCTCTGGATGTTCCCTACATCACATTGTTATGGTTTGTTTCAGAAATATCTTCATCTCTTTCTTCAACATTTGGAACAAGCGTGGCAGAGATGCTGCTTCATTTGCAAACAGCACATCATCTGATTCATCTTCACTTTGTAATATAATTGTGTTGGCACTAGTAGCTTGAATCTCCTTTTCTTCATCACTGTCAGCTGCAAGAACAGAGTCATCTGACACATATCCATTTATTGGACAAACAGTTATATTATTTTTATTCTTCATGCTATAAAAATTTGAGGATACATAATATTTGACTTAAAATGAAATTGATTTTGGAAGCTTCATTTTGTTCACGAGGTGTTGCTTTGAAATATAGGGTGTGTATCAGAAATATAATTCCAAAATGTATGCTTTTTATGCAAAAGACAATACAACTATATTGAATTTTAGTATAAAATTTTGGAGAAATGGTTTTCCTTCCACTCCAGTGTGCACCCATAAACCATTATGGTGACTATTATGGTCCACTGTAACTTTCACGTAACATATCTATTTTTTTTGAAATAATAAATGGTATGCATTTCTATATGATGTTCAGTGCTTTAAACTATAAGTTTACTCTTAGAGTCTGTTCAGTTAACTCATGTGCACGTCGGCCGCTGCCTTTGATGAAACCTTATAATCGTTATACAACACTGACCCTCCTTCTCCCAGTCATTTCTGCAAGCTTGCCACCTTTCTCGATACGTCATGGGTATCGTACGAGGTTTCGTCTAAATAAATTATCTTATGGAAACGTAGAGTCAGACTGAAAAATTCATTGCCATAGCCGGGATTTGAACCACGGATCTTCTGGTTTCCGCCCTGCCGCACTACCATTGTGCTACTATGGCCAACGTGCCGATATGACATTAAATTCTCCAACTGACTCGTATTTTCCCGGTAAACCACTTAGGAGTTCTCATAAACACATGAGACAACTACCTTAATGGCGACTTACTACATGTAAGTATTTTAAGGCCCGGGCTTTATAGTTAACCACTATTAGGTTAATTAATGGAAATTAATTATTCTTTCACACTGGCCGTGTGTAGGCTAAATTGTGGAAACGTAGAGTCAGACTGAAAAATTCATATCGGCACGTTGGCCATGGTAGCACAATGGTAGTGCGGCTGGACGGAAACCAGAAGATCCGTGGTTCAAATCCCGGCTATGGCATTGAATTTTTCAGTGTGACTCTACGTTTCCACAATTTAGCCTACACCCGGCCAGTGTGAAAGAATAATTAATTTCCATTAATTAAAATTATCTTATGTCCATTACTGCAAAACTTCCTTAGTTCTACAGGATTCCATAATAACCCTTATCTTATTCAAAGTGCGGTATTTGAAACTCAGCTCCTTTAGGAGGCCGGGCAAAGTGCAGTGCCCATAAGGAAAATCACAAATTTCTTGCAAATGTGCAACCAATTCGTCTAAGGTGGACGCTCTCCCTTTTGCATAGAATCTATAAATTTCTCGACGAATTAAATCGTATGTGAAATTATCTACTTTAGAGAAACGTTTCCTTTTGTTTTCACACTTGATCAGCGTCTTTGGTATTCCTTTCGTCACATTATTTCTTACTGTATTTCTGTGGATACCCAGAATTTATCATCAGGTTCATTGCACGACCCCTTACCAAGATTATTTGTCAGCACATATTTATATGTGTTCAAAACAAGCGCTTGAATTTGCTTAGAAACAGTTCCCGTTATAATTTTGTTTTATTTAGGCTTTTCCAGTAATATAACTCGTCCCAGTTATTCACACTATTGTCTTCACTTTGATTATTTTCACTTGACTGAAAGTTATCTACTAATTTATTTGCATTTACCACTGTATTTCCTTCCCTCGGTCTCCACGTCGTGACGCACAACGAATTTCTGCACGTAATGAAACAGATCAACTGGAAGTTGGAACTTTGGCAAATGAGACTCCACGTGGAGTAAACATGCGACTGTCATTTCCAGAAAATCAGGGTTGCTAGTGGTCCTCAACGACAGTGTTCCATTTCTGAAGTGTGGAGATAGATTTATGACGGTCATTAGTGGGTGGGAGGGTGAGTTCCCTTTGAGGGGCAAACTGCACTCCCGTTCACTAGACAGACTCTACTCGTAGTGCCTGATAAATTATATTGGAGAGATATATAAAATAAATTTGTTCAATGTGCCACTAGTAACATCAAAATACCAAGTGGCTGTATATGTTGCTTTAGCTTTAACCTGTTGAGTTCATTATGAACTAAATAGCCAAAACAAGCCACATACAAGGAGTCCATGTTGTGACTTTGAGGTTATAAATATCAACAGTGGAAAATGTTCACTATAGGATAACAAAAGAGCGTTAAAAGTGGCTGTTACTTGAAAGTCACATTAAGCAGCCGTTTTGGAATTTGCGATTGAGATGTTTGTTACTGGCTCAGAGAAGTACGTCATGCAGAGTGCACTAGTAAAGCTGTGTTGCACACTTCATCAGTATGTTAAGGCAAATAAGTGAACCTCTCTTGGTAATACAGACTTGTGAAGAGTTTGTAGACAGGCAGAGGCATTGACGAAAGACAGTTTACAGACACCGAGACCCGATATAAAAGGACAGCATGAAATATTAACCTTCCATCAGAGAAGATGTCGTAAGATATGTAGCACGTCAGTGCGAGGTTAAATCGTAGCAGGAGATGCAATTAACAGAAGCTTATGTAGCAATTCAGTTATTGTCCTTCTCATTTCGAAAGGATTAACCTTGAAAGTGGTCCCAGCAGGAGGTCGGCGTGGGTAGAAGCTTGACACGGGGTGAAACCCGTCTAATTAATTACCAGGCCGTTGTTTCTATGACGGGGGCTTCCAGGCAATGATAAGATGGATTAACATCAAGGAGTACTCACTTCGGTAGGCGGAGGCTCTTGCTCCTGTAGTCGCTGCCAAAGACGTACATTTCTCACAATGTCGCTTACTTACAAATATAAATTGCATATGTTACGGTTCGCTACACCTAGAAACACCTGAACTTTTTCTCTTATTTAAAAAGGTATTCATTACACCAATATTCATTACCTTTCTCTTCGCTGTTTCAGCCTCGAAAGGTATCAGCTCGGATCTGGGATATTTTCATCCCAAAGTGATTCTAACAACGATATGGCGATAGAGTGAAACATATTTCCACAAAAATAATAGTGACCTTATTTTAAGACCAAAGTACATATTTTAAATAAAAACTCCATTGTTGTAAGCTACATGTTATGTACTTACCAAGTCTGAAATATAAAACATAGATAGAGTCAACATGAAGAATTCAATGCCGTGGCCGGGATTTGAACCACGGATCTACTGGATTCCGTCCAGTCGCTCTAACCAATTGAGCTTTCATAGTCAACATGTCGTCATGATAATAAATTCTCCATTTGACTCATATATTTCCCCGGTAAACCATTAAGGGCTCTCGCATTCAAGATACCCCCTTTGTGGCGACTTACTATCGTAAGTACTTGAGTCCCAGGCTTCATCATTTACTCTTATTATGTTAGTTAATTGATGGAAATGAATCATTTCTTCACACTGCGTATATAGGCTAAGGTTTTTGATAAGGTCAACATGAAAAATTCATTGCCATGGCCGGGATTTGAACCACGGATCTCCTAGTTTCCGTCCAGTCGCTCTAACCCATTGAGCTACCATAGCCAACTTGCCGTCCTGACATTAAATTCTCCATTTGACTCGTATATTTCCCCGGTAAACCACTAGGGGCTCTCGTCTGGGACTCAAGTACTTACGATAGTAAGTCGCCACAAACGGTGTATCTTGAATGCGAGAGCTGGAGAACACTGTATATAGGAAACCCACGCACACAAACAGCCATCTGGACGTCTCTAGCCACCACCATCCCACTCTAAAGAAGACGGTCATCTCCACGTTATTCCACCGGGCTTTTGAAATTGCAGATGAGGACCATGCCGAACCGGAGCTGGAATTCCTTCGGGATACCTTACTTCAGAACGGATACAGCAACCACGACATAAGCAAGACACGCAGGAAGGTAGAGTACAATAGGAGGAAGCCACATGCCCCGCTCAGAAGATGGATAACAGGTTAAACACAGCCTACACACCTTTCTACGGCATGGTTTCTAACAAGATCTCCCGCATCCTTGCCAGATTCAACAGCAGGACCTTTTTCACGGCCCCTAAGAAGCTCCAACAATATTTAAGACCGATAAAAGGCCCTCTCCATCTCAAGTGCTGGGAGTGTACAAGATTCCTTGCGAGTGCGACAAGGTGTATGTAGGCCAAACGTGACACACAATAGGAGAAAGGTGCAAGGAACAAACGCAATATTTGCTTGCTACAACTGGATAAATCGGCAGTGGCCAAGCATTGCATAGAGGAAGTGCATAAAATTAACTTTGACGACAGTGAAGTATTAGAACACACTGGCAGATATTGGGACAGAATCATCAAGGAAGCCATCCAAATCAAATTCCATCCACAGAATTACAATAAAGACTGCGGGCTACAGCTAAGCCGTGCTTGGACAACAGCCATCAGGCACACCTACAATTTTTTTCCATGTCACAAGCGCAAATGGATCAATTTTTTAAAGGCTTTATTAAAACAGAAACAAGGAACTTCGCTTCATCTGTGGAAGCGGGGTTAGGTGAGGGAAATTAGATGGATCTCTTGGCAGATCCCGCGTTGAGCACTCTAGAAAATATCGTATGTTGCTTAAGCAGCATGAATCGTGCTGCGTGGCGTAAGTTCAAGGCCAGGATGGCAGGCATGACTTACGCCCTGGAAGCGAAACTGAGAATTCAGTGTCTGGCAAAAGTTACTGGTCCGCACGACGAGCATGTCCAAGGGCCCTGAACGTGGTGTGGGAGTTGCGGTGGGTGCACAGCAACCCTAGTCACCCCGGACAAAGAACGGACCTCGGGGAAAACACCTTGGCACACAGTGAACACATCAACTCTAGTCACACCGTACAAAAGACCAAAATCCGAGAAAACACAATAGCGGACAGAAAACATAGCACAAACCCGCCGGCCCAATCACAGATCATCACCAGCTCATTGGCCAGGGCAGTACAAGCCCAAACCACCATTTGATCATATATAGTAAGAAGAATTCAGCCATTTCATCAGAGTTTGGTTTTCGTCCTGGGCACTCGACAATCCAACAGTTGCTGCTTGTGGTGGAGACCGCTGCCCTGGGTTTCCAGGAAGGCGCTTTCACTGCTGTGGTTTCTTTGGATGTAGAGAAGGCCTTCTCTACGACATGACACGCCGGGCTCCTTTACAAACTAATCCACCTGGGGCTCCCAACACAAATGGTCAACATCCTACACAGCTTCTTGCAACACCGCACATTCCAAGTCACAGTCGCGGGGAAAACATCTACACTCAGACCAGTGAGAGGCGGAGTCCCCGAAGGCTCTGTACTATCCCCCACCTTATTCAATGTCTTTATGGCAGATTTTCCAACAGAGCCACGAGTCGAAATGGCACAATACGCTGACAACGTGCTTCTGTTCTGCATAGAAAAAAAATAGACTAACATCCTCAGAGACTTCAACCCCATAAAAAGACATCTCCGTCTCACGCAACATGGGTAAAGGCGTTGGCGGATGTTCGTTAATCCGTACAAAAGCCACTCCATACATTTTACAAAGCGCGACACCCCCGCAGACTACCCCAAATTCAGCTACCGAGGTCGAAGAATGGAGTGGACTAACTCTGTCCAGTACCTAGGTGTCAACTTAGACAGGGGTCTAACTTTTCGCCAACACATCAGTGACCGAGTGGCGAAGGTACAGAGAGCAATTGCTTCCCTGTATCCAATGCTGGGGTTAACCTCGATGCCAGTTGGCATGAAGTTATACTTCTTCCGAGCGCTGGTAATCCCGGTTATGCTTTACGCCTGCGAGATCTGGGGCATGGCCGCAGATAGCTGGTTGGCATGGCCTCAACGTGCACAGAATAGAGGGTTACGGTCTATCTATTCTGTAGGTCGCTATTTTCCTACCAGGCTTCTTCACGAAGCCTCGGAACTTCCATATGTGGAGGATGAAGTTAGGTGCCGGGTATCAAAATTCTACGCAACTTTACCAACTCAAAGAAGCGCCCTTGTTAGATCACTGGGAGATTATGACCCCACTAGACGCCGTTCTAGACAACATCGGGTCTCCCGCACGGCATGCGGGCACCCAAGATAACCCAGAAGCTAATCCTAACAGCAGCAAAGCTGATCTCCACATAATCTCCTAAGTTGTTTGGCAACAAAATTGTCCCCAACCTAAACTAAATTTAAAACACCAGGGTGCTGGGTATTGCATCCTGTCCTTTCATCTCGAAGGTACAATAATTGTAACCTCACAAATTTCATCAAAATCAAAACCTACACCATATCCTTCCTACAAAATCCCGTTTCGAGTACCTTACCTGTGGTAAAACCCTTAACGGTTGGGCACGCAGCAAAAACCTTCTGGCTGTATACAGCCAGTCAGCACCACGGTCGGACGAATTTCATCAAATCCTGAAGAAGGCCATGGAATTTACGGTATAATCTATGTCAGAGGCAGAATAGGAGAAAGTATGCCATTTTTCATTCAAAGTGTTTACCGTCTGCTTGGAAATTAGTTTCATAGACCACTCTGGAAAGTAATCAGAAGAACACTAGTTGCTTATGGTATGACGCTGCTAGAAGTAAATGAAAACATAATATGAAAGTACATGAATATCACAACAAGAAGTACAAAGGAAGCTTAATGCAAAATAAGCAAGGGTCTGCGAATTCTATTTAAAGTGACTAGGAAGCGGATCATTTTGGGGAGATATGGAGAAGAACATTCTTGTGAAAATGGAGGGAGAGAGAGAGAGAAACAGGCGTTAAGGTTGTTGTATTAAAATTAGGACAATCAAGAACACAATTAAAACTGATCAAAACGAACGGAGGAACTTCAATAGGTACGGAGAAAGTGCAATGGAGAGAATGGAAACTGTACAGAGAGCATACTTTATTAAAATCAAGCCTTAAAATTCTGGAAAGGTCTAGATTTAAAGTAAAAGTAAATGGTTTTATGAAATTCCTCATTCTTCTCCTACCTTATAGAAAAGCAGAGTGGATTCCGCAAAGGCCGATCCTGTACAGATAACGTATTTTTCCTTAAACAAATAATTGAACAACGAAGGGTAAAGAATTTGGAAACACATATCGCATGCATTGTCCTGTAAAAGGCTTTTCATAGAATAAATGGATCAAAACTGTGGCAAATACTAGAACGTAAGGGTTACCCACCACATATTAATGCAATAAAAGGCATATACACAAATTCAACTATAAGAATTGATACTGCGGATAGGTTAACAGAACAAATTTCTATCAATACAGGAGTAAGACAAGGGTGTAGCTCATCACCTACTCTTTTTAATATATATATATGGACGATATTCTAAATGAATGGAAGATTTTAGTAGACCCAGGAATCAAAATTAAAGAAAATATTTATACTAATATCCTGCTGTTTGCGGATGATTAAATATTGATTCATTGGTATGAAAATCAACTGCAAAAATCAATGTATTTTCTGAATAATATAGTACAACAGTATAATTTTAAAATATCAGAAGAAAAAACAAAAATTATGGATTTTAAAGGAAATTATAATGTAAGATCAAAAATTGTTTTACGAAATAAGATTTCAGAACAAATATCGAGTTTTAAATATTTGGGATGTAATATACGTTTTAGAAACAAAACTGATACAGTAGAAACAGTAAACAAATTCCGAGCAATATGTGGGACAATCCAAAGAACTTTTAAAGACAGAGTGAGAAAGGATACAAAAATAAAACTGTATAAGGTAATGGCTATTCCAACTTTAATCTATGGAAGCGAAACCTGAGTGCCAACACAAAAGGATTTAAACAAAATACTGACTGCAGAAATGAAATTTCTAAGAAGTGTTAAAGGTTGTACAATATTGGACAAAATAAGAAATGAGGATATTAGAAAGGAATTAGAAATGGAATCAATCCATGACAAAATATCAGAAGGAAGGCAACAATGGCATGAACATATATTAAGAATGGAAGATGGAAGATATCCAAATGTAGTATTAAACTATAATCCAAAAAGGAAGAAGAGACAGAGGACGGCCCAGGAGACGCTGGAGAGATCTATGAAGCCAGAACGGGCGATATGCCCAAACCATGGAGTGAAGAAAAAGAAGAAGAAGAAGAAGAAGAAGAAGAAGAAGAAGAAGAAGAAGAAGAAGAAGAAATTCCTCACTTTTGATCATTTGACGTGATTTCTAATCTCTGTTTCATATAACCTTGCCCACCTGTCATGTATCTCTCCGCGTGCAACTAACTTCCCCTAATGCTTTCGCGCCATAGGCCATAGATTTTATCGTTTGCACTGACTCTCTAAGCGCTCTTCAGGCCTTGCAACAGCACATTGCAGCTCACATGCTAGTTTTAAAAATTCAGGCCTTGATCTCGCAAATGCTTAGTCGCGGATACCATTTTGTTTTACTTGGACCCCAGGCCATGTGGGGATTTCCGGGAACGAGGAGGCGGACGCGGCTGCTAAGTCCGTTTGCCGTTTGCCCCGGAGTTTAACAACTACGGTGCCATACCAGGATGTGCAACGTTTTTTCTGTCACCAATCTGCTTGGCAGCAGTCCTGGACAGCTTTGGAAGGCACACAACTCCGGGCAATAAAGCAGAGCGTACAACCTTGGCTAACTTCCTGCAGGGATAACCGGCGAGCCGAGGTGATACTCACCCGGCTGAGAATTGGGCACACACGAGCGACTCATGGCCATTTGTTAAGAGGGGAACCGGCCCCAGTGTGTGCTCCATGTGCAGTACGCCTCACTGTGCGGCATGTATTGCTCTTTTGCCCGCAGTACACCCGCGTTCGCCAGTCAGTAGGCTTGGGGACTAACTTGCTGGGTGTTTTAGGGGACGACTCAGTGGCCGTGGTTAAGGCACTGCGGTTTGTTGCCGAAATCGGTTTTAATAAACAAGTCTGACCTGCTTTTTATATTTGTTAATTTTAGAGATTTTGGATGGTTTTTTTATGTACTTTTAATAGTTGAGTGTTTTTATTTTATTTTACCGTTTTAGCTAAATTTGTGTAGCTTTTAGGTTTTAGTGTTGACTTCGGGCCCAAATGACCTTGTTGTCGACGCGCCCTAAAACACCACACACTTACTCACTCACGCCTTCCAGTCACATTGAAAACTGCAGTAAACTTCATAATAATTGCCAGGAAGATAGAAATAAGAATATGAAGGCATGCAAAAATAATGAAGTTTATAATGAAACTGAGCAAGTTGAAACTGAATGAATGAGCAATGAAACTGGAACAAGTTTATAATGAAAGGCCTTCGGCCTTTTCCACTGGGATTGCTTTAAACCAGCACACATACCTTGCAAAAAGGCTTGTCTTTCAGTATTAAAAGTCGTGTCACGCCATACTTGTCGTGTGTCCTTCATTCACCCAAGTCTCATTAAGGTAGTATATTTTGCGATTTGGAAAATTTGATTGTCCTTAAATAACGTCTTCGCCACACAGCAATATCGCTCCCGGAGTGATAAGTTTTCCTGTTGTCTCAATTTCATGTCGCGATGTTCAGGGCACAGCTGTTCGACTTCTCTCACTGACAAAGATGGATTCTTCTCTGTGAGTGCATTAAACACATGCACCACAATTCTTTTTTCGCCGCTTTGTAAAGGTTTTCCCTTGCGATGCTATAGCGAAAAACTGGCTGTAGACTCTGCCATTATACATTTAATAAGTACACGCGCAATAAACGATCAATAAAATAATTTAGCTTTCACACTCGGCATAGTACACCGTCGGATGGCGATATATGACTAATCCAGTTCAAAACAAGGTCAGTGATAAAAGTCATATAAACAAATATGTCATCACTACCGCTAAATCACGTGCTATCGTGCCATGTGCTTGAGAGCAAAGGAGCCTCCTCTTTACTTCGTTTAAGAATTAACATGCATTTCAGATAAATCAAATCTGTTGCGTAATATATTTAATTAAAACAGTTACGAAAATATAAATTTGACAATTCTCTTCCAACGTATAAAGACATATCACCATGTTAAATAACGAACTAATTTTTACCGCACAACAGTCTACACCACAACAGCAGCCAATGAGAGGTGATAAACTCACGTGACCGTTAAGAGATACGTGGCAAGCTTACGTGAAACAAGGATTAGTCTCCTACAGGGCAATTAGATTTTCTTTCTTCGTTAAAGTTGTCTAGCAAGCAAGTATTAAATATATTATTTGTAATAAAACAGAAAGTATTCCATAAACAATCGAGTAAACTGGTTGTAGGCAAAGGTTATTACTTTTTGTTAATTCGCAATTACTTCAAACAAAAAGTCTTCAGAAATAGCAGTTATAATGTAAACTAAAGCACTCAAAGTTACCAAGCATGTTATTTATTATTTATGTAGTTGCATCGTAAACAGTGTCTCTTACGTCCTTTAAGATCCCAGGTTTATTGTATGCTGCTTTAACGAAGCTGCTTAGAACGTAGCGGAATGGTTGTGATGAAAGGTAAAAACCAATCACATTATCTCTCTTTCTCTCTTTCCCCCCCTCCCTCTGTTGTTACGTGGAGTATTCTTTGTTACAAGACGACGAAGACGACGGTGATTATGATGAGGAGGTACAGAATACATCACATTTCTTCACGAGGATATCGAAAAACCGCAGCGAGAAGTCAGGCGGTTACAAATTACCAATCATATATTCTGATTGCTGCCTTGCCCATTACTGTTGATGGAACAAGCTTTCCCAGCCTCGTTCGTTTCCTTGTAAATTAGAAACCGGGATAGGAGTACGAAGAATAAGAAAACAAGCGCGAACTGGAAGAATTACATCTGTCCTTTAAGGTGGATCAAGTGAACATGGGTTCTAGACTTGGAAAATGACTTTTATCCTACACTTCAATATGTCATGGAGGAGCTTTTAGCGACTTGTGTTAAACAAGTTAAATTAACATACCGTTCACTTTTTCCAAAGTACGAGGGCTGTTCAATAAAGAATGATCATAATTTTTTACGCTCATAATTTTTTACGCTCATAATTTTTCACACTAAAATTCAATCTTAGTATATTCTGTTAGCTTAATGTGAAACAAACACACCGTAGTAATTTCATTGTTGGTACTTCTGGCTCCTGCCTGTGAGAACTATGTAAGTTCAGACATGTTCAGTATCACCTACCGCTGAAATGGAGGTAACACGCGAGGAACAATGTGCAACTTTCATATTCTGATTTCTTCTCAACAATGAGGCCTATACAATGTTACAGGAGGCCTATGGAGAGTCTGTTCTTCCCTACAGCACAGCTCGAAGGTGGTTTAAAGTGTTTAAAGAGGGGAGACAATCAATTTCAAGGGAAGGTGGACCCGGTGCTCCAGTTACTGTTCTTACGGAAGAAAACATCAACACTTCTGCTGCCATTGTGAGAGAGGATCGACGAACTACCTTAAGATCACTTTCTGAAATAATGAACATTTCAATGCGTGCCACCCACACGTTAGTGACAGAAACATTACACATGAGACGTGTTTGTGCGCGATGGGCTCCAAGACTGTTAATTTTCGAACAAAAGGACATGCGCATGCAGGTCTGCATGCAGTTCAAGTTGATGTTAGAGGAAGATCCGGAGATTCTTTCAAACGTAATCACTACTGATGAAACTTGGCTACATCATTTTGATCCTGAGAGCAAACAGTAAAGCTCAGTATGAAAATCTCCTTCATCACCAACTTCCCAAAAAGCAAAAGTGTTTGCTTCTGCTGGGAAATTTGTGGTCGTCTCATTCTTTGATATTCATGGAATGGTTTATCAGAATGTCGTACGTGCACACACATTAGGAACTGGACAATATTACAGGGATATCCTGAAAACATTGCAAGTCTATATCAGGCACAAAAGACTACATTTCCGTAAAGCCGTCGGGATACTGCATAAGATAATGCGCGGCCACATATTGCCAATATTTTTGCTGAATGTCTTGTAAAAATCAACGTGAAGTGCAACACTCATTCTCTCTATAGTGCGGATTTAGCCCCATGTGACTTTTTTCTATTCTCTAACTTGAAGAATCGCCTTCGTGGGAGGCATTATCCATCATCAGAAGCAGTGGTGAAGGCTGCGGAGGCGATTTTGAGCGATCTGTCAAAAAATGGTTTCCAGCATGTCTTTGAAAACTGGCAGAAACTCTGGGAAAAGTGCATCGCATTCAGGGGAGGCTATTTTGAGAAAGGCCATCAAAATTATGAGGATGAGTACAGGTACGTTGTCAAAAAACTAATTTTGATCATTCTTTATTGAACAGCCCTAGTAAATATATCCTACAAAGGTTGCATTCATGTAGTAGTTATTAATGAAGTAGCATTTCTTATTCGATTTGATAAATCGGTAAATATTTCACAATTTTATACACATAAAAGCCTGGATATTATGAATTTATATTAAGGTTTAAATCTTCATTACAATTTGAAGTAGAAAAACCCCGTCCAGAGAAACTTAAGCTGATAAGGTTCGTGCTAGATCGAAAAGGCTGATATTGAGTGGAAGCTTCCCAGGGAAACTGATCGAAAATGATTGCACAAGTAAGCGGGGACACAAGAAGTGGGGGTTCTCTCTCTCTCGCATGTGACTGTACTGCACGTAGCCATTATTGGCCTAATGCTAATGGCAGATCGATTTTCTAAGCGGTACCTACACCTGCACACGTAGTGGTAAACTATGTCCTGGTTTAATGGACCTTTCTTCACCTGCACTCTCTATAATCTAATCGGCAGATCCATATATGTAAATACTTCGCCGGAGTTTAACGCCGCCCTCCTTATGCCCACTATTTTAAATATTTAAATACTAAGGAGTTGCAATATCGCTAAGAGAACCATATAAAATTAATGGAATCGTAAATCTTCGAGCAACTTTAAGCATTCTCTAAAACACTTCCTATTGAAACTTTATAATCTAAATGGAGTGTTAATAAGGTTCATTCATTCATTCATTCATTCATTCATTCATTCATTCATTCATTCATTCATTCATTCATTCATTCATTCATTCATTCATTCATTCATTCAAGCAGCTGGCGGCTGACTGAGGGTCAGCACGATGTGTGTCATTCGTGTACCTGTCCTACACGGACTTAACCACTTAATTACAAGATATGTCGGGTTTTGCAGGGTGGTCGTTTAAATTTAGGTAGATGAAAAGAAGGGAGGTAGCCGTAGCTCCTCATGGTAGCCAACTCGGGTGCAACGCTGGTGTGATAATTTTAGGAAGAGATTAATTTAGAAAGTCTATTAATTTCAAACAGTAATAATTTTAAGGTTGTAATAAGAACTTTATTGTTACCGGGTGTGCCCAAGCCGGTATAGCTTGTAGCGTCTTTCGGTTGTTCTGTAGTTCCCTAGAGACCTAACCAGGGCGCTCTGATGTTGAGGCAAACTCGCGTAGAATTTTGTGGCCCGGCGCCTAATGACATCTTCCACATAGTGGAGAGATGAGGCATCATGAAGGTATCTCACGGGAAACCTCCAGCACACAGAATAGATGGCCCTAAGACATCTATTTTGTTCACGCTGAAGTTGTCGCAGATTTGTTCCTGCGGCCATGCCCCAGATCTCACACGCATAAAGCATGATTGGAAGAATTAAAGCCTGCAAAAGGCGCAACTTAAGGGGTGTCGGCATCCCTGACCGCATCATGGGGTATAACGAAGCCGAAGCTCCCAACGAGCCACCTCCTGGATATGACCCCCAAAACTTAGGCCCTTGTCCAGCTTTACACCTAGGTACTTTAGAGAGTTTGTCCACTCTATTCTTCTGCCAGAATAGTTAAAGGCGGGGAGGTTGGCGGGAAAGTGACGCTTGGTGAAGAGTATGGCTTGGCTTTTCTCTGGGTTGATAAAAATCGCCAAATCCTACACCAGTCATGAATGAGGCTTAAGTGTCGCTGTATTGGGTTGAAGGCTCTGCGTGCGTTTCTATCTGTGTTGTATAGTAGCATGTCGTCTGTATATTGAGCTATGTTGGCGTGTAGCTCCGTGGGGAGATCCGCCACATACACGCTAAAGAGTGTAGGGGATAAGACAGAGCCTTCTGGGACGCCTCCTCTGATGGGTCGTCTGGTAGATAGCTTTCCCGCCACAGTAACTATGAAATGTCTGTGTTTGAGGAATGAGTGTAGAATATGTATCATGTATGAAGGAAGCCCCAGGGTGATTAGTTAATAAGGTTGTAAATTAGGACAGCTATAAATACTTAATAGCTTATCTCAGGGGCTATATCCTTGTAGACTGAGAGGACTCAAACATTTCCTGTATTGAATGACAGTGATTGTGGTAACAAAGAAACGTGTGGTTCAAAAACTACCAAAATTCTATGTGTAACAGTAGTTTTGGGTTATGTTTGGAGGACGTATGAAAATATTTAAGTTTGATTTATGAGTCACTATGTTTACACTCAAACTTCACTTACTTGTTGTATAATTGAAACGTTTTCAAGATCATTCGATCTCATCCTCAGCTGTTTGGTGACTAAATATACCTTCCTCTTCTTCCACTACTACGGAGCTCCGATCACTCTGCCATCTGGTGTTAGGGGCACTAAGTTTTAATACTTCATTTAATGCCGGGATTTCAAAATTTATAACTTTATCACGGTTTTTGTTTATGAATATTTTTTCCCAAATATCCAATTCTATGGGTGAACTTAAAGATTTTAACAGTTTAATGTTGTGGCCAATGTTGTGGTTTTCTGTCCAAAAATGGTGTGAAACTGCAGATTTTTCTGTTTGTTTCAAATTAATGTTCCTCTGGTGTTCATTTTGCCTGGTTAACAACTTTCTCTTAGTTTTTCCTATGTAGCTTTTTTCACAGGTTTCACAATTAATCTGATAAATTCCTGATTTCAAATTGTTGGGGATTGTATTTTTCAGTGGTTTATTTATGAGGTTCCTCAGACTGAATGTGTTTTGGGGTGCTAGTTTTAAGTTTAGTCTTTTGAGGATTCGTTCAAATTATCTAAAAGCCCATGGATGGTAGGTGAATTTTCTGTATTGCCAATTTGTGTTTTTAAGTGGTGTGAGAGTGGTATTTATTGATATTATGTTCAGTTTTTCTTTTCTCTTCATCATGTTCCTTATGATGGCTGTGTTGAATCCATTTAATACCGCTATGTCTTTTATGTATTGTTGTTCTTTCAAAAATTCCTCCTTACTCAGTGGGATGTTGTATAGCCGGTGGATTAGACTTCTAAAGGCAGCTAGTTGATGTGAAACTGGGTTGTATTTCTCTTTATGTAATTATCTATGTGTGTGGGCTTTCTGTATATTCAAAAATCTACACCATGACGATTTCTAGTTATCTTGAAACCCAAAAAGGGTAGGGTGTTGTCTCTTTCTACTTCCATAGTAAATTGGATGTGATTATCTTGCAGGTTTAGTAATTTTAAGGAATCTTCTCTAAGTTTTTCCGGAATGATAGCAAAAACATCATCAACATATCTCTGCCAAAATTTATAAATCTGTGGGAAGGCCTTTACTATGTGTGTTTCAAAATAGCTCATGTATAGGTCTGCTAAAATAGGCGAAAGTAGGCTCCCCATAGCTAATCCTTTTGATTGCCTGTAGAATTTTTGGTTAAACATGAAGTAATTATTCCTTATGTATAAATCTGTAAGATTGATAATGTCATCTATTTCTCTGGGGTCCGTTGTAGTCTGGGTTAGCCATTTTTTGAGGAGTGTAGGTATTTTTTCTACTGGAATGCTTGTAAAAAGTGCCTTAATGTCAAAATAAACTAGTATGTGATTTTCCGGGATGTTGTACTTCTGTAGATGATTTATCAATTCTAAGAATTTTTTTATTCCCAAACTTTGAAATTTGTCATATGATTTTAATTGTCTTACTAACCACTTTGCAATGTGGTACGTAGGTGAATTGATGCCATTGATGATGGGTCTCATGCTGTTGTCTTGTTTGTGGATTTTTGGCAGACAGTACAACCTTGGTAGTGTGGGGTTGGAAGATGTTAAGTTGTATTTTTCAGATGTACTTAATGTTTTTGTAATTAATAAAGCTTTATAAACAGAAGGGATACTTTTGGATAATGGATTTTTTGGAATTATTTCATATTCTGGACTGTCTAACATAAGTTTTACTCTCTGAATATAGTCTTCTGTCTCCATAATTACTAGAGAATTACCTTTGTCGGCTTTTAGGTATACCACAGGCTTCCTATTTAAATTTCTTATTGTTTATGAGGTATGAAAAGTTTATAGATTTATAAAGCAGGATGATTATGTAAATCTATTTAGTCATTTAAATAAATAAAAATATATGTTATTTTGTGATTGGCTGTAGCAATAATTGTATGACGTAATGTTGTGACGTGGAATTAAATCCGCCAATCACAAAATTAAGACAGGAGTAACGATATTTACGAAAAATCCATAATCTTGGTAGAGATGTTTTGTGATGGTGAGTGTGATGACTAGTGGAGCAGGATCAAGAACTTTTATGTAATAGTTGTAACTCTTTAAATGTAACAAAGTAAGGGTTTATCGATATGTTGGCTGCAAGTGACTGGGAAAGGAATTTCAAGTAAAATGTAATCCAAATAATACAATTAAATAGTTACAAAATTTTACTTCTCCGAAACTTTATTCTGAACCACGCCTGAAACTTAGATTCTCATGACTCTTATTTAATCAAACACAATCATTAAGAAACAACTCAAAATACAACGAATTAACCCTGTTATATCAGGCTTCTCGACGTGAGTCTTCGAAAAGTCAACGTGCATCCAGTCTACAACATATAAATCCCGCACCAAATTGCGCCCGAACGTGTGCCTGATTAAGATGGAGAGAAATTAACTACGGATAACGAATTCCTGTCCCAAATGTAATAAACATTCCTTTTTCTTAGTCAATCTCTAATCCAATATCGAAAATGAGCGAAAGCTTTCTTTCCAGTCAACTATTTTAAAGATCTGCTCATTAAACGTGTGAAATTCAAAGCAAAACTCTGATGTTTTCATCAGTTGCCTCGGTAACGTCTCGATAGCGTAGATGGTAGCGTGTCTGCCTCACATACAAGAGGTCTCGAGTTCGAATCTCGGTCAGAGTGAGTTACCTGGATAAGGTTTTTCCGGGGGTTTTCCTTAGCCTTAAAGATGAACGTCGGGTAACCGTAAGTTCTATGGATTCCGGACTCATTTTTTTAATTTTTTTATTGATCGATCAGCAGTACAATGCTTTACAGATCAGAGTGAAAAGAAGGTAACAGTACAATAAGAACAATAACACTCAGGGGTAGGCTAACAGGCCGCCCCCTAACTACATTAAGTTAGAACTCCAATAATACTCTGAGATTTTATGTCAATATTGAAGATGTAAAGCAGATATCAAGCACTGGAATCACTCGAATCAGAGGTATCACTTAGAAGCAGGTCCTGTGGTAGTCTCCTCTTCAAGCGTGAGGGCTGGCGCTTGCGGACCCTGATGTTATAATGCACAGCTCCTGGAACTTCTTGCAGCGTGGAAAAGAAACGACGAGCGATCCTGCGAATGTAGTGGTGAAGAGGTAACAGTCCTAGTTCGTGATGGAGCTGCTGATTACGGATGAACCATGGAGCGTTAGTAGCGATGCACATGAAGCGATTCTGTATAACCTGAAGACGACGCAGATGACATGTGTGTGCGGCCCCCCACACTTGGCAGGCATATGTAATAAGCGGACGAACGAGTGATTTGTAGAGTAACAATGAAGAATGTAGGCCGAGGCTGGAACGGCGATGCAACAGAGGTGAGAGTTTTGAAAGTCGCCTGGAGGCCAGTGATATAAGACGATCGATAGGAGCACGCCAGGTCAGTCGAGAGTCCAAAAGCACTCCAAGGTATTTAACAGGAGTTGTAGTGGGGAAACAAGGGACATTGTTCCTGTAGAGACACAACGGAGTAAGCGGAATATATCGGTGAATAGTGAAGATTTTAGCTTCGGTTTTCTGAGGGTTCAAAGGGATCCGCCAAGTGCTGAACCAATGAGTTAGGCGATCTAAAGAGAGCTGTACTACTTGTTGTGCGTGCTGGAGATTAACGTGAGAATAATATAGTACTGTGTCATCAGCGTAAAGAGCTAAAGAAGTCGGAGCTAAGTCAGGTATATCAGAAATGTATATATTAAATAGAGTCGGGGCCAAGATGGAACCCTGTGGGCCACCTGCGGTTAGATGTGATAAGTAATTAGGAAGACCGATGCGGTAGAGCTTAAGGAGCAAACCATCATGCCAAACCCTGTCAAATGCCTGTGCCACATCAAGGAAGACAGCCCTGGTATACTGATGGGCTCCGGACTCATTTGAGCATCCTTACACACATTTCATTCATCGTCCGATATGACTTGACGTTGAAGTACGTAAATTACAAAATAATAATAATAATAATAATAATAATAATAATAATAATAATAATAATAATAATAATAATAATAATAATAATAATAATAATAATAATAATAATAATAATAATAATAATAATAATAATAATAATAATAATAATAATAATAATAATAATAATAATAATAATAATAATAATAGTAATAATAATAATAGTAATAATAATAGTAATAGTAATAATAATAGTAATAGTAATAATAATAGTAATAGTAATAATAGTAATAATAATAATAGTAATAATAATAGTAATAATAGTAATAATAATAGTAATAGTAATAATAATAGTAATAGTAATAATAATAGTAATAGTAATAATAATAGTAATAGTAATAATAATAATAATAATAATAATAATAATAATAATAATAATAATAATAATAATAATAATAATAATAATAATAATAATAATAATAATAATAATAATAATAATAATAATAATAATAATAATAATAATAATAATAATAATAATAATAATAATAATAATAATAATAATAATAATAATAATAATAATAATAATAATAATAATAATAATAATAATAATAATAATAATAATAATAATAATAATAATAATAATAATAATAATAATAATAATAATAATAATAATAATAATAATAATAATAATAATAATAATAATAATAATAATAATAATAATAATAATAATAATAATAATAATAATAATAATAATAATAATAATAATAATAATAATAATAATAATAATAATAATAATAATAATAATAATAATAATAATAATAATAATAATAATAATAATAATAATAATAATAATAATAATAATAATAACAATAATAAATAAATAAAAAAACATTGTCTAAAAGTTGATTTAATACAAGAGGCGTCCAGAAAGTAAGTTCTGTTTCAAATTATCTCCTCTGCAGCGCTGGGATCGCAGTTCCGCACATGCGCGGTAGACGCTCTGTATCAAGGAGAAGAAACGTGCGTCATTGTGACTTCGCTGTGAGCCACGTACGCTTTGTTGTGTTTGTTTACAATGTCGGTGTTGATTGAAAGTCCCACCGCTTGTGAAATCAGATCTGTGTTTCATTTACTGATTGCTAGGAAAGTGAAACCAATTGAAATTTATCGGCTGTTAAAAGCTGTTGTGTTTCTTCACGACAACGCACGACCACACACTGCAAATGCGACGAAAAACATCCTACAGGGATTTGGCTGGGACGTGTTTGACCACCTGACCTCGCTCCTAGCGACTTTCATCTGTTTTTGCATCTCGAATCTTTCCTTGGTAGTCAACACTTCAACAATGACGAAGAGCTGAAAGAAAATGTTTCCAACTGATTGAAGACACAGGCGGCAAACTTCTATGAAGAAGACATACAAAAACTTGTGCCTCGCTATGACAAATGCCTGCAAAATTTCGCCAGATATGTGGAAAAGTAGTTTAAGAGTTATAGAATTTTGTGCAATAAATGATTTTTCTGTTTCTGTACACGTTTGAATTTTATTACCAAACAGAATTTACTTTCTGGACGTACCTCGTGTATGACAAACACGCTCTTTGGACATGTTCATAGCCTGTGCTATCTCTCTCACTTTAGTTCGGCGGTCATCTAGTACCTTTTGGTGAACTTTGGCGATGTTTTCATCGGCAGTTTTTGGACGTTCCGGACGTTCTTCGTCTCCCAAGCTCTTATGATCACGTTTAAATTCAGCTGCTCAAAATTTCACTGTGATAAATGATGATGCAGAGTCCCCATACACAGAATCCAACTCATCTTTGATTTCCGTAGGCGTATTGCCTTTCAAAAACATATTAAATGACAGCTCGATACTCGAATTTGTCCATTTTCATAAAAACACTCACATCAACCCACCCAAACGACTGTTACATAACAACTGAACGTCCAAAATGGCTGAAACTTTGATGAGTAGCTTTCAACTGATGGACAACGGAATGCACTAGCTTTTACTTAAGAGTGCTGCCATCTTCATTATGATGGTCGGAAACTTTACAGATCACCGTCGTACATACCTATTCAAGTGATACTAATCCAGCGTTATATATTGGAATAATAAATGGCTGTTGTAAAGTAACAATGTAAACAAAGAGCTTCTGCATGAAGTAATAAATGAAAAAGGAAAAGCAAAACAATGAAAGATGGTAAGAAATAAAAAACAAAAGCTTATCTTTTCAAAGAGTACTGTTTAAAATATGTGGTGACATCACATTAACTTGGATTACTTTATTAACAGTTCTGAGTAAGGATTGCTCGTTTTCAAAGCATAGCACGAGAAGTACATTGCACAGAGAGAGTGAGCTGGAAATTGGCTGTTAGTGTGTGTGTGTGTGTGTGTGTGTGTGTGTGTGTGTGTGTGTGTGTGAGAGAGAGAGAGAGAGAGAGAGAGAGAGAGAGAGAGAGAGAGAGAGAGAGAGAGAGAGAGAGAGAGAGAGAGAGAGAGAGAGAGAGAGAGAGGGAGAGAGAGGGGGGGAGAAGGAGCGAGAGAAAGAAGAAATACGACGATAGTTGAATTGAAGCTTTCAGATTCAGAAGTTGTTTAGTCAGTGCTTTTGAGAAATTCTGTTAAGCACACGATAAACACTCTGAATATCAGTTCTGCAATAGTGCTAAAAGATTTGCGGATCATAAGATGTTAGGTCGAACATATTATGACCCTGATATGTTGAATGGACATCAACTTCAGAAATAAAAGTTGTTAAGTCAGCCTTTTCGAATTAGATGTTGTTAAGCCAAGTAGTTGCCGCATTAGCCGTTTGGTGGTGCAGCTACACTGTGTCACCCAAGCTCTTTGATATCAGCTGTTGATACATTTTAGAGTAGACATTTAGACATTCCTCAAGTGAGCTTTCAGTTAGTTTATCTGTCCTTTCCAATACCAGGGCACTCTTTCATGCCTAATGACAGAATTTTTGGCAATATTGAGAAGAAGAAACGATCAATGGATGAAGCCTTAGTCTCTTCCACATGGGTGAAACTGATCAAAAGATCGACTACAGAAGAAGTTCATTGATGTTGTCTATGTCAAACGTCCACTGACCGATAACGGGGAACATGATGGCACTCCAGTTGTTGAAGTTTTGGACTTCAAAGATGCCCTCGACCATCTCCGGGGTGTTTATTTCCAAAGAGAATGTGTACCAGAAGTTCGTCACACAATGCTTTCCTCACTTTATCGTCCCCAGTCTCTTTTTAGGAGAGTAGTGAGGTTGCAAGTCTTACGCAAGACATGTGATAGTGCGAAAACACTCCAGATAGGCTTCGGAAGATTCGTTCACTGCTGGAACATGTCACTCTGCCAGAAGGTACCACATTTTATGACACAATGACTTGTGGAAGTGATGTAGAAGATGATGTAGTAGAGATGGAGTGATGTTTTGATGTTTTTGATGTTTTTGTGCATTAGTCCATTTTAGAGATGTACTGGTGACAATAAAGTAATAGTTTATCCATGACTACATACTATAATATTGTATAATGGAAAAACTAACATTAAAAATCAGAAGCTCTTAAGTCAAGTGACTTAACAACTTTTCATCCATTTTCAATTAAATGTTGTTAAGTTTTAATACTAAAATATCCTGTTACACATACTAATTATGTCAAACCGTGAGAAACACTTCAACACAGTAATTTGTACCTCCAAACGCACCCATCACATAACATTCTTTCATTTGGTATTTAAAAAGACTTTTAAAAGCTTTGGCCAATTCTCCTACACAATTTTGAAACTGACTTAGCAACTTCTGCTTTTGACCGCTTCAGTTCTTACGTATGAAATAACACATTCACGAAAGATAAACTTCAAATTTTTATAAGAAATAATAATGTTACATATACACTGTCAGTAATTATTATTAATAAAAATTAAATCATCTGGCAATGCTCCGGGGAGGTGAAAGCTTAGTGCTTGATAGATGACTCCACTGTTTAAGACACGCCTAAAGGAGACCACAAAACGAGCCAACCATGGATCTATAAAAGTTAAAATATAATGCAAATTAGGAGGTCATAAATGCAATAAATCCATTTTGAATCTAGGCCCAAAATTCTCCATTACAGCTTGTAAATTGGATCAGTTTCTTTGCCGTTCCACCTCGTAGCACGCCAAGTTTATAACTGAAAAACCATAACGTCCAGGCAGAAGAAAAAAAAGAGGCTCTCTTCCCTTCCCCCTTTAGAAGAAGCGAAGCAAAATTATATATAAAAAAGGACACAGGCAAAAATCACTAACTACAGAAAAAAAGGAGGCAGCAAGTTTCCGATGACTAACCCAGCGTCGTTGTGACGTTTCAATATCAACAGTTTCCATAGAAACGCAATAACGTGGCGCCCATTTTTATACACACCAGAGAGTGGGGGAATAAATGAAGGGGGAAGGTGGGGAAACAATCAAAACTAGAAAGAAAGCAAAAAAAAAAAAAGTTGGGGAAAGAGGTGGACTCTGAAATTGGAGGGTAAGTAAGAAAGGGAAGCGGGAACATCGAAATGGTGAGAGAGAAAAAGAAAAAGAAATAACAGCAGTGCGGCGGAAACTTAGAAATCCATGTTTTTAAAAGAAGCAGGATACCAGGCTGTTATATCGCCAGGCATGGTGAATTTTTGTGACAAGCTCGAAATATTTACTATAAGCGACTAGCTTTCAGATTCGGTCTCTTGCCAAATAAAAAGTGCAAAGATTTTTGAGTTGATTAAGTATTTATTTTCTCATCTTTCATCTACATGCATTTTTATTAATACATTCACATTTGTAACATTTATTTTACACAATAACAAAATAGCTTATTCACACCTAACACACCCTTCCTCCCTGCTTGCCCCAAGTCTCGGTCTGTATACACATAACCCCTGGTTTTCCGTGTATTGATGACCCTCCTCACACTTGTTTCCCTCGTTCTAGTTTTTGATGCTTTAATTATTAGTTATTCCCCAAAAATGTTAACCATTTCCCCCTAACTTTCCTCAGATATTCACCTATATTTCTTACATTCTTTTCTCCTTTTACCAATAACATTTTCTTTATTATTAATAACTCCCCCATCCCTAAAACTGTCCCACATTTGTTGCCAAATTTGTTCTCTCCATATCTTTGTTTGTTTGCAGTAAAGTATACTATGCCAATCTGTATCCTCTTCTCCACACATTGGGCATTTCCCTGTATCCTTATCCTATTCGTAATTTCGTATTCCTAATGCCGTATGGCATTCAAAGCATTTGTGTGTTTAAATAAATTTACAAGGGGCACCTCTTTAATGAAAAGAATAGATATTGCTTTCTATTCTAATGATTTCTATTTCATGATAGAACTGAAATCATAATTTTTACATTATACACTCATTTTGATTATTTATTATTATTTATTGCCCAATAGAAGTAACTCTATTTTAGCAGTAAGGTATGTTAGGATTCTAGTTATAAAAAATATAAATACAAATATTAAAAAAAACATAGGTCATTATTGTTCGCACTAAAATTCAATCGTATTATATTCTATTAGCTTAATGTGAAACAAACGAACCGTAGTAGTTTCATTGTTGGTACTCCTGGTTCCCGTCTGTGAGAATCAGGCAAGTTCAGACATGTTCAGTATCGCCTACCGCTGCAATGGAGGTAACATGCAGTTAAAGTTGATGTTAGAGGAAGATCCGGAATTTCTTTCAAACGTAATTACTGCTGATGAAACTTGGCTACATCATTTTAATCCTGAGAGCAATCAGCAAAGTTCAGTGTGGAAATTTCCTTCACCACCAGCCCCCCCCCCCCAAAAGCAAAAGTGGTTGCTTCTGCTGGGAAAGTTATCGTCATCTCATTCTTTGATATTCATGGAATGGTTTATCAGCATGTTGTACCTGCACACACATCAGTAACTGGACTATACTACAGGGATGTCCTGAAAACATTGCAAGTCCATATCAGGCACAAAATACCACATTTCGTTGAAGCAGACTGGATGCTGCACCACGATAATGCGCGGCCGCATATTGCCAAAGTTGTTGCTGAATATCTTGCAAAAATCAACCCTCCCTATAGTCCGGATTTAGCCCCATGTGACTTTTTTCTATTCCCTAACTTGAAGAAACGGCTTCGTGGGAGGCATTATCCATCATCAGAAACAGTGGTGAAGGCTGCGGAGGCGATTTTGAAGGATGTCTCAAAAATGGTTTCCAGCATGTCTTTGAAGACTGGCAGAAACGCTGGGACAAGTGCATCGCATTCAGGGGAGACTATTTTCGGAAGCACCATCAAAATTTTGAGGATGAGTAAAGCTAAATTGTCCCAAAAAATTGTGATCTTTCTTTATTGAACAGCCCTCGTGTTTTAAAAAGTTGGCCAAACTAAGTGCTCAATGGCTGAAGTACAACATTTTGTAAGCAATACATCAATCAACGGTGTTTGAAGATCTGCATTACAATATGAAAGATGTTGAATAAGATTATGTCTCCTTTTGGAATGAAGATCACATCTAAATATTAACTGTTCAACACTTTCATCAACGCTTTCACATTTACAGAGGTATCCATCAGCAGAGTCTATATGCAATCTTGGCAAGTAAGTTTTAAATTTCCCATGTCCGGAAGCAAACTGGGTCAAAATAAAATTAGGTGAAAAGTACTTGCAGTTTACATGGTCATTAACAGTAGGAAAAAATAAATTTCGAGTAATTTGTCCTTTATCGCTATTTATCCAAGTGCTGTTCCACATTCCAAAAATTTCTTTTATTTTTCAATGTTTTTAAGACGTGTATATGGGTAAATTGGTAAAATGCAGAATAGAAGATATAGAAAGACAGGAAATATGGGGAAGTCTAGAAAATATGAAATAATTACAGTTTTACAGGCAAATGAAAAGAAATTTGGGACTAGAAGCATATGTAGATTACTGCAATAGGCAAGAGAGAGAAGGGTTAGCTTGGATGAGGGCAGGAAGAATATTTCTAAGAGGGAAAAGTGGTACGGAAAAGGGAATTTGTGAATTGTGTGGGGGAAAAGAAAGTATAGAACACTGTGTAACAGAATGCGAGGAGGTTGCAATGTGGAGAAAAAAGTTTTTGGAGGGAAAATGGGAGAAATTAGAGAAGAGGATAGTAGCTATAAAAATGTTAACGGGCAGGGAGGAAAAGAAGGTAAAAGTGTTAGTGAGTTCTTGCAGAAAGTAAAAGAAAAATGGGCAAGAAATGTAAAGAATATAAGAAAGGAAGATGATTGGGAAGAATGGGACTAATTAAGCAACAAGGAGGCATGGTGGTTAAGAGCTACCTGACAGAGCAGAAGACCAGGATGTCATTCAAGACAAGGTAGAAACAAGGTAAAGACAAATAAACGTAGACAAATGTTGTAAATTGTAAAATTTTGGAATATGCATAATAAAACTCTAATCTAATATTTTAACAAATGTGATTCTAGACTCTTTAAAAGCTGAATTCCTTTTTGGATAATGCGTAACGCTTAGCAATTTCATCTGCCTTCTCATTGTCATGTATACCCATATGGTCTCTAACCCATGTGATACACACGTGATTGCTGTTTGTTATAATATCGTTCCTTATTTTGATAGCAAGTGAATATGCAGTGTATTTATCTCCGATAACACTGCAAAATGCCTGGGAATTACTGTATACGCATGCGGCACCACTCCACTGCTTGATTCAGTACAAAAGGTTCGGCCTGGAATATAGAGCAATTAGGTACAAGTCCATGAAGCAACTCCACATTGCACAAAAGTGCATCCCTCACGAGCTGGATTATTTTAATTGAGAAAATTATTTACTGTAATCATTTCTTCATCTTTCTACCATTTCTTTTTAAATAATTAGTCTTAAAGTGAATAACTCCGATATCCATATCTAATTCAAAATATAATGTAATTCATAGTAAATTCATCACAACGTATGGTCCAAGTGAGCACAATAGGCTCAAAATATGAATGGTAAAATCTCTTAAAGTTCTGGTGGCTTCATATAGATATTTCTAAAAACAATTACGTGCCATTAACCACTTCACCTCAGTCAGACGACCGTATCCTTTCTTACTGGATCTACACCTATCAGAGCAGTTTAGTTAGCAATGAAAGAGGACTGTATGGACTGAAGCTGCAGGATGAAGTAACTGCCATTGTCAGACTCCCTATTGTTAGTTCTGGTCGACAAACCGATGATGGCTTCAACAAATTGCAAGCTGTCGTGAAAACGAAACATTTGCCGACCGATGTTAATGATATCTCTTTATCCAAGTAACGCATGCTATCTTCCTCCGAATTTCATCACAACAGTTTGCTAACGGAATGTATGCATTTATGTTTGAAAGAGGGAGAGAAAGAGAGAAGTCCTTTATGCAATTAACCAAGAGGAAGAAATTGGCGAGATGAATGAATACTTGGATTTTCCACGGCGTTGTTTATTACTACCTATTTATTTTACTTTGGCCAGAAAATGCTACATTAGTTTGTGTTAGTCTTATGTCAGTTTCACCCTTCCACTCATCCACGTGTGCTATTATCACTAATCTGCTTTAGATCATGTAAGAATGGAAGCTAGTGTACAAACTAATTTTACATAAATCACTGTAAAACATTTTCAGTTGTGGTGCAATGGTGAATTTGAGATTTGAAACACTGACATTGTTTTTCTGAAGTGAATGCTCACCGAAGAAATTAAATTTGTTTTGTTTATGGCAAGGAATTTGCTGTAACGCTTTTGCAAAACACTCCTTTCCAATATGCATGTTTTGCATTCTGGATGCCCACATTAATTTTCCAATGGTTAGGTAAGAACAATATATTTTGTCATGCCAGTCAACTGCAAAACAATGCAGATCTCCATGCGGTTTAAGCCTCTTGCAAAAACCTGCAACGAGAAGCAATTATCAACAATGGTTTGGAGCTCTATGAATGAGACGGTTTCTGAACACCAAAAGTTTGGGTTTGGCCCTCGGGCAGGTTTGGAATACGAGGAAAGAAACCTGGAAATACAGTTTCTTTTATATGGTGTGGAGCAAACAATCACTAATGCATAGATTGTCCCTACTAACAATAAGAAGAAATGCTATCAGAGGCACGGATACAAACAAAATCGTGGTTGAGAAAGAATTGCATTCCATGACAACTGTAGAACACATCAGCAAAAAACGAAGGGCATGTCTAAAAATTCACACGAATCCAAAAGTTTGAAGGACTGATGCTAGGCAGGGTAAAGGAGTCTGTTCATTGTTAAAGATCCTCTTCCTAATTATCATTCACCAGTGCCTTACGAGGAGCGAATTTCAACTGTTTTATTACACTATTGCCCGATTTCACCAACAGATGTTAAGATTTAACACGAGTTTAGCAATAGTTATAACAAAAACTGCATTTCACAAACCAGTGTTAAATCTCTTGTTAAATTAACAAACCAAATTTCTCTTGTGAAGCCTTAACAATTGTAAATAGTCGAGATGGCGAGCATGAACTCAGCTATTGATGTCGATTTGCTATATTTAAGACCGTCTAAATGGCATTCATAATAGAGTACGGCCTTGAGGAGAAATGATTTTGAGGAGCAATCAGAAGAAAATTTTCTACAGAGGTATAGACTGTCGAAACAAGTTGCTATGAAGGTTACTGCGTAAGTACAAGAGAGGTTAGAACATGCATCGAAAGAAATATGCCGATCTCGCCTTTGCTTCAAGTATTGATGCCTGTGATTTTATAATTCACTGAATTATGTGGATAATAAATACACTGTCTACCTCTCGTCTTGAAACGTTCAAATCACTCGTCACTTGTCCTTCTTTGCTCCTCGTTTTAAATTTACATAGTACTGAGTTAGACTATGCATCAAAAGCAATATGCCGATCTTGCCTTTGCTTCAAGTATTTTTTTGTGATTTTATAATTCACTGAATTATGTGGATAATACACTGTCCACCTCCTGTCTTGAAACGTTCAAGCCAGTCGTCACTTGTCCTTCTTTGCTCCTCATTTTAAATTTATATAATACTGAGTTAGAATATGCATCGAAAGCAATATGCCGATCTTGCCTTTGCTTCAAGTATTTTTTGTGATTGTATAATTCACTGAATTATGTGGATAATACACTGTCCACCTCCTGTCTTGAAACGTTCAAGCCAGTCGTCACTTGTCCTTCTTTGCTCCTCATTTTAAATTTTCATAATACTGAGTTAGAATATGCATCGAAAATAATATGCCGATCTTGCCTTTGCTTCAAGTATTTTTTGCGATTTTATAATTCACTGAATTATGTGGATAATACACTGTCCACTTCCCGTCTTGAAACGTTCAAGTCACTCGTCACTTGTCCTTCTTTGCTCCTCCTTTTAAATTTACATAATACTGAGTTAGAATATACATCGAAAGCAATATGCCGATTTTGCCTTTGCTTCAAGTATTTTTTGTGATTTTATAATTCACTGAATTATGTGGATAATACACTGTCCACCTCCCGTCTTGAAACGTTCAAGTCATTCGCCACTTGTTCTTTGCTCCTCGTTTTAAATTTACATAATACTGAGTTAGAATATGTATCGAAAGCAATATGCCGATCCATCAATTAATCTAATAGTGGTTTAACTATGAAGCTTGGGACTTAAGTGCTCACAGTATAGTAAGTCGCCACAAAAGTGTGCATCTCATTGTAGCCCGCTGCGGTAGCGTGGTGGTAGCATGTCTGCCTCACGCTCAAGAGGTCCCGAGTTCGAATCTCGGTCACGGTGAGTTACCTGGATAAGGCTTTCTCCCGGGTTTCCCTTATCCTGAAAGACGAATGTCGGGTAACTCTGAGCTCTATGGACCCCGGGCTCATTTGAGCATCATTTTACCCATTCCATTGATCGTCCGATATGACTTAACGTTGGGGGACGTAAATTACAACAAAAAAGGGGAAAAAAAAAGAAACCTTATTGTATATTAGAAACCCTAGTGATTACCGGGAAACATACTAGTCAATTTGAGAAATTAATGTCATTTTGACATCTTGGCCATGGTAGCTAAGTGGTTAAGAGAAACCAGCTGGAAACCAGGAGACCCACGGTTCAAATCCCGGCCATGGCATTGCATTTTTCAGGTTGACTATCTAAAATACGACAAAATTTTTGAGCCGAAAAAAATTAATTGTAAAATCTAATAAATCTCAATATGGTAAAGGTTATGTTAAACAACTTCTGAATTTTAGTCAGTTATGTTACGTTAGATTCAGTCCGAAGTTTTCATCGGAATTTCTAATGACATTCTTGAATTATGTAACCTGATGACATTTTTTTTTCTGTTTACAAATACAGGTGTTTTGCCTTGTTCCGCCACGTTGTGCTTCTGCATTTACTGTTTTGCTCTTTTATACAGACGTGTACAAATTATTAGACTCAATGGTGAAACTTTTAACCTATACCGTTTATTTTCTATTTATTTAACAGAAATAATAAAACAAAATATTTTTTCAACTCTTAGTATTTTGTTTGCATTTCTTTAGCCTTTATTACCATTTTGATGCGTTTAGACATGCTCTCTACAAGGCTGGAGCACTTTTCCTTTATTTCTTCATCTCTGTGCCAAATGCTTATCAGGCCCTCAATAAGCTGAATTTGTGTTGTTATTTTCAATTTTTTCAGTCTGTGTTCAACAATGCCCCACAGAATCTCTATTGGATTTAAATCAGGGCTCTTCCCCGGCCATGGTAGTACTTTTACATTGTTTTCTTTGAGGAACTGGGTTACAGATTTTGCTCTATGGCCGGGAGCACTGTCATGCATGAACACAAAATCACCATTTGGAAACCATTCTTTACTTTGTGCAAATAGACTTGTTTCTAATAAACTTTTATACTGTTTCTGCTCCATAGATCCCACAACTGTGTATAATCTTCCAGTTCCATGGAGAGACTTACAGCTCCAGACCATTTTTGTTGTTGGGTGCTGTACTCTTTGATCGACACACTGAGGGGAAAATGCTTCTTTATCTGTCCTTCTCACATATTGGCTGCTCTCTTCACATTCTTCAAACAATGATTCGTCTGAGAAAATTACCTGAAACAATAAAACCTCTATTAATATTAAACAGTTTTAAAATTTCTCAAAGATAGTATAAGAAAACCAGCAATGAGAGAAACAAGGTTTAGGCTGTTTATTTGATTTCCATAAAATCTTTATGTACATATTTTAATTTTATGCTATATACAATTTTCATACTATTTACGTTTCTCAAAAATTCCACTGGATGTTTCTGCATCTCTTTGGCCCATTCTAAACGTTCTTTTGCCATTGCAGATGTCAGTTTAGCCTTTTTACGAGGCCTGTGTGCTGGTAAATCTGCTTCACATAATCTCCTGCGAACTACTGGGGCTGATATTTCTGTACCGTACTGCTTTAGTTGATTACTGAGGTGAATGCTGGTTGCTCTTCTAATTTGTTTTGCCATCTGCACAATTTTTCTTTGCATCCTTGGAGATAGCTTTCTTTTCCTCCCGCATTTTCTATCCCTTTGTGAGGTCAACGTCTCACCGAATGTTAAAGTTTGATTAATGCGACTAACTGATTTTTGTGAAATACACAATTTCTTAGCTATTTCACGTTGTGAATAAAGAGTTTCCCTCAAAAGACTCTCAGTTACAGCTACTTTCCTTGGGGATAAATCAGCAGTTTTACCCATAACCTCACTTTTGAATCAATGTGAATGCTAAGGATAAGATACACGATGTTACTTGACTTGAGATCAATTAATAATAAATACTGAGGATATATTAGCCATAAAACACAATAAAGGCAAATATTAACAATCTTCAGTTACTACATTCACCAAATGAAAGCAATATCACCGGACAGTTGCATAAACAGATATGAAGAAAATGGCTGCTCTTAATTCAGAGCTATCACCATATTACTATAAGTAAAACAAAAATCCCCAAACTATTATTAAGAGAGAAATTTTATTAAATATGCTTTATATTATAGCAAGGAAAAGAATTACGACAAATTGAAATAGGTTACGGAGGTAAATAACAATCATTTTGAATGTTAAACTGAAGCAAAGTAAAAAAAAAAAAAAAAAAAAAAAAAAAAAATGAATGAGTCTAATAATTTGCACAGGTCTGTACATATACCTACACAATACACAGAAACAGTCATGCCCAAGGTGGGCCTCGAACTCCGACCCTTTGCGCAGCGGAACGCCAAAGACGTGCACTTTACGGCTAGTAGGGCCGGTCATTTAAAGCAAAAGGTCACTAGTTTAATGGATGTTGTGAAGTATTTGTACAAGGCTACCACCAAATACGGAGTATGTATTATGTTTGTGCTATAATTTCGAAATTACTGGAGAGATCTGCAGAGGTCTGGAATCATTGCAACTTGTACACTGGCATTTACTGTCTAGGAATAGACTAAAAATTATTGCATTTAATATATTGTATCAAACATTAATCTACCTCGAAAGTAACTTGTGTATCTGTTAAACTACACGTAAATCATCTGGTGGTACTAATTATGCAATTTCTTATAATATAGTAGTTAACATTTTTATTCTGAAAAAAAAAAAAATCAGTTAAGAAGAGCAGGTATCGTGTGATCTATATAAAGCAGTCGGCTCACCATATTCTCTGAAGTTTTACGGAGATGATATCAAATTGAGAGAAGGTTATTTCCAGCAAGATGGAGCAACGTGCCATACATCTAATGACGCCATGGAACTTGTAACCAGTTTCTTTGAAAATCGAATAATCTCAAAAGGTCTGTGGCCGCCCAGAGCCCCTGACCTAACCTTACAGGATTTTTCTAGTGGGGGTATCTGAAAAATTGAGTGTTCAAAAATAGGCCATGGACAATTGATGTTCTCAAGGAATCCATACGAACCGAAATAAGTAACATTAGCGAGGATACTCTCCGTAAAACTTCAGAGAATATGGTGAGACGAGTGCAAGCATGTATAGATACTGGTGGAGGACACTTCCAACATTTTCTCTGAGACATAAATAGTGTAATATAATCTCCCAATTGTGTATTATATTCTCCTAAAGTTGCACGTGTGTCCTGTTATTGGTTCAAAGATTATGGCCTATTGAAATGGTTCAGGTTTATTTGGATCGCACTGTACCTCCTGTATTATACCAAACATTAGATGCAGAAGTTTCACAGTTTCTCTCAGTCCACTCCTTTCGAAACCAAACTAAATGACTCAAGCGGTTTTGTCTGTGGGCCGCATTCGGGAGGTCCGGAATCGATTCCCCCGGCCAAATTACCTGGCCCATGGGATTTCTCTGGAGTTTTCACGGGTAACCAAGCGACACCTAGGTAAGATAATAATATCTAACAAATTTCCTATTGTATTATTTCATCTCCATTATCACTTAACTTCATCTCTCATCCGGTGGTCTCATTCAGGGTACAAGTGTCGGTCGGAGTCTCGGTGCTACATGGTAGGCTGATATGCTCCTGGTAAAGATAAGGATTAGGATTATTACGGAGGGGATTTGGGAAAAACAACTCTTGTTTATTGTCCCCGTAGGAGAAGATATCCACCCCCTTCAGCTATTATGGTGCGAGCGCTACGGACCCCGAGCACTCGTGGTATCTCTGACGTAACCAGACGAACCTCTAGCCGAACATTCGAGGCCCTCCCGAATGCGAGTTGTTCGGATTGGGTTGGACTCGATGGGGCAATGTGTTCCTGACACGCGCGAGTAATCGGGTACCTCCGGACAGGCCTCGACAGCCAGAAGGGGGCAGAGGGTTGCCTAAAATGCCCTGGGTTCTAGCCCGCAGAGCAAGTAGGTGTGCTAGATCACCAAGTGGCTCCAGCGAGGTTATTCGGTAATCTTCCCTGCGGAGTTGACGCGCGTAAGTGGCGTATCCACTTCCATTCCGTCTTAAAGTTGTCGGTGGGCGGGGGACCTTTTAGACTCCAGGTATGGCCCTATGGAAAGAGCCCCGGTGTTTTCCATCACTCCCGGGTTGTTAGACGCCGAAGTGTTCGGACTACGGGTAAAGCTCACAATGAAATATGAAACATGTGCTCACTTTCTTCTCGAGCATCAAGCCAGGTGAAAAGGCGATAAGATATTGACGTTTCGGGAGTGTACATTGCTCCCATCATCAGGAGATTTATTGTTATAACCACAAATGAAACACTGGATATAGCACCAAAATAAACAAAGAAAAACGCTATCAAAATTTGCATTACTGAACAAAAGACTGTTTTCAGTAAATTAAATGCCAGGTCAGGAGATGGCGTGAGTATAGAAAATTGTGTCAAAGAAAAGTGACTACTTAACTTGATCATCAAGCTGTATTGATCTTTGCTTCTTAAATCGATGGATTTCCATTTTGGTATCCAAATTTGGTATTTCAGGATATATAAGACCAAAATTTCATGAAAATTATCAAAATACGACCTTTTGCTCTTTTTAGCGTATAAAATAGTATAAGGATTCATAAATGCAAAGAATACTTAGTTAGCATCCGAAAGCCATTTTTAAATTCTCTAATCTAGTTTGAAAGTTACGTGAATGCTAGTGTTGTATATGAGTTCTAATTATTTATCCTTGTTTTCTCGCTATTGAAAATTAAAGCACTTTTCATCATTTCCTTGAGGCGCAGTTTTGATGTTAGACTAATTAAACTTGCTACACACGTCCATGGAGACACAGTGAATATAAATTGCCCTGGGGTTTATTGAGAGATACTTTTAAGCACACCTTCTTTACTTCAAAATATAAAAATTTCAAATTTTGGGGGAAAAACCATATTCATAGCTTTCAAAAATTTCTGGAGCCTAAAGTTATTGAGACACAGGGAAACCTAGGGCAAATTAAAAATCAATGTAAGTATTGTGAACCTGTTGTTAAAATATTAGACCAAAATTTAAGTTATTTTGTCGCTAGGGACATTTTAGGTGACGTAACCAAAAATAGGGTTTACCGTATTTTCAAACTAACAAAGTGAAATTGATACAATTTGAGCTGTATCATATTTGTACTAAGTTACATCTGTGGTATAAATCTCAAAAATCTAGGCTATTAGTTCAGGATTTCAAATTTTGAGTCATCCTTATTTCAGCATTCTCCAAGAATGCGACAATTCTCCAAGAATTTCAAGAAAATCCTCCACATCAAACTGCATTTTACATGAAATATTTTTGAGAATATTTATTCATTCAAAAATAAAATGACTATAAGGATTTTTTTTAAAATACTAAATTATAAAGTTATCTTCGTCACAATATGGACACACACACACACACACACACACACACACACACACACACACACACACACACACACACACACACACACACACACACACGCGCGCATATCTCCTTAAAACAAAATTTAAATAAATATATTGTTACTTCCTCCACCATGTATATAATAAACAGGGTAGATATTGCTTTACATCCAAAAATTCGATAGCAAAATTTCAATGGAAGTGGAGGTTTTAAGGTTCCTTCTCTTGGCTGCGTAGAGTATGCTATTTTAAAGTCATATAGTGACCAGCTCTTAAAGTAGCCCACCTCAGTGGCGTAGATGTTAGCGTGTCTGCCTCACGTTCAAGAGGTCCCGAGTTCGAATCTCGGTCATGGTGAGTTACTTAGATAAGGTTTTTCCAGGGTTTTCCCTTATCCTTCAAGACGAATGTCGGGTAGGTCTAAGCTCCATGGACCCTGGACTCAATGAGCATCATTTCACATAATTCATTCAATTCCGATATAACTTAACTTTGGGGCGGACGTAAAAAAAAAGCTCTTAAAGTTCTGACTATCCCTTACAGAGATTTTCCCATATTACACTTAGACCTATAATAAAATTAGCAACAAGATTTATTTTGCGAACATTTATCTCAATTAAAAGGAATAAATAAGACCTGAAGCTTTCCTGGCGACGAATATACTCACTTTCTTCTCGGGCAACCCGCCAGGTGAAAAGATGATTAAATATCGACGTTTCGGGAGTGTACATCTCTCCCATCATCAGCATATTTATAAAATGTTATAACCACAAATGAAATACTGGATATAACACAACTATGAACAAAGACAAAACACTATCAAAATTCGACCATCGCTACCAGAATAAACGAACATGAACGGAGCATTCGTTTAATGCAACCTGAGAAGTCTGGGCTGGCAGAGCATTGTTTGACAAAATGCAACAGTTACTGGGAGCGCAGAATTAAGGAGACTTTGGCGATTTCCTCTGAAAGGAGCACGCTTATTCGTGATGCTGGATTTCAGTTCAGCTGCTCTTGGAAAACGGCCTTAAAAATACAAATGGAAATCCATCGAATTAAGAAGCAAAGATCAATACAGTTTTTTTTTTTAATTTACGTCCGCCCTAACGTTAAGTTATATCAGACGGTGAATGAACTGGGTGAAATGATGCTCAAATGAGTCCAGGGTCCATGGAGCTTAGAGTTAGGTTCGATCCCAGGCGACCGAAAAGTGAGATTTGTGGGGGACAACACGGCGCTGGGGCGGGTTTTCTCCGGGATCTCCGGTTTCCCCTGCCATCTCATTCCACCGGTGCTCCATCTTCATTTCAGATATCATCAGTGTCATCTCCTGCGGTGCCATATGTAGTAAATGAGCCGGCCCTCGTAGCCATGGTCGCTAAAGCGTATGTCTCTAGCGTTTCAGCGCGTAGAGGGTCGCGGGTTCGAGTCCTGCCTTGGGCATGGGTGTTTATATGTATAGGGTATGTGTGTGAAACTATAGCAAACAGATAGTAAAATAAACGGAAACAATAAATAAACGGTTAAATAAGAAAAATATATATCTGTATACATATATATTTTTTCCCTTATAAAAAAAAGGGAAAAAAAGCGGGCGTTAAAAGCTACACATTTAGCTTAGAGTTACCCGACAATCGTCTTGGAGGATAAGGGAAAATTCCGGAAAAAACTTATCTACGTAACGCACCCTGACCGAGATTCGAACTCGGGACCTCTTGCACGTCAGGCAGACATGCTACCATCTACGCTACCAAGGCGGCCCTTAATACACCTTGATAATCAAGTTAAGTAGTTACGTTTCTTTGACACAATTTTCTATACTCACGCCATCTCCTGTCCTGACATTTAATTTACTGAAATCAGTCTTTTGTTCAGTAATGCGAAGTTTGATAGTGTTTTGTCTTTGTTTATAGTTTTGTTATATCCAGTATTTCATTTGAGGTTATACCATTTTATAAATATCCTGATGATGGGAGAAATGTACACTCCAGAAACGTTGATATCTAATTGTCTGTTCAACTGGCTGGCTGCCCGAGAAGAAAGTGAAGGAATAAATGTTTGTAAGAATGGTTCTACAAGAGTAGAGAAAATCATTGGTGCAACATATCAAATTACCTTATTTAAGTATTCCTTGCTCGGTGAAATAACTAACAGTATTTCAAGTAATAGTATATATGATATATTCTAGCTGGTTTCAAAGCAAAGTTCTTTCGATTAAAACAACTTCCTTTGCTTCTGAAGTAGCGCACGCTAAACAGTGGCACAAGTCTACTTCCACTACCAAGACCACCCTCATGTAAAATTTATGTTCTTAAAGAGGTCTCTAACTAGAAGCCGCGTGGTCTTAAATTTGAGCTACAGTAAGTATATAGATTGGTAGTGAGGGGAAGTCGATTATATTGGGGAGGGTCAACTATAGCGGCTGTTTCTGCCTTTGCTCTCTTACAAACATGAAAAATTACTTCGTTTCGGCAGAATGGACACCAAAAACGCTTTGGAAGTATAGAGAACGAGTGAAAAGAGCAAACATACCAACTAAAAGAAGAAGGGAACTTGTGAACGGTGGTGGGAGGGGTAGAAAAACGGAGAGAGGTGCAAAAACGAGAGGGAAACTTCGATATAAATTGCTATGCCTAGGGCATTTGGTTCAGGTCTTGATGCAGTAATTTGACAAGCAGTTCTTTTTCTTTTACGTGTTTTAATGTCTTTCCTCAGTAGTCGCAATGACTATTTATTCTTATAATATGTTTTATTGTTAACAAAAAAGCTTGTTTTAATTACTAATGTATACTTCTAAACAATGAATCATTACTCAATGGATATTTGCAAACAATTGATAATAGAATATTGAAATATTCTTTTTTGTATAAAAATCAGCAATGTTATCTTTTATAGTAATGAATTTGTTTTACTTTTTTTATCACATAAAAAGGTGGTCTGAAAATTTTCCGACCTAATAAAGACACAAGTCATTTTTTCAGACATTTTTTATTTTTCAACATAGTCTCCTTGTAACTCTACCCACTTCTCACAGCGATGTTCCCATCTCTGTAACCCGTCCAAATAGTACTCGGCGTTTTTCAACATAGTCTCCTTGTAACTCTATACACTTCTCCCAGCAATGCTTCCATCTCTGTAACCCATCAAAACAGTCCTCGGCGTTTTTCAAAATAATCTCTTTGTAGCTCTACACACTTCTCCCAGCGACACTTCCATCTCTGTAACCCGTCCAAATAGTCCTCGGCGTTTTTCAACATAGTCTCCTTGTAACTCTACACACTTCTCCCAGTGATGCGCTCATCTCTGTAACCCGTAAAAATAATACTTGGCGTTTTTCAACATAGTCTCCTTGTAACTCTACACACTTCTCCCAGCGATGCTCCCATCTCTGTAACACGTCCAAATAGTACTCGCAGTTTTTCAACATAGTCTCCTTGTAATTCTACACACTTATCCCAGCAATGCTCCCATCTCTGTAACACGTCCAAATAGTACTCGGAGTTTTTCAACATAGTCTCCTTGTAACTCTACACACTTCTCCCAGCGATGCTCCCATCTCTGTAACCCGTCCAAATAGTACTCGGCGTTTTTCAACATAGTTTCCTTGTAACTCTACACACTTCTCCCAGCGATGCTCCCATCTCTGTAACAAGTCCAAATAGTACTCGGCGTTTTTCAACATAGTCTCCCGGTAACTCTACACACTTCTCCCAGCGATGCTCCCATCTCTGTAACAAGTCCAAATAGTACTCGGCGTTTTTCAACATAGGCTCCTTGTAACTCTACACACTTCTCCCAGCGATGCTCTCATCTCTGTAACCCGTCCAAATAGTACTCGACGTTTTTCAACATAGTTTCCTTGTAACTCTACACACTTCTCCCAAAGATGTTCCCATCTCTGTAACCCGTCCAAATAGTACTCGGCGTTTTTCTGCATAGTCTCCTTGTAACTCTACACACTTCTCCCAGCGATGGTCCCATCTCTGTAACCCGTCCAAATAATAATCGGCGTCTTTCAACATAGTCTCCTTGTAACTCTACACACTTCTCCCAGCGATGTTCCCATCTCTGTAACCCGTCCAAAGAGTACTCAGCGTTTTTCAACATAATCTCCTTGTAACTCTACATACTTCTCCCAGCGATGCTCCTATCTCTGTAACCTGTCCAAATAGTACTCGGCGTTTTTCTCTACAAAATAATTGTTCACGAAGATGATTGTCGCTTCATTTGACGTAAATCTCTGTCCTCCAAGCGCAATTTTAAAATGAGGAACAAAAAGAAGTCGCTTGCGTTAGATCTGCTGAGTAAGGCAGATGGTCAAACAGTTCAAACCGTAATTCGTGGATTTGTGCCACTGCAACCGCTGAGGTGGTAGACGGTACGTTTTCTTGATGAAACAGGATTTTCTTTTTCTGCAAATGTGGCCCTTTCTCCGCATGTTCTGCCTTTAGCTTGTCAAGTATACTTCTGTAATGTTTTTTCCCTTTTGCAGATGATCGATTAAAATAACTCCATGACAATCTCCCCCCCCCCCCCCAAAGAAAATAGTTTTTGATTTTTTTATTTTGTTGAAGCCGGTTACACCGTTTGGACTTCACTTTTATTTTGGACGTATAAGTGTGTATCCAATTTTCATCTACAATATTTAATCAGCGCCAAAACTCGGACTTATTAGGCTGAACTGCGCCAAGAGAGCGTAGAAATGTTCATTCGAACACGTTTTCCGTCTTGAGCGAACACGGCACCCAACGCGAGAACAGCTTTCTCATGTCTAAATGTTGATTTAATATGTGACAAACATCTTTTGCCATGCTTATAGCCTCTACTATTTGCCTCACTTTAATTCGGCGGTTCTCTAGCACCATTTGGTGAACTTTGGCGATGTTTTCATCGGTAGTTACTGTTTTGGGACGTCCCGAACGTTCATCGCCTCCCAAGCTCTTACGGTCACGTTTAAATTCAGCTGACCAAAATTTCACTGTGGTAAATGATGCTCCAGATTTCCCATACCCAGAATCCAACTCATATTTCATTTGTGTATGCATTTTAACTTTCAAAAACAAATATTTAGTGACAGCTCGATACTCGATTTTGTGCATTTTAATAAAAACACTCATATCAACTCACTCAAACGACTGTTACATAAAAAGTGAGCATCAAAAATGGCGGAAACTTTGGTGACTTTTATTTACGAGTTAGTTATAACGCTTTCTGGGCCTACCCACAAGCCCCTGAACTCACACGGAGGTGGGTCCTGGACTGGAGCGTTCCAAGCGTTCCAGGAAATAAACCTGTAAAAAGCCCACCCATCTAGTTATAAAACCCTGAGACAGATGAGAATAAAATAAGTGATGCATACAGGAAATGAGCGACAGCAAAGTGTGTTAAAAGAGGAACTACCACACCCTCGCCAACCGACCTAGTGAAACCACAAAAAACATGTCATATTGGGTAGTTTCTGGGCATCGAACTCGTTACCTTCCTAATGCGATTTGCGCAGGTTAAAAATTGCCCAAGTGGTAGCACAAGTTTAAGTTCAATATTGTGAACATTCCTCTAATGCATATTAAAAACCATTCTCCTTGTCGTTGGTTAGTCTATTTCCCAATATTTAGATGTCATGGACAACATATTAAAATACATATATTCGAAGTTACAGGCCTTTACTCAGAAATCGATATTGGTGTGTGGAATTAATACATTTACAGAGATCTCTGCCACACATTCCATGCCTCTCCTTTTTAAAACCATTTGACCCTCAGTATTTCTTCTAGCCGATGCACTTTTTCTTTGAACTTCTGGACTTTTTTTCCTTTGCTAATGTATGAAGACTTAAAAGAGGCTATGGGAGGATAAAAAAACGAAAAAAAAAAAAACCGTGCAGAACCGTGGAAATGGAGGAAGAATACAAGAGGATAGAGGAGTGAGGGAGGGGAGGTAGCGCAAGGAAGAGAAGGGAATTACCAATTTCCAAGCGGCCCTCTTTGCATGCCTCTGCTACGCCCGAAAAGTCAAAGGGAAAATAGAAATATACTAGTGCTTTGGGCCATCTTCAGTGGCGTATGCATGCACACACACACATAACACACATGCTGGTCGATCGTAAAAAAGCTTAGAATATTGTAGATACGACCAGAAATGTTGGTAGCATTGGGCTGAGGATTTGCGACTTCGAAATATGAAGTATTAGAAACATGATGGTTCAAAGAAATATGGGTTCAAAATCCGTCCAGGGCTAAAATTAATATTTCTGCAATGTTTTTCATATGAAGGGTGCATGGGGAGTGTCCGTTTACTCTTATTCTGAGAAAAAAAATATTTTAATATGATTACAGAGCTCCTATTTAGTGCTACAGAGCAGTAGTAAATGTTTAAGTAGACATGTCTCAATCTACTCTGCAACTAGGAGCGTAGCTGGAAGCATATGGGAGGAGATGGTAGAGTAAGGTAGGACCTAGATTAGAGATATGAAGAGATAAAGACAACACACAATGTTATAATATACCAATTCAGTATAACCTAATTATTAAGTCTAAGTACAATGCACCCCATAAGTCTTGAGGATACTTGGGGTGAAATAGTGTTAAAAGTTATATTATTATATAAAAGACGCATAAGGACTTTCCTTGAGACTGTGTAGACGTCTATAATTAGAGGATGCGTCGTGTACTGTTTACCTAGGACAAGAAGACAAGCTAGAGGAATGTGTTCAAAATCACTTCCCGTAGGGCAGGGGATCCGTCCCCTTCAGCTGCCGTGGTGCGGGCGCTGCGGACCCCTAGCACTCGTGGTACAGATGTATTATTTTATCTAGACAGGAATCCTGCGCGGTAGGGATGAGTAGCAACTGTGGTGGGGATAGTGCACCTATCGCCACAATGCGTCACACGCGTAAGATTACGAGAGGGGAGGGCGGTGCATAAGGTGTCTAAAAACAAATTTCATTTTCGAAGCCAGTTTTGCAGCTCTTATAAACTAAGTTGTAATTCTTACTATGGTAGTAATCTCCACGCTTTTATTGGATCTTAAATAGTACATAGGCATTTGGAACAAAACCCTGTTCTCCTCCAGCAGGCGTGATAAACAACTGCCGGCCTTTCAATATCGCTGCAGAGTCCCTGTAACGCATTTCACTCCAGGCATATGGTCCAGTATATGCTGTATTTATATAAGTTTCAGCCATATAAACTATATAAACTTCACTTCAATATCTCCGAATATTTCGTAAATACTTAAGCCTTTTTGCACGTAGGTGCAGTGTTCGATTAAAATTGTCTGTCACGCGTAGTGCTTTTTTTTTTTTTTTTTTCAAACAATCCTAGCTACAAAAGAACTCTTCTTAATGTTCAGACACTGCCTTGTAAGTCAGTAGAATTTTTAGCTTCATAAGCACTTTCTTCAAAGTTGGTCTTTGTTTTTCTGTGTTTTAAAAATTATTCATAGTTCGCCTAACTACTTCTGAATTAAAACATCAAAATTAGATTTTGTGCATGTTCTTAATCTTTGTTTACTGGGTATAGAGAAGGACGTTGTTGCACTAGCACCAATGGCTTTTCTTTCTTTAATAACTCTCCTAAACTGCTTTCAGACACAACTGTTGCCTCAGATACCCTTCCCCAGATTTTTATAGCTGACCCATACCATTGCTACTTTTTTTTTTTTTTTTTTATAAATCTATGGATATTGGTTGTTACTTCTCGCGTTTTTAAATGTAGCACTTTATTTCCTAATGTGCTGCTAGGAGGCGTCATTTATAAATGCTCTCTTGGAACCAGGAGACAAGCACATTTTGAAACAAGCTGTAGTGTTACCGAGTAGATCTGCACGTGTTTAGTTGCTCGCAACTGGTACACATCTGACCTGCCCTCCCCTCCAGTTGCAACCGTTCTGAGGTGGAATCGTCCAGATACCACTGCGCATCGCTCTGCACTTTTCGAGATAAAAAAGTATATCTATACCTTTGACGTTACTAGAGGAACCTCGGGCCGAACATTCGAGACCCTCCCTGATAGGGAGTTGTTCGGATTGGGTTGGACTCGAGGGGGCCGTGGTTCCCGATACCCGTGGGAGATAAGGTACGTCTCCGGAGGGGGTTGTTGGAAGCCATATATTCCCGCGTATTAGCCTGCATAGCTATTAGAAAGTGTGCTAGATCACCAGGCGGCCCCACCGAGGTCATATCTGTAGCCTTCCCATTTTGGAGTTGGCGCGCGGAAGTGGTGTATCCACTTTCATCCCGTCTTGACTCCACAGGACCAGATAGGGGGGGGGGCCTTGTTAGTCTCTTGGTCTTGTCCTATGGAAAGAACCTCGGAGGCGCCAGGCGCCCTTTTGGGACAGCTCGGTAACTCCCTGGTAGAAGGAGGCCCTGGTCCTTGGTCCTACGGGTCCATGACTAATAGGAGTAGAACCTCTGCATTTAACTGTTCAAAATCACTTCTTCCACACTAGCCGTGCGTAGGTTGTTTGGATGAGTAGAGCCAGTCTGAAAAATTCAATGCCATAGACGGTTGCTCTAAACCACTGAGCTACTATGGCCCACATGCCGACATGACATTAAATTCTCCAACTGACTCGTATGTTTCCCGGTAGGCCACTACGGGTTCTCATATCCTATGAGACACGCACCTTTCGTGGTGACTTACTGTGCTGTAAGTACTTAAGTCCCAGGCTTCATAGGACTTCCTCGAACCTTCAGAGCAGCAACATGGGTCGTCTCAAGAGAGCTACGAAGAAACCAGCAGTCATCGCCGCCACACAGCCAGCCGTGGAGGAACGTCCTGCAACACCGCAGCCAGAACCCGCCCCTGCTACCCAGCTGGGAGCAGGCCAGTCGCCGGCACTATCCAGCCAGCCAACGCCGCCTCAACCACTGCATCGCCGCACGAGCATAGTGGTAACGGGAGATCCTCGGGACCTGCAAGCACGATACGTGCAGCAGTAGTGGCCACCAGCAATGAGGGCCACACGCATCACCTCAGCCCGAGGTCCGACACCACTCGTCCGGGTGGAGCTAGCCAGCCACGCGGAACTGGAAGCTGCTTTATCTAACGGCCTGCCCTTGTTAGGACGATCATCCGACAGAACTGTCAAGCTCCATGCAACCGCTGCTGCACCTACGGGCATGCAGCCGAGCCGAAGTGCCACTACAGTGTTGCTTCCAGCCTCACCTCGGTCTGTCAAGAACACGACCTCCGCCGACGCCGCCGCTACTGTGCCTCCTGTGGTGGGCACAGCCACTTCACCGGGTAGGTGCTATGCCCCCTGCATCCCTGCAGGAAGACAACGCCTGTCCCTCCTGCGCCACCAACCACTCAGCAGCAGCTGAGCGCTAAGCCTCACCAAGTTCATCAACAGCCAGCAACACCAAACTACACCACCAGCCAGGAGCAGCTCAGGGAGCAAGTCCGGGGCTTAGGGGAGGCCGTTCAGCATCTTCATTCGGAGCTCCTGATCACAGCGACCAAACTGACCGCCTTGGAAGACCTCCTAACAGAGCTTCAGACGACACAGACAACAGACTTCAGAACAGAACACCAATCGATACATCGGAAGCTGGACGAGCTCACTATGAGCGCCAGGGGGCTTCTCAGGAACTTCGTGAGCTCAACCTTACTTCCGCGTGAACAACCATCAGAGAACCAGCACATCACAGAACAACAGCGCAAGACCTTCAGCCAGTTGTACGTGGAAGACATCAAGTCTCACCAAGTACGCTGGAAAGAACGACATCAATAATCCGGTATCTTTCCTTACCTATTACCACCTCTTAACCCCTAGGCTACAGTCAGGTTTCATGTCTGCAGCCTAGTAATACCTTCCACGCGCTCGCATCCATTGGGTGCCAGCATTCCATCTTTCACGTGCTAACGCGTGTGCTATGCGGGACCGCACTACACCACGATATTCACAAATCATTATGCTTTCATTATCTGGTGGAGGTTTTTTAGTGGGTATTGCCAAGGACAGGCGAGCTTCACAGTCCTCATTGTGCCCTCCAACACAGTGGGGCTCCGTAAATGGATTTTTTCTCCACTCGAAAAAAAAAAATAGTTAAACCACTATGTTATTCAGGTAAATGGATGGAAATAATCCTTTCTTGCACACCAGCCGTGTGTAGGCTAAGGTTTAAATGAGTACAGCCTGAAAAATTCAACGCAATAGCCAGGATTTGAACCACGGATCTGCTCTCCTGCTGCCCCAACGGGGTGTATGCTGCCCTTCCGAGTATGACAAGGATGGAAGGCTCGTTTAAAATACGCAAGTGTCACATAGCTCACACATACATAATACCATCTTGCATTTACTTCAACAAACATTAGATCTGGCAGCATGGCTGACACATATGCACTCTCATTCACTCATTTCCTAGGAAACAGATCCGGTACTGGAGCAGATATACAGTTCAAGCTCCTCTGCACTTCATTCCTTTCTAGCCATCTTATTGTGGGCATACAGTAGCGTAGCCGAAACTGGATCAGTATCACTCTAAGATTAGCGTGACCTTCGGGATAACCAAACTAGAATGACCCACGACTACCAAAATAGGCAGTCTTTATATACTGTTACTTTCAAAATGGCGACATATTGCCAATTCGGCATGCTTACGCGAAAGAAGCTACGTTTCCCAAACTAAGCTAAGCAAAATCAGGTTCCTCAGAAACATCCTAACTGCAGTTTGGCATCTATGTGACTCAGATTACTTTGGTCAGCAAAATCCATGTCTTCCCACCTGTACGTGGTCGACATAAGTAAACAGGAAAATGATGTCATAAGATAACGTTATGAGAAATCTGTCAAAATGCTATTCTCATAGGTCAGTAGAATTAAGGCTTTATAAGTTGCAAACGAGTCAATTCACTGGGAGTGTATTTTGAATAATAAGATTCCAGAATTTGATATGTTCCTAAGTATTCCTCAGTCATACATGTCACACCAGGAATAATATATCTTTTAAGCATAACATGTCAACGGCAGGTTGAAGGGAAACAAGGAATGAATGTTTGATGAAAATAAGGGATGTCCACAGTTCTGTATTGTTATTGTGATCATTTGTTAACAGAAATATATAAATGAATATTTTGTTTGTTAAGCAACCTTTCAATTGAAAGGGTAGAGCAAGACTGAAAAATTCAATGCCATAGCCGGGATTTGCACCATGGATCTTCTGGTTTCCGTCCAGCCGCTGTAAACTATTGAGCTACTGTAGCCAACGTGCCAACATGACATTAAATTCTCCACCTGACTCGTGTTTTTCCCGGTAAATCACTTAGGAGTTCTCATAAACACATAAGACAACTACCTTAATGGCGACTTACTATACTGTAAGTACTTTAAGGCCCGGGCTTTATACCTTGGACCACTATTAGGTACAATTAATTAGGTACAATGAATTTTTCAGTCTGGCCCTACCCTTTCATAGTACGTCCTACACGCGGCTAGTGCGAAAGAACAATTAATTTCCATTAATTGTACCTAATAGTGGTCCGAACTTTAAAGCCCGGGCCTTAAAGTACTTACAGCATAGTAAGTCGCCATTAAGGTAGTTGTCTCAAGTGTTTATGAGAACTCCTAATGGTTTACCGGGAAAAACACGAGTCAGTTGGAGAATTGAATGTCATGTTGGCACGTTGGCCATAGTAGCTCAAGGATTAGAGCGCCTGGACGAAGACCAGTGGTTCAAATCCCGGCTATGGCATTGAATTTTTCAATCTGGCTCTACCCTTCCATAGTGTATCCTACACACAGCTAGTGTGAAAGAACAATTGAAGACGCCTGGAAAGACGGGTTAACCCACATTTTTTAAAAATGGAGAAAAAGTGTTTTGTTAATGAGGCTGAAAGAAATTGTTAACATTATTTTATTTCATCTCTCAGAATGCAGTATATTTTATCAGCGTTTTCCTCAATAGACCCCAAAACATGAATGCTGCAATAACATTAATAAAAATCAAATAAGGAAAATAAAGTGAAAATCTTAGATTTTACTCAAGTTTTATTCTAGATACATTTTACAGAATTTTAGGTAAAACTAATAATTAAATATGTCTTTTGGCATTTTTAAACATCATACGCTTTGGATTATTCCAATTTTGAATAAGTATATCATTTGGAAAAGTAGGTGTAAGCTTCTTAGCTGTAGTCCGGCTGATAAAGAGAGGTTCATCAGTAATATTATGAGAAGCTGTGGTCTTATATTTAAGAGTTTTGTAGTACTCATGATAAATTGGTTAGACATAATTCATCAGGTCCTGTAAGTCCTTTAAATTCGCAGGATTTATAGGTTTTGGACCATTTTACTTTGGGCAAAATATCATGTAAGCGAAGGTTTGCCAGATATTTTCCTTCAAATGTCCAAAATGTCATAATCCTCAATAGCACCGTAAATGTATTTAAAATATAGCTTAAAGAGGTAGTCTTTAAATACTTTCATGCATGCCACCTCTCTCAGGAGCATATTTTGCCCTGATTCTGAAACTGTTCTTTTCTGAAACATAAATGGAAGCTGCTTGCCTCTTTGTTTTTTTCTCTCCATAAGGCCGAAGTCACGGTCACAAGGTAAAAATCTTTGATTGGCCACTAGATGGCAGGCACAGAGGATGAACAGGTTAGTCTATTTTTGAGATTATACGAATAGCATATCACGAAAAGCAAGAACTTCACCGCTATTTAGCGTAATATAATTGCTGGAGGATAAACCAACACAAGAACAGATAGCTCTCTGCCGCAACAACAGAGGGCAGCACTCAACGCAAAATGCTTTATTTTGAGGGTTAGCCCGTTTTTCCGGGCATGTCCATAATTAATTTCCAACCTTTCAATTTTCAGTCATATCAGCGCTGCCAGTGTGCGGGAATGTCCTGTCACATGAATTTTGCTTTTACTGCTTTCAAGCACATTAAAAAAAATAATGAGCAGCGGCCTAAGCTACATTTGAACCCAGGACTTTGTGAGCAGTATATCAGTGGCTAACTAATTGAGGCTTCCAGTCCAAAACAGTTAACATTATCACCAGCTAAACTACTTGGACACTTCTTCTGTTTCTTCTTGTTCTTTCACCGACTGTGTTCAAAACGGGACAAAGAAAATTCAAATAATTACAAATTAACTGCATCAGGAATAATTTGAAAACTCATCATCGATATATACAAAACAACAATATAAAATTACAATATGAATTCGACACTAATTTTCGCAGAATTAAAATTTTTAACGCACACTTTTCACAAGTGCCTTCACAACATAAAATCTTATTCCAGATGGCACAGAAAATCAAGTTATTTTCTAAATAATAGTATTTTATCAAAGGAGATGGTTAATGAAACATTCATGTGTACTTTATCACATACCGAATAGCCCCAAATGATTTGGCAACATGCAGATACAAAACTGATTACAGGCTCTTTATGCATAATGAAACTTTAAAACGTTACCAACACGCACCTAAGGTAGATCTTTCTGTCCATGCAGACCAAATTTCACAAATTGTATATTATTATAGCTGCTCCCTAAATATTTCAGCTGGTTCTGAAACAAATGAAAAAGCGTTGTCTGTTGTCTCCAGATTTAGGTTAGGAGAGAAGTAAGAATTACCGTGCTTCGATATCTAAGACAAAAGACTGGGAGAAGGTAAAGTCATATGAGGAATGTGTGGGATCGATACCACGTACTGTAACTCAAGACTTCCATTATAGGAATCGATCATCGATAGCTATTAGCTAGAGAGGCAGAGTAAAAAATAAGGGCGTTGCTGTATTTCTCCTTTTTTGCGTGTATATTTATTCTTTTCGTTTTATATTCCAGCAATATGTAATAATATTCCGTTGCGCGCTGCTATCGTCGTTTGTTTGGCTGCCCATTTTGTTTATTCAGGAGCTCTAATGGACAATATTGATGGCCTTCCAACTTTTTTCTTCTCTCCTCCATCATTTTTTCCCTCTTGGTGAGGGGAAATATATGACATTTGTTGCAGAAGGACACTAAAACCTTTTGTAATGCTTAATATTAATTTCTTTCGTTAGAGTTTTTATTTCGCCGGCGCCCTGATGGATTGCCGTTCGTTTATTACATAAACTAAACCGACAAACGAAACGTTTGGAATAAAAATTTAAATGCTAGAGAAGGTTGTATAAACGGCTTAATGTATGAGAAGCTATCAAATGACATTTGGTAGTCTCCTTAACATTTGGGATAAAAAATTGACTAAGAAAGTGTTTCAATTTTGGCGTTTTATTTCGTTCAAGATCGATCGTGATTACGGCGAGGTTTTCAGAAATAACAGTGTAAATAAAAGGCAGCAGACATTCTAACCTTTACGGGAAAGGTGGAGCTGTGGGTTGTGTGGTGTAACTGAGAGAGATAGCTTCAGGTTAGGATTAGTATTTCACTACCCAGGGGGATTCGGTACGTAGCCCACCACCAAGCTGGGCCCATTGTTCCTATGCCCCCAAGTGGGGGCACCTCCGGGAGGAAGGATGAGGCGAAGGAGACAGAGGGCGGCCGAATCAAGGAACCAAGATAGTGTAGAGGGCAGGGTCCCTATAGTATACTTAGAGACAGGCCAGGACTACGGACAAATAAATGAATTAGTGAGTGAATGAATCAATGAATGAATAAATAAGTAAATAACTAAATAAATAATGAAATAACTGACTGAGTGACTGACTGACTGACTCACTCACTCACTCACTCACCGACTGACCGACTGACCGACCCATCCGCCCACCCGACCGACCGACCGACCGACAGACAGACAGACAGACAGACAGACAGACGGACAGAAAATCTGCAATAGCATATCCTGTGATACCGAAATTAATGGCTGCAATGAGTAAAGCATCGTAATAGATTTCAAAGGAGTATTGTACCTTTGTTACAAGACGTTTAGGTGCATTGGGTTGAATAGTTTTAAAAAAAGAAGCGGAAGAAAGAAGGTTCTTAGAAGGAATTCCAAGTGGGTAACACTTGACTTCGTTGGAAAAGGCATTGTTCGGACCCTTAATAATGGCATGACAGAGACTAATAATCCCAATGGACAAAATAGTAACAAAGGGTATTTTGGTGTGAATAAAGACAGTGCCTTGAGAGGTGAAAGCAAAAGCAAAACCAAAGTAAAGCGAAAGCTAAGGCAGAGCAAAGTCAAAGCAACCCCAAAGCGAAGCCAAGGCAGAACTAGAGCAAAGCCAAAGCAAAGCAAAAGGGGAGCCAAAGCGGAGCCAAAGCGGAGCTAGAGCAAAGCCAGAGCAAAGCCACAGCAAAGCAAACTCAGAGCCAGAGCAAAGCTAAAGGGGAGCCACAGCAAAGCCAGAGCAAAGCCACAGCAAAGCTAGAGCGAAGCGAAAGCGAAGATAGAATAAACCCAGAGCAAAACCAGAGCAAAGCCACAGCAAAGTCAGAGCAAAGCCAGAGCAAAGTCAAATCAAAGCAAAAGCGGAGACAGAGCAAAGCTACAACAAAGTGAAAGCAAAGCCAAAGCAAAGTCAAAGCAGAACTAGAACAGAGCCAGTGCAAAGTCGGATCCAGAGTAAAGTCAGAGCAAAGCAAAAGCGGAGCTAGAGCAAGGCCAGAGAAAAGTCAGAGCAAAGCCAGAACAAAGCAAAAGCGGAGCTAGAGCAAGGCCAGAGAAAAGTCAGAGCAAAGCCAGAGCAAAGCAAACGCAGAGCTAGAGCAAGTCCAGAGCAAAGTCAGAGCAAAACCAGAGCAAAGCGAAAGTGGAGCTACAGCAAGTCCAGAGCAAAGTCAGAGCAAAGCCAGAGCAAAGCAAAAGCGGAGCTAGAGCAAGGCCAGAGAAAAGTCAGAGCAAAGCCAGAGCAAAGTAAAAGTAGAGCTAGAGCAAGACCAGAGCAAAGTCACAGCAAAGCCAGAGCAAAGCGAAAGGGGAGCTACAGCAAGGCCAGAGCAAAGTCAGAGCAAAGTGAGAGCAAAAAGCGGAGCTAGAGCAAGGCCAGTGCAAAGCAAAAGCGGAGCTAGAAGAAACCCAGAGCAAAGCTACAGCAAATCAGAGCAAAATCAAAGAGAGCTAGAGCAAAGCCAGAGCAAAACCAGAGCAAAGACAGAGTAAAGTTAAAGTAAAGATGAATTCAAAGGAAAGTTATAGTAAAGTAAAATGCAGCTTTTGAAAGGGAGTTGAGCACGCTTAATTATGAATCATCATTATGATCACCATGGAGATGAGCACCCTTAATTATGAGTCATCATCATCTATTCTCTCTAATTCTGCTAATACTGCTTCTGGTCATTTTCACACTACAGCTACTTGATACGCAACTTGTAAGATATTTCCACTGTCAGCAAAAATGAGAGCATAGCATTTTCTTTTTGACTCACTTGCACACCGTGCATTCTAGGCCATACAGAATTTTGTTTTCAATAGCTGCCCTTTGGTTCAATTCAGGGACCTCTAAAGGAACTATTCCCAGTTGCATATGGAACTTTTAGTTCCAATAGATTGAGCGATAGAAGACGTGATAAATACAGAGATCATTTTTTGAAAGTTTTAAGAAAACATTTCTTTGAGCCTTATCTGAATTTTAACGAAATTTTAATATTCTACTTATGAGGTTTTGCCACATTTTGAATCGCTGTAGATATATAGCGCTTAGTGGAAGTTGTTCTTCCGATGAGCAGGTGTTCGTGCAAGACCAAAACACCTGATCTATTTCTCTTCGAGCGAGTATGAAAATACACTCGAAACGTTTCAGAAGGCACGTAGCAGCAGAAGTTTCCTCTTTGTTGATTTCGTGATTATTTTCTTAAAAACTAAAGCAAAGGTAAATTATGAGTCGAAGTTAAACTGGAGTGCGGAATGCTTCAACAACAGGCAGGGAAATCCAAGGGAATGTTTCCGACGGTTTTGTTTCTTTGTTTGTTAATGTGGTTCGAAAATTAGGAGGGTCCGTCTTGAGCAACACTGCGATGTGAGGGAAAGAAGGATTTAAGTCGCAGCATCTGGGTTTTACCAGTTATCATATGGCTTCCAGAATAAAGTAGCATGTAATAAGGGTCAGGCTGTGCTTTATACGTAATCGAAGATATGATTAATAAAAAACAGATAAAGTTTTTTTTTTTCTCTTTCCAAGATTACTTTATATACTTCTCTGACACACATATACACAAAAGTATTACATTATTATTTTGTGGACAATAGGTATTAATATAAATTAAAATGGTGTGAATAAATTTATATATTTATTTAAAGTGACTGCTATGAAAAGGGAATCTTGATATGAAAAGCAACATTTCTTCAGTAGCTTCGAAATAAATACTATGAATAAATTACTTTTGAAGAAACTGCGTACCAGAAGTCCTATAAGTTTCAATATTATGATTTCACATACACTATTTGATGAATATGATTCACTTAGGACAAATATTATCTTGTCTCTGGAGAAATGGAGTCAAAGTAATCCGGATTAGTGAACATAGAGCTAATCAAGAAACGAACTAGTAAATTATAGTAAAATTTGGATCTCCACAAAAGCAGAAGAGAAAAGACTTAAAATAAGCAGATAAAAGCTCCATGATGGATTTCAGAACTATCATGAACACTAATGAAACATAAGTGTACACAGTTTAGTTTTGCTGTTCTGTGACACTGACCAAGGCAAATCAACAATGTATATATATTTATCACAGAGGCCACGAATTTTCGAAATGGAAAAGTAAGCAACAAGATAAACAGTAACTCCGAATAAGTAAGGTTCTACTATTGCATCTTCTTTGGTTTGCACAGCAACAAGTGCAACATAAGTGATTAAAATATGCAAATGAACAAATGAACAAACGAACAAATGAGAGAATGAGTAAATAAATAGATGAGTAAATAAATAAATATATAAATAAATGAATGAATAAATAAATAAATAAATAAATAAATAAATAAATAAATAAATAAATAAATAAATAAATAAATAAATAAATAAATAAATAAATAAATAAATAAATAAATAAATAAATAAATAAATAAATAAATAAATAAATAAATAAATAAATAAATAAATAAATAAATAAATAAATAAATAAATAAATAAATAAATAAATAAATAAATAAATAAATAAATAAATAAATAAATAAATAAATAAATAAATAAATAAATAAATAAATAAATAAATAAATAAATAAATAAATAAATAAATAAATAAATAAATAAATAAATAAATAAATAAATAAATAAATAAATAAATAAATAAATAAATAAATAAATAAATAAATAAATAAATAAATAAATAAATAAATAAATAAATAAATAAATAAATAAATAAATAAATAAATAAATAAATAAATAAATAAATAAATAAATAAATAAATAAATAAATAAATAAATAAATAAATAAATAAATAAATAAATAAATAAATAAATAAATAAATAAATAAATAAATAAATAAATAAATAAATAAATAAATAAATAAATAAATAAATAAATAAATAAATAAATAAATAAATAAATAAATAAATAAATAAATAAATAAATAAATAAATAAATAAATAAATAAATAAATAAATAAATAAATAAATAAATAAATAAATAAATAAATAAATAAATAAATAAATAAATAAATAAATATATAAATAAATAAATAAATAAATAAATAAATAAATAAATAAATAAATAAATAAATAAATAAATAAATAAATAAATAAATAAATAAATAAATAAATAAATAAATAAATAAATAAATAAATAAATAAATAAATAAATAAATAAATAAATAAATAAATAAATAAATAAATAAATAAATAAATAAATAAATAAATAAATAAATAAATAAATAAATAAATAAATAAATAAATAAATAAATAAATAAATAAATTGAAATCTCAAATACTCAGTCTTGGTACCTAACCTTTCACCAGGAATTTTATTTCAAATTTTACATTTATTAAAATTACAGCACAAAATTAAGTTGCATCAATTCCTCAGATTAATTAAGTTTTAACTAATATGTAAAAACTGGGGCGCCGGGGTAGCTCAGTGGTCGCGACTCCCGTACAAAGGGCCCCTCGCTGTGAAGGACTGTACAATTTTGCTCAGAGGCCTCTGTACCAGTCCTGAAATTCTAAATCTGCGGTACGGGACCAACGACTTTTCTTCCCAAGAACTGGCAAATCTTTATTAGAAGTAGTACGAATATATTAGTGCTGTGTATTGCCATGCATTTATATATAAATAAAACAAGAATTACATATATGTATCCTGTCTTAAAGCGTAAAACTGATGTGTGATATCACGTTTGTATTGGTCCAACGTTACAGACGAGGTAACGTTACTTGTGACGCTTCTGCACTGAGGTTGGTAAGTCTCAGAAGAGAAACCTATCCAAAGACTCATCTTCAAATACCAGCAAGAGCGCGTTAATGAAGGTAATTAAGCATGCTTCTCTCCTCCCAGCAGGAAACCATAACCGGTAATTAAAGAAGCAGAAAATTGCTCAAAGTAATTACTGTTTGTTCCGTGTATGTACTTGTTATTTTCAGACGAAGAGGGGAGGGACCAAAACAGTTAAAGGTCAAGATGTTTTGTTTCTGTAATTTAGTTTTTCATCTCCCATCTTCGTACTTTTTTCTCCCTATCTCTTTCTCTCTCTAAATACGTGGTTTGTATTCATAACAACCTGTAGCAAATGTGCTGGATATGTTTCCTTAGCACATACCTGATATTGAATCAATAGAAAGACTGCCGAAGAGCTTCACGTCTCACTCAGCTTAGGGAACAATATCAGTGATTTTCTAGACGGTACTGCTCGGAGTGGAACATTGGAGTTACTAGAACAAATGCTGATAAAGGGGCCGATCGTCTTTTATCCATTTACTTTTCCTATTCACAGAGTTGTACTGGCTGATTTCTTAAGATTTTAAATAAAATTAAAATTGGCACAATGATAAACCACTGTTGCGTCATTGGATATAAGATTTTTTTTTAATTTACATTCTCCAACATTAGGTTAGGTTTAGGTTTAATCATTTCAGGGAGATTTAATAGGAGTTTAAAAGGGGAGGACCATGAATTTCCGTATGCACTGAGACCATTTCTGATCTATTCTGCTTCCTCTCATCTAGACTCCAGGAACACCAGAATCCTTGATAAAATAGCCAGCTTCTTGTGAGAGAAATACAAGGGTGAGTCAAATGAAAATATTAATTTTTTTTAAATATTATTTACTATGCAGAAGTGGTACAAAACTGTATCACTTTTCAACATAATCTCCTCCACGCACAATGTAAGTCCTCTAGTGCTTACAAAGTGCATAAATGTCATTAAAAAATTATTTTGGAAGTCCGTGCAACCACTCACTTTTCTCGCATTGCGTCTTTGAGTGGCGCAAACATATAGATATCACTTGGGGCAAGTTCTGGTGAGTATGGTGGATTACGAAAACACTCAAAATGCAGGTCTGTGATTGTTGCAGCTGTTGTACGGGCAGTGCGGGGTCTTGCATTGTCATGTTGCCAAAGGACACCTGCTGACAGAAATCCACGCCACTTTGATTTGATTGCAGGCCGCAGATGATCATTTTAGGAGATCTGTGTATGATGCACTGGTAACAGTGGTGCCTCTAGGCGTGTAATGCTCCAAAATGACGCTTTTTTCGTCACAAAAGAGAGTCAGCATAACCTTCCCTGTTCGAAACTTCTTTGGTTTAGGTGAGGAGGTATGACGCCATTCCTTGCTCGCTCTCTTCGTTTCGTCCCCAGTAACGATTCTAGCAAGGAAGCCATCACAATCCCGTTCAAAGCGCCTAAGAAGTTCTTCAGAACCATCAACACGTTTTCTCATTCAGGATTCAGCTGTCGTGGCACCCATCTTGCAGACACTTTGTGAAACTGCAGCACATCATACGCAATGTGGCGTCCTGAGCCATGACTAATCTGTATACATGCTGCAATGTCACTCGGCGGTTTTCCTTCCCTACGGCTTTAACTGCTGCAATGTTCTCTGGAGTCACTCATTGTGCCTGACCCGGAAGTGGAGCATTTTCCACTGAAGTCACACCATTTGCGAACTTCCTACACTTGCTGCTGTGACAAACATGCATCACCGTACTGAACCTTCATTTGTCGAATTTCAATAGGTTTCACACCTTCACTACGCAAAAGCCGAATAATAAAACATTGTTCTTCCCCGGTGCAAGTCGTAAGTGGGGCGGCCATCTTTATACTGATATGTGTGCATCTGCACCATGCTGCTACCTATAGGCCATTCTGCACGCTGTTTGTAGCACGCTTACCAACTTACAGGTTATAACGGTGTGACATTTCGATTCGTTATTACAAATTTAAGGTTATCGTTTAATTCACATGAACCAACTTGAACCAACCAATAGTTAAAATGTTTAACTCTGAGGGCTGCCAGTGATTCGCAGTCATTTAAATGAAACGCTACTTCATATACCTTGTGGCATCTTCTGCAGGTTGGAACAACTTGCTGACCAATCTTATCGAGATGTCCTCGCAACTGGTGTCCATTTGTTAGACCTACTATCCCACTGAGTATGGTTCTGTCCATTTTCAACTGTTCTTTGGTCTGCTTTTGATGATATTCTTCATAATTATCTTTGAGTGCTTATGTTCTGCTGCAGACAACCGGAATTCATTGTGTTTCTTGTCAGTCCATTCCTGGATTGTCACTCTGACAGCCATAGGGCAACCCTCGGCAGGGTTCAGAACCCACAAAACGCCTCACAGATCCCTGCTTGGCCAAGTCATCTGCTCTCTCATTGTCATGGACTCCCCTATGTCCCAGCACCCACATAAGTTCGACTGAATTGTGTTCAGCCAGTTCCTTAGGGCTTCGTGACATTCAATTACCAGTTTAGATTTGGCCTCCCTAGCTTAAAGCGCCTTCAAAGCAGCTTGACTGTCTGAAAGTACGGGAATGTGTCTGTTCCGATATCCCCTACTATCCTCCAACGTTAAATCATATTGACGATGGGTACAACATACAAATGAAAGAGGAGACCACTTGCACTGTGACCTACGAGAAATGTACTAGCCCCGAAGAGCAGGGAAAACAAAGGAACTGCGGGAGGCTCGGACCAGAGGCAGACAGGTTACAGAGACGCGCAGTTGTCCCAAGACCTTTACCACTGCGCCAGTACCTTAGGCCTTCTTGAGATTTGTGTACCAATTTAAATTTGGCCTCCCTAGCTTCAAGCAACTTCAAGGCAGCTTGCCTGTCTAAAAATACACCCCGTAGGAGAGGGGACCCGTCCCCTTCAGCTGCCGTGGTGCGGGCGCTGCGGACCCCTAGCACTCGTAGTACCTCTGACGTTGCTGCCAAAGTGCGGGCGCTGCGGACCCTTAGCACTCGTGGTACCTCTGACGTTACTAGAGGAACCTCGGGCCGAACAGCCGAGCCCCTCCTTCGGGAGTTGTTCGGATTGGGATGGACTCGAGGGGGCAGTGTGTTCCCGATACCCGTGGGAATCGGGTACGTCTTCGGACGGGGTTGAGGGAAGCCATTAAGTCTCCCGGGTACTAGCCTGCAAAGCTAGTAGGTGAGCTAGATCACCAGGCGGCCCCACCGAGGTTTTTCGGTAGTCTTCACCTTGAGTGTTGACGCGCGTAAGTGGCGTATCTACTTCCATCCCGTCTTGAGTCCATAGGACCAGATGGGGGGGGGGCTTGTTAGTCTGTAGGTCTTGCCCTATGGAAATCCCCACGGAGGACGCCGAGCGCCCTTTGGGACAGCTCGGATACTCCTGGTTGAAGGAGGCCCGGGTCTTGTTCCTACGGGTTCAAGGCTAATGGGAGTAGAGCCTCTGGACTCAACAACGTACCTCTGACGTTACTAGAGGAGCCTCGGCCGTAACAGTCGAGCCCCACCCCCTGGAAGTTGTTCGGATTGGATTGGTCTCGAGGGGGCAGTGGTTCCCGTTACCCGTGGGTGATAGGGTACGTCTCCGGACGGGGTTGAGGAAAGCCATTAATATTCCCGGGTACTAGCCTCTAGAGCTAGTAGGTGTGCTAGACCGCCAGGCGGCCCCACCGAGGTCATATTGGTAGCCTTCACCTTTGGAGTTGCCGCACGTAAGTGGCGTATCCACTTCCATCCCATCTTGTGTCCTTGAACCAGATGGGGGGGGGGACCTTCTTAGTAACCCAGGTCTTGTCGTATGGAAAGCCCCACGGGGGACGCCGGGCACCCCTTGGAACAGCTCGGATACTCCCTGGTTGTAAGAGACCCGGGTCTTGGTCCTACGGGTCCAGGACTGATGGGAGTAGAACCTCTGGACTCAACTGTCTTAAAGTACGGTAATGTACCAGTTCCGATATCCCTTACTATTCTCCAACGTTAAGTCATATCGGACGATGGGTACAAGATACAAACGGAAGAGGAGACCTCTTGCACTCTAACCTACGAGAAAACTACCAACCCCGAGGAGCAGGGACAACGAAGGAGCTACGGGAGGACAGACTACAGGCGGAAAGGGCAAAGAGAGGCGCAGTTGTCCCAAGTTCCAGGATCCAAGACCATTACCACTGCGCCAGTTCCTTAGGACTTCCTGACATTCCAGTGCCAGTTTAAGTTTGGCCTCCCTAGCTTCAGGCGCCTTCAAGACAGCTTGACCGTCTGAAAGTAAGGTAATGTGCCAATTCCGATATCCCCTACTATCCTCCAACGTTAAGTCATATCGGACGATGGATATAAGATACAAATGGAAGAGGAGACCTCTTGCACTGTGACCTACGAGAAATTTACCAGCCCCGAAGAGCAAGGAAAACGAAGGAACTACGGGAGGTTCAGACTACAGGCGGGCAGGTCACAGAGACGCGCAATTGTCCCATGTTTCAAGATCTAAGACCTTTAGCACAGCTGGAACTGTCCAGAGTTAGCGATGAACCATCCGCCAGCCAAACAGCCCTCTTGTGCCCACAACCCTTTGAGCAACATCTGCCATAAGCATAACTGAAAAAGTCGTCCTCCGTGATGCAAACCTCTTAGTTCTCAAGGTTGAAGATTCAAACTCGACGGAGGATGTTGGGAATTTTTCTAACTTAAGCAATATTAGAATGGTTTCCTTCGGAAGGAAAGTAAACCCGGTGATACTATGTTATAGATTTAAGGCACAAAACGGAAAATTAAATTTGATAAAGAGCCCTGTGAGCAAAATTAAGTAGTCTTTTATGCACCACATAGAATATAACGCCAGAACAACTACTGTTAAAAACGTCCATAAGAAACCCAATTTATTTTACTTACGACTGAAAGATGAAAGAAACTGATTGAAACGGAAGTGGAGGAAATGAAATCGTGGCGGTTGAGATATCACCCCAGCGATTTCAAGGCCGACGGGTATTGTACCCGGGGTAAGCTATCCTGGATAAGCAATGACTAAGATTTGCTTTTCATAGTTATTTAAAGTGTAGTGCCGAGTAACTCAACGTTAAACGTGATGCACATTTACCTATAAATTGTTTCAAAGTACTCAGTATGGAGTTGTTTACGTTCAACATACAGACACGACATTCAACTGTAAATGTTCTTAATCAGTTTGTTGTGATAATAAGCTTATATGGAAAACAAATAAGAATTGCTACGGTTTCAAATGGAGTTTTTTGTTTAACTATAAAAGCTTAAAGAATAAGAATAATTAATTTGAAAATTATTATCAGCTAAATGTATTAAAAGTATTTCAATATGCTTTATATTCTTTCTAGTATAAACCCTTATCTTCTTCTTATGGTTCCCATCTGCATACTCGTATTGGTCAAAGGATTTCCGAAGAACAATTATAATCAACTTCCTAGGGAGAAAGCAGTAGTTCCGTGGAATCCGATTCAGTGCATGCACCATCACCAATGAAAAAAATCCAAAGACATTAATTGCGAATAAAAGAACAACGTTCTTTCTTATTTCCTGTTTCCAGGGAAACCCAAACATTATAGATAAAAGTTTAATGACATATCTAGGACAGCAATGAAATATATGTTTACGTGGTTAACAAATGAAGCAGTTATATAAAGAGAAAGAATTTGTTGAACGCGAAAATGCATTCAAGGAAAAGATGGAAAAAGTGAAGAATGATACATTTAAAAAATTCCTGCAGAAACGTTCAATGAATGCAACAGTAAAGGATTGTGATCTGAAAAATGCTGCAATGAGGTAACATTACAAAAATACAAGAAAATAAAAGAAAATAAGTAATGGACAAAAGCCTTGGAAGTCTAATCTTATTATATTGTTATAATATTATTATTGATTATATATTATTATTATATATATTATAATCTTCTATTATTATTAATTATATATTATTATAATATATATTATAAACTTTTATTATTATTATTATTAATTTATTATTATTATTAATTTATTATTATTATTATTAATTTATTATTATTATTATTAATTTATTATTATTATTATTAATTTATTATTATTATTATTATTATTTTATTATTATTATTATTATTATTATTATTATTATTATTATTATTATTATTATTATTATTATTATTATTATTATTATTATTATTATTATTATTATTATTATTATTATTATTATTATTATTAATTTATTATTATTATTAAATTATTATTATTATTATTAAATTATTATTATTATTATTAAATTATTATTATTATTATTATTATTATTATTATTATTATTATTATTATTATTATTATTAAATTATTATTATTATTATTATTAAATTATTATTATTATTATTATTATTATTATTATTATTATTATTATTATTATTATTATTATTATTATTATTATTATTATTATTATTATTATTATTATTATTATTATTATTATTATTATTATTATTATTATTATTATTATTATTATTATTATTATTATTATTATTATTATTATTATTATTATTATTATTATTATTATTATTATTATTATTATTATTATTATTATTATTATTATTATTATTATTATTATTATTATTATTATTATTATTATTATTATTATTATTATTATTATTATTATTATTATTATTATTATTATTATTATTATTATTATTATTATTATTATTATTATTATTATTATTATTATTATTATTATTATTATTATTATTATTATTATTATTATTATTATTATTATTATTATTATTATTATTATTATTATTATTATTATTATTATTATTATTATTATTATTATTATTATTATTATTATTATTATTAAAAATAAAATATTATGAAACTCGTCGGTCTGGGAGGGGTTTGAAATATGCATCTTAAAACCAGCTACGAAATACCAAACAACCTAGCCACCCAGACCGACTAAAACTAGATAGATGGCATTAGTCGCGTCGCTTTCTTGTCCCACGTACTTGGTTTTTGTTTTATTTTGTTTGTATGTGGAAGTTATATCCAATGTGGAATTTACCTGGCGACTGAGGGGACCACAGAAAAGTACAGGCAGTTTGGCCAGGACAGAAGATTTGAACCCCGACCTCGCGAATACTTCAATTTTATCCCTCTTTCTCTCTTTATACATCTACGAGGTGGTCTGAAAATTTCCGACCTCAACATGAAGATGGCAGCACTTGTAAATAAAAGCCAGGGAATTTTGTTGTTCATCTGTTGACAGTTACTCACCAGTTTCAGCCATTTTGGATGCTCAATAGTTATGTAACAGTCGTTCGAGTGAGATGATGTGAGTGTTCTTATGAAAATTGATAAAATCGCTAAATATTGCTTTTGAAAGGCAATTCGCCTAAGCAAATCAAAGATGAGTTGGATTCTGTGATTGGGGATCCTGCATCATCATTTGCCACAGTGAAATTCTAGGCAGCTGAATTTAAACGTGGACCTAAGAGCTTGGGAGACGACGAACACTCGGGACGTCCAAAAACTGTAACTACCAACGAAAATAAACGCCGCAGTTCCCCAAAGGGTGCTAGACCACCGCAGAATTAAGGCGAGAGAGATAGCAGAGTCTATGAACATGTCAAAAAACGTGTTTGTCACATTTTAAATCAACATTTAGACATGAGAAGGCTGTCCGCGCGTTGGATGCCTCGTTTGCTCACGTTAGACCAAAAACGTGTTCGAATGAACATTTCCAACGCTTTGTTGCTGCAGTTTTGGCGCGATAAATCCGATTAATTACGGTAGATGAAACTTAGATACACAATTATATGCCCGAAACAAAAATACAGTCCAAACAGTGAACTACAAAGGGGGAACTGGCTCCAAGGAAAGCAAAAACTGTATTTTTCGACTGGGAAAGTGATAACTGTTTTTTGGGATACTCGTGGAGTTATTTTAATCGATTATCTTTAAAAAGGAAAAACCATTACAGGAGCATCGCATTATTACTTGACAAGCTGAGGGCAGAACGTGCGGAAAACCTTCCACATTTGCAGAAAAGGAAAATCCTGTTTCACCAAGACAACGCACCGTATCACATCTCAGCGGTTGCAATGGCGAAAATCCAAGTATTACGTTTTGGACTGCTTGACCATCCGCCTTACTTATCAGATCTAGCCCCAATCGACTTCTTTTTGTTCCCTCATCTGAAAATTGCGCTTGGAGAACAGAGCTTTTCGTCAAATGAAGAGGCAATCACCTTCGTGAACAAATTATTTTGCAGAGAAAAACGCCGAGTATTATTTGGACGGGTTACAGAGATGGGAGCATCGCTGGGAAAAGTGTGTAGAGTTACAAGGACACTATGTTGAAAAATAAATAAAAATAAATTCTAAAGAAATGTCTTGTATCCTTATTAAGTCGGAAAATTTTCAGATCACCCTCCTAAGTAGGTACGTTACTATTTAGGGAATCTTTGCTTGCTCGTAAGTAATTATAGAACTTAAAAGATTTCGCAGTTAAATACTTAGGAAAACAACAAAATATCGACAAGAAACGTAAAATGTGGCCTTCTTCGTCACGTCCAGCAAGCAGCATTGATGTCGACGTCAGGGTGATGCATGGGGAGCGAGGTGCGGTCCTTTGGTTTATTTACAATTTCAAACACACATGCACACGCACAAGACAGAGTTCATCTGCATGCAACAGTGGAACTAAAGCTCAATCTTTATTCGTTTGGAATTCTTTTTACTCAATTTTACTCAGAGAAAGTGTGTAGAGAATACCTGCTATTTACCGGAATTTCTTTTGGGATTAGGTAAGTTATTTGAAGTAATATTCTTCGGAGATGCAACACTATAATCTCTTGAAAGTAACCAATATGTATCCATAAAAATAAAACATCTCTAAACTTTGGCTTATTAGTTTAATATTTTTGGTCATTAAGTAGCAATTCAACACCTAAAATGTGATGACACTTCTTTGAAGTTGTTCAAAACTTTTATTTACCATTTCTAATCTTAAGGTTTTAATTTTAATGAAATGTTCCATGTTGTAAGTTGCAGTAATGCCTGATACAAAAAACAATTGAAGCTCTTAGAACCAATTTATTCGTTTGTTTCTTAAGTAATATAAAGTGCCGTAAAATTAAATTCACATCCTCCAACGTTAAATCATATGGGACAATAAATGGAATGGATGAAATGAAGCAAATGAGCCAAGCTTAACGTTGTCCGGCATTGAGCTTTCAGAATAACGGAAAACCCCGTAAAAACAATTTATTCGGATCTAACCAGAGATTCCACTCGGGTCCTCTTGAACGTAAGGCACTCTCGCCGCTACCTAGGGCTGCAGAGGCGGGCTAGTTGGGAATAATGATGCAAAGAATTCTGAGAAATGTTTAGGCAAGTTGATTTTAACTGTATTATTTTTGTTCTGGTTTAAAATTATAACACCAGCATTAATGCATTAAATCGTAAAATAAATATATCACGTTAAAGCCTTCAATAACTTTAGTTATTGCGAAGGAATGCACCAAACACATTCTTATTTCAGTCGTATCACTAACAAATTGCTCTCAGGTTAAAGTCAATAACCAACCACGCTCATCGCCATGGATGTATGACATTGACGGCTGTCAAGTCTCTGGATGAAAAATTAGATGAGTGTTGTGATTACATTATTGATATATTTGCATTTGAAGAAAGTATGTTTCCAACAGGCGTATGATTTCATTGATAATGTGCATACAGAAATAAAATATAACAACTAGACATATTTATTTTAAACAATGTTTTGACTATTAGCAATATTTGACAATGTTATAATTTTAAGCAACAAAAATTACACACTTATATACCGGAAATATTTTAGGGGAATATTAAAAATGTTATAAAGAAATGACAGCGAGGTACATAACTAATTTCCGTATGTTAAAATCAGTCAGTAATGTGGATGTATAATTTGTTGAGGTAAAAGTATGAGGGCTGTTCAATAAAGAATTGTCATAATTTTTTTACGGTCATAACTTTTCGCACTAAAATTCAATCTTATTATATTCTGTTAGCTTAATGTGAAACAAAAACGACGTAGTAGTTTCATTGTTGGTACTCCTGGTTACCGCCTGTGAGAACCAGACAAGTTCAGACATGTTCAGTATCGCCTACCGCTGCAAAGGAGGTAACACGCGAGGAACAATATGCGGCTTTGAAATTCTGCTTTCGTCTCAACAAATCTTCAGTTGAGGTCTATACAATGTTACAAGAGGCCTTTGGAGAGTCTGTTCTTCCCTACAGCACAGCTCGAAGGTGGTTTAAAATGTTTAAAGACGGGAGACAATCGATTCCAGAGGAAGGTGGAACCGGTGCTACAGTTACTGCACTTATGGAAGAAAACATCAATATTGCTGCTGCCATTGTGAGAGAGGATCGACGAATTATCTTAAGATCACTTTCTGAAATACTGAAAATTTCATTAAGTGCCACCCACACGTTGGTGACAGAAACATTACACATGAGACGTGTTTGTGCGCGATGGGTTCCCAGACTGTTGATTCCTTAACAATAGGACATTCGCATACAGTTAAAGTGCCCGCCTCGGTAGCGTAGATGGTAGCCTGTCTGCCTCACATTCAAGAGGTCCCGAGTTCAAATCTCGGTCAGGTTGACTTACCTGTATCAGGTTTTTCCGGGGTTTTCCCTTACCTGAAGAACGAATGTCGGGTAACTCTAAGCTCCATGGACCCCGGACGCATTGAGTATCATTTTACCCATTTCATTCATCGTGCGATATGACTAAATGTTGAAAGACGTAAATTAAAAAAAATGCAGTTAAAGTTGATGTTAGAGGAAGATCTGGAGCTCCTTTCAACGTAATCACTGCTGATGAAACTCGGTTACATCATATTGATTCTGAGAACAAACATCAAAGCTCAGTATGGAAATATCCTTCATTACCAACCCCCCAAAAGCAAAAGTGGTTGCTTCTGCTGGGAAAGTTATGGTCATCTCATTCTTTGATATTGTCACCCGAACGTCGGAACACCCTATAGAGCGGGCAAGCAGGGGACGGTCGGCGTTCGCCACGCCCCCCTCGTTTGTCTTGTGGCGGTGGCGAGGGGTGGCTGGGAGAAAAAAAAAACATCACTGCGCCGTCTCTTTCTGTTCCACCTGTGTTCTCGAAATTACGGGATATTTCATCTAATCTAGAACCTTCCAGATCGGCCAGCTGACCCTATATAAGTAACACGTCGGGCAAGAGGAGTCAGTCAGTTCTTGGCGCAAGAATGCAGTGCTAGTGTACGACGAGAAGACTGTGTGAGTGCACCGGAAGATTGTACGTAATTACGAGTGCAAGTGAAATTGTAACGGACGAACTGGTGAATCGTAATTGTGTGTATTACGTAATTCTGTGTAATTGGCAAGTGTTTAACTGTAAGTCGGTGGAAATAAAGAACATTTTTGAGTGGTGCAATTGGACTTTTCATTTCACGAACCCACAAAGTCACAATATTCATGGAATGGTTTATCAGCATGTTGTACCTGCACATACATCAGTAACTGGACAATACTACAGGGAGGTCCTGTAAACATTGCACGTCCATATCAGGTGCAAAGAACCACATTACCACGAAGCAGGCTGGATGCTGCACCACGATAGTGCGCGGCCGCATATTGTCAATGTTCTTGAATATCTTGAAAAAATCAACGTGAAATGCATCCCTCACCCTCCCTATAGTCCGGATTTAGCCCCATGTGACATTTTATGTTCCCTAATTTGAAGAAATGCCTTCGTGGGTGGCATTATCGGTCATCAGCAGCAGTGGTGAAGGCTGCGGAGACGATTTTGAAGGATTTATCAAAAAATGGTTTCCAGCATGTCTTTGAAGACTGGCAGAAACGCTGGGACAAGTGCATCGCATTCAGGGGAGACTATTTTGAGAAGAACCATCAAAATTATGATCATGAGTAAAGGTACGTTGTCAAAATATATTGTAATCAATCTTTATTGAACAGCTCTCGTATTGGCTAATCAATTCAATATACTGTATTCCCCTTGTATTGCACAAGAGTTAGTAGAAAAATTCACGTGAACACACGCAATAAATTGATATATAGTTTTATTAATTACAATATGGAGTAATCCAGTTTGGCAAGATAGTTTAATACCATTGTCCGTGCAACTAAATCGGAGTTAGCGAATTACTTACTGCCTGGCGTGGTACAGCATATGTCGTATTTAACCGTAGTAAATATTGCACAGCTGCTCGACAATAGTCGATAAAATAATGCTGGTCTCGTGAACTGCAACAATTTAATTCCCATAAAGCTTTAAAGAGCTAAAAATAACTTGATAGGGAGCGTAAAATATCACCTGTGGTGCACTTGGCCGGCCATATTTCTTACTTGGGCCGTGCCACGAGCAAGTTTCGAGAGCTTAAAGGACCAGCTCGTAAAACACATATTCTGATATTATAACTGTCGTCGTTAAATAAATTGGTACATCAATAATGAAGCCTAGGCACGAAGCAGCACATCACGAGTGCGGCCATGATGGATCTCATCTCACGCCCGCAACATCGCAATAAATAACAGCCATGATAATTACCTGCACTGCTCCGGTTTGGAGAGAACTGCGGCCCTGAGGTTGTGTACCACTAATTATTGTAAGGGAATATATAACATCACTAATTCTAAAGGTTTAACGATACAGCACCGTTTTACACAACGAGTGTGAAGTATTTATGGGAACAAAACCGATTATCACTGAGGCAGACATTTCGTAGCATTTTTAATCATGTGCATAAATGATAAGGTCTTGGGCTCACACAGGCGTTCTTCGTTCTTTTATCTAATTTAGCAGGTTTTGTTGCTATTGTCACTGCCGAACATTTGAACACATACACTGCTCTGCAGCAAAAATGATGCTTAACAATGATTGAGTATTCCTAAATGGAAGATTTTCCCTGAGTTCAACGGCGTAACTCGTGTTTTCTATCACGTCCTGCGAGGGATTCTCAATAAAGAATGATAGTTTTTTTTTTTTTTTTTTTTTTGACAACGTACCTTTACTCTACCTCATAACTTTGATGGTTCTTCTCAAAATAGCCTCCCCTGAATGCGATGCACTTGTCCCAGCGTTTCTGCCAGTCTTCAAAGACATGTTGGAAACCATTTTTTAAGAGATCGTTCAAAATCGCCTCCGCAGCCTTCACCACTGCTTCTGATGATGGATAATGCCTCCCACGAAGGCATTTCTTCAAGTTAGGGAATAGAAAAAAGTTACATGGGGCTAAATCCGGACTATAGTGAGGGCGAGGGATGCACTTCACGTTGAATTTTGCAAGATATTCAGCAACAACTTTGGCAATATGCGACCGAGCATTATCATGGTGCAGCATCCAGTCTGCTTCACGGAAATGTGGTCTTCTGCGCCTGATATGGACTTGTTATGTTTTCAGGATATCCCTGCAGTATTGTTCAGTTACTGATGTGTGTGCAGCTACAACATGCTGATAAACCATTCCATGTGTGTGTGTGTGTGTGTGTGTGTGTGTGTGTGTGTGTGTGTAGTGTTTAACGCCCGCTTTTACTACATACGGCACCGCAGGCGATGACACTAATGATATATGAGATGAAGATGGAGCACCGGTGGAATGAGATGGCGGGGGAAACCGGAGATCCCGGAGAAAACCCACCCCAGCGCCGTGTTGTCCACCACAAATCTCACTTTGCGGTCGCCTGGGATCGAACCCGGGCCGCCTTGGTGAGAGCCAAGCGGTCTAACCACTGAGCCACAGCGCGGCCAACCATTCCAAGAATATCACGTTTGCTTTTATGAGGGTTGGTGATGAAGGACATTTCCACATTGAGCTTTAGTGTCTGCCCTCAGGATCAAAGTGATATAGCCAAGTTTCATCAGCAGTGATTACGTTTGAACATCAAATTTAACTGCATGCAGACCTGTATGCGAATGTCCTATTGTTTGGGAATCAACAGTCTTGGAACTCATCGCGCACAAACACGTCTCATATGTAATGTTTCTGTCACCAACGTGTGTGTGGCACACAATGATAAGTTCAGTATTTCAGAAAGTGATCTTAAGGTAATTCGTCGATCGTCTCTGACAATGGCAGCAGTAGTGTTGATGTTTTCTTCCGTAAGAGCAGTAACTGGAGCACCGTGTCCACCTTCCTTTGAAATTGATTGTATCCCCTCTTTAAACCACCTTCGAGCTGTATCCAAGACGGCCCAGGTTCAATCCCAGGCGACCGCAAAGTGAGCTTTGTGGTGGACAACACGGCGCTGGGGCGGGTTTTCTCAAGGACTTCCGGTTTCCCCGCCATCTTATCCCACCGGTGCTTCATATTCATCTGAGTAGTAAACCCGGGCGTTAAACATTACACATCATTTCATTTTCGAGCTGTGCTATAGGGAAGAACAGACCCTCCATAGGCCCCCTGTAACAATGTATAGGCCTCAATTGAAGATTTGTTGAGACGAAAGCAGAATTTCAAAGTCGCCTATTGTTCCTCGCGTGTTACCTCCATTGCAGCGGTAGGCGATACTGAACATGTCTGAACTTGCCTGGTTCTCAAAGGCGGAAACCAGGAGTAACAACAATGAAGCTACTACGGCATGTTTGTTGCACATTAAGCTAACAGATTATAATAAGTTTGAATTTCAGTGCGAAAAATTATGCCTTGAAAATTATGATCTTTATTGAACAGCCCTCTCATAGTAGGGCATGGGAAGTTTTTATTGCTAAATTATTTAGATTTAGATTAGATTTATTGTGCATATTCCAAAATTTTACAATTTACCTACATATTTAAGCTACATTTATTTGTTTTTACCTTGTTGCTACCTTGGCTTACATGACATCCTGGTCTTTTGCTCTGCCAGGTAGCTCTTAACCTCGATACCTCTTTGTTACTTAATTAGCTCCATTCTTCCCCCTCATCTTCCTTTCTTATATTCCTTATATTTCTTGCCCATTTTTCTTTTACTTTCTGTCAGAACTCACCAATACTTCTTACCTTCTTTTCCTCTCTGCCCGTTAACATTTTTATAGCTACTATCCTCTTCTCTACTTTCTCCCATTTTTCCTCCCAAACCTTTTTTATCCATATTGCGACCTCCTCGCATTCTGTTACATAGTGTACTATGCTTTCTCTTCCACCACACAATTCACAGATTGCCCTTTCTCTACCTCTTAGCCGTCTTAGAAATATCGTTCCTGTTCTCATCCAAGCTATCCCTTCTCTCTGTTGCCTATTTCAGTAACCTACACATGCTTCTCGTCTCCAATTTCTTTTTATATGCTTGTAAAATCGTAATGATTTCATATTTTCTAGACTTCCCCATATTTCCTGCCTTTCAATATCTTCTATTCTGCATTTTACTAATTTACCCACATTGCTTGTATTCCTTTCCTCTAATCTCCAAATATCTCCCATTCCTATTTTTTCCATAATGCCTCCTATCTCTGCCCAACAAATATTTGAGTTCTCTAATCTTTTTTGCTGTCTCATGCATAATTTTATAATTTCCCCTTCTTCTTTGGCCAAACACCTATACCAAAATGTTATTATTCTTTCCATTATTATTCCATTTCTTCTTGTCATTCCTAATTCTACTAGAGCTACTTCCCTAGGTGCTGATCTTGGTGAGCCTAGTAGCTCTTTACAAAACCATATGTAGTTTTCGTTCACCGTTTTGTTTACCTCTGTGCCCCCCATATCTCCACTACATACGACATTCTGGATTCAACCAGTTCTTCATACATTCGTTCTTACCATTTGGTTGTCATAACAACATTGTATGGTTAGTGTTTTAAGCACGTACTTAGTATTTATAACAGAGTGACTCTAGATAGCTGAATGCAGGTGTTTTTACAGCAATACAGATCAGAAAATTAATGTGTGGGCTCAATTTTGAAAATAAAATGAACCCCTGGCAGGGCTACAAAGATGTAAACTTCTTATGGAACACAAGGAATTAAGATTACAAAACTAAAGTGAACATACAATGTAGGAGAACTTAAGAAAACTGGGTTGTAGCATGAGTTTGAAGTTGCACTTCCTTCATGCTCACAATGACAATTATCCAGATTGCTGTCTTGGATTTTACAGTGAAGAACACGGTGAACGTTCCACCAGAACCTGAAAGACATAGAAAGAAAGTTACCATGGTGGATGGAGTGTTAACGTGATGGCAGTCTATTGTTGGTCTCTGATAAGGGAACGTAATCTTGATACACATGGAAGACTGGTTAGGTCACTGTTTTTTATCTGCAGTTGAAATACTTGAAAAATGTGCATACATTGTGCTTGCCGCCTTGGTAGCGTACATGGTAGCGTGTCTGCCTCACGTTAAAGAGGTCCCGAGTTCGAATCTCGGTCAGGGTGAGTTACCTGGCTAAGACTTTTTCCGGAGTTTTCCATTATACTTAAAGATGAATGTTGGGTAGATGTAATCTCCATGGATCCTGGAAACATTTGAGCATCATTTCACCCATATCATTCACCGTCCGATATGAGCTAACGTTGGAGGGAACAAACAACAAAGTTCTTAAACTGACAAAATTACATACTTCTTTATACACCCCATGTTCTTGAGCATGCATAATAGTGATCTTGTAGAAGTACATATATATAGCGCTAATAACTGACTATAAAATTCTTGTTTTAATTTTTTTGAAAAATCTGGATGTGGTAAAAGAAAATAGATGACATATTTTGAATCAGTGCTCCAAAATTAGGGGGAAATGGCATTCATAACCAAAACATAAAAGAAAGTAAATTGCAGTGCAGTGATATACCTATACAGAAAGATACGGCTTTCAATTAACAAACTTTCAGCAGTTGCACAATACAGGTCGATGCCGGACAAAAGCCAGCCACTCGACCACTGCAACTCTACCTCTCTCTATCAGTAACGGGCGTAATGAGCAGGGTGCAGTATTACAGGGTGGGACGTGGTTAGTGTTGCGAGTCCCTCCTAAGCTGTGAATGTTGCCTGAAACCAGGACTGCCATTGTTTTCTTTAATTGGTCCTTCAGTGACGCAGAGAATTTGAAACGAGTTCTTCTATTCTGCTGATTTCAAAATTATGGTGTTATAAAACAAATAAAAAACAATTTTTATGTTAAACATAGAGCAAAAAATCTTTATTAACCCCTTAAACCTACAAATGTTATTAACACACACACACATTTTACTTGCTACAGTTGTGATCAAATAAAACAGCGAATGTTGTACAGAAAGGAAATTTCAGAATTAATGGAACTAATGCGCCCTGACCTGGGGCTATTACCGCTCACAGTACTTTTGCATCCTAATTAAATGTATTTGCCACAACTACACCAACGCACACTTCGTGAAAACCATAACCCACATTTCTGGCATTTGATCCAATCTCTTTTGGTTGCTGATTTCGGAGAATAAAACTTTAACCCACAAAATCCACATGGTGCATCTTCCTCATCAATGTATTCTATTTGGGCTGGAACCAAGTCATCACTTGACTCACTATTCCTACAGTTTGGTTTTACAATAGGTCTATGTTTTTTTTTCTTTTGGCTCCGGTGTACATCCAAAGCCTCTTACTGATAAGTATTTTAACCTGGAAACTAAATTTTTCTCCTCTTCCAAATTGAACACTTCTTGACGTTAATGAAGTCATCGCTGCCCATGATAGTTGGACAGTAAATTATTTCCTTATTTCGGGCGGAAAATCCCCGTGAGCAGAAAAGCTCCGCCTTATCCTGTAGGAATCTCATTGATGTTTGCACCACTAATAAACCTTCTTTAATAGGTTTAGCGATCACGTACGTTCAAATATTCCATGTGCGTGCCTGCAAACATGATCTTATATTTTGAAAGCAACACAAAAACAATTGAACTTCGATTCAATTGAATTCATCTGTTTAAAGGAGAAATAGTTGAATGGAGCTTGAACTCAGCCCCATCAAAAATAGCAGTATGAGTTATTGATTACGAATTATTACCTCTAATTCTCCTTGTCTCTGTGGCAGTCTTCATTTGCCAAAGTTTGAAACCACCGCTGTGGTAGCTATTTTTATTCAGGTGGAGGGGAAATTCTCCATTTTAGAGTGGAAATCAGTACGGCGTTGGCAATGCCTTCATTTATCAATTTGCAATTTCTTACCCATTTATTAATATGAAATTATATTGTCACTAACCAAAGGTTAACCTATATCAAAGTGTTGCTATTCGTCCTGTAATTTCTTGAACCTTTTCGGTTGTATTCTATAACACTATCTATTTTACAATATTTTCGCCATGTTTAGCGGTTTACATCGTAAGGGGCGCTATTAGTCAAAGAGACGCAGATGCTTTCACACGCGCAGACTTATTGATTTGCTAAGAAGCCGCTAGAGGGAGTAGAATACACGCTAAGCATTGTATAGCAGTACTTTTTAATAAAAAGAAAAGTGTGCTGATCTATACATAATGTTGGATAGCTTACCTACGTGAAATGTTCAACTTAATTTCAGTACCTTCCAAAAATGCGACAAGAAATCTAGAAAATCACGTATCTTTCTATGTACAGAAAATTCTTGTTTGTTTTGCATGTTATATTAGTGAAAGATATATAAACTTTAATTTACTTGTATTTTATCCAATCATTCAAATCATTTTCAGAAAATTAAAGTTACCTACGTATAATTTTGCATACAAAGTAGTTTTTAAGTTCAAAGGAATGAAGTATAAAATATTTATGTGCAATATTATGGACTAACATTTAATATAAAGTTTTCTAGCAATGCCACTCTTCTTTTGTTTCTCAATTATTATAGTATGAACCCATTTAGGACTACGCAAAGTAATTAGAGACTTTCTTAGCTCTTCTATGTATCCAATAATAAAAATAAAACTAATAAAAACAACCATCATCATCAATAACAATAACAATAATAACAATAATATTAATAATAATTATTATAATCATAATCATAATAATCATATTCATAATCATAGTAATCATAATAAGCATAATGATGATAATGAGGATAATAACAAATATTATTAAATTTCAGGTCAGGAGATGGGGTTAGTATAGAAAGTTAATTGGATCAAAGAAACGTAACTACTTAACTTGATTATCAAACTGTATAGATCTGTGCTTCTTAAATCGACGGATTTCCATTTTAAGGCCGGTTTCCAAGAGGAGCTAAATTGAAATCCAGCCTCACGACTAAGCGTGCTCCTCTCTGAGGAAATGACCAAAGCCTCCTTATTTCTTCGCTCCCAGTAACTGTTACATTTTGCCAAGATGGTCGTCTCCCGAAAGTTGGCTCTATGGTCGTTATCAAAACAATGCTCTGCCAGTCCAGACTTCTTAGGTTGCATTAAACGAATGCTCTGTTCATGTTCGTTTATTCTGGTAGCGATGGTCCTTCCGGTTTGTCCTATATACGGTTTCCTACATTCACAGGCAATGCGGTACACTCCCGGAACTTGGAAGTCCAGTTTGTCTCTCACTGGTCTCAACAGATGTTTAATCTTCAGAGGTGGCTTGTGGATGGTCCTGATGTTGTATTTGACGAGAATGATGCTGATTCTGCCGGATAGATTGCCGGTAAAACGAGATGCAGTAGCGCTAGGCAACACTTGACCTGACATTTAATTTTCTGAAAACAGTCTTTTGTTTAGTAATGCGAATTTTGATAGTGTTTTGTCTTTGCTTATATTTGTATTATATCCAGTGATACATTTGTGGTTATAAAATTTATTAAAATATACTGATGATGGGAGAGAAGTACGCTCCCGGAACATCGATTTCTAATCGTCTTTTCACCTGGCTTGTTTCCCGAGAAGATGTAGAACTAACATTTATACTTTCTACGTCCGTGGTAGAAAAGCTAAAAACGCGATTGCTATGCCTCTTGCTTGCCTAATGTGCATAGGAAACATTTATACGAGAAGAAAACTGATAAATGACAATACAAAGTGGTCAGAACTCAGATATTTTCTACAGAGCCGTCGCCAAGTAACCACGCTGTCTAATTTGTAATGGTGGTTTAAATCTCGGCCGCAAATCGCAGTTTAAGCTTTCTCTCTAATAAATCATCTGTATACAAAACACCTGTTAGTATTTAAACTAAAGAAGTGTTAATAACTATTTTACTGACAGACGGAGCGACAGACAGACAGACAGACAGACTGATTGACTAAATATATAACTGACTAAATAGATAGATTGATAGATAAATAAATAAATAAATATATAAATAAATATATAAATAAATAAACAAACAAATAAATAAACAAATAAATAAATAAAAAATAGATAAACAAATGAATAAACAAATAGATAAACAAGTAAATAAATAAACAAATTATTAAATAAAAATGAATAAGCAAATAAATAAGCAAATAAATAAATAAACAGATAAACAAGCAAACAAATATATAAAAATAAACAAATACATAATTACATAAACAAATACATAAACACATAAACAAATACATAAAAAATAAAAATACATAAATAAACAAATAAACAAACACACAAAAAACACATAAACATACAAATAAACAAATAAAGAAATAACTGAAACAAATAAACAATCAAATAAACAAATAAATACATACATAAATATATATGAATAAATAAATAATAAATAAACAAATAAATAAATAAACAAATAAATAAATAAACAAATAAATAATTAAACAAATAAATAATTAAACAAATAAATACATAAACAAATAAATAAACAAATAAATAATTAAACAAATAAATAATTAAACAAATAAATAATTAAACAAACAAATAAACAAACAAACAAACAAACAAACAAATAAATAAATAAATAAACAAATAAACAAATAAACAAATAAATAAATAAATGAATGAATGAATAAATATATAAATAAATAAATAAATATATAAATAAATAAATAAATAAATAAATAAATAAATAAATAAATAAATAAATAAATAAATAAATAAATAAATAAATAAATAAATAAATAAATAAATAAATAAATAAATAAATAAATAAATAAATAAATAAATAAATAAATAAATAAATAAATAAATAAATAAATAAATAAATAAATAAATAAATAAATAAATAAATAAATAAATAAATAAATAAATAAATAAATAAATAAATAAATAAATAAATAAATAAATAAATAAATAAATAAATAAATAAATAAATAAATAAATAAATAAATAAATAAATAAATAAATAAATAAATAAATAAATAAATAAATAAATAAATAAATAAATAAATAAATAAATAAATAAATAAATAAATAAATAAATAAATAAATAAATAAATAAATAAGTAAATAAGTAAGTAAGTAAGTAAGTAAGTAAGTAAGTAAGTAAGTAAGTAAGTAAGTAAGTAAGTAAGTAAGTAAGTAAGTAAGTAAGTAAGTAAGTAAGTAAGTAAGTAAGTAAGTAAGTAAGTAAGTAAGTAAGTAAGTAAGTAAGTAAGTAAGTAAGTAAGTAAGTAAGTAAGTAAATAAATAAATAAATAAATAAATAAATAAATAAATAAATAAATAAATAAATAAATAAATAAATAAATAAATAAATAAATAAATAAATAAATAAATAAATAAATAAATAAATAAATAAATAAATAAATAAATAAATAAATAAATAAATAAATAAATAAATAAATAAATAAATAAATAAATAAATAAATAAATAAATAAATAAATAAATAAATAAATAAATAAATAAATAAATAAATAAATAAATAAATAAATAAATAAATAAATAAATAAATAAATAAATAAATAAATAAATAAATAAATAAATAAATAAATAAATAAATAAATAAATAAATAAATAAATAAATAAATAAATAAATAAATAAATAAATAAATAAACAATTTAAATAATTATCTAATTAATTATCTAATTAATTAATTAATAGATTAATTAAATGGAACTCAGATTGGGAATGTTAATTATGAGAACTCATGTCAGTTCTGCCAATAATGTTTTATGTCTTATTTAATCAAATAAACCATGTATCGTTAATGATCAGTTGAAATATTTACCCTCCCCAATTTTTACAGCTTTTTCGATTTGTTTTAATTACAGAACCAACGGCAGGATAAATCGTTTATATTATTTATAATATCACAAGTTCGACAAAGCAATATCACGAGCAGTTACATGAAAAAAAAATGCATGATAATGGCAGAATCTCTTTAATTTGCCTAAGTACCTTTTATTACGTTTACATAGAATGCCTTTGATTCCTTGTCAAAAATGCCTAACCAGCGATTTATTTCTAAACGTATGGTTGGAGGGTGGTTACCGCATCCCTCTATATACACCCTCGGGATAGAAGGTCTGTGAGGTGGTCAGCCCCACGAGGCAGCCACATTCACCCACAGCAATGTTCGTGGTACTCATTTCTGTTGGAGGCTGAGTGAACCCCAGAAGGATTATACCAGGGAATAAATGCTAATGGTACCATCTCAGCTCAGCAAACGGGGAATAACACTGTATAAGACAGAAAACATAAAAAATGTTTCATTTTAATGTTCAAATAGAAGCACGAAATGCATACGTGCATACATAGGGGGGCTTTGTAAGACTCGCTTGTATGTTAAATTGCTCCAAAAATGATATTATTGACAGTAAAGTGTTCTAAATTGATCTCATTCGTTAAATCTGTAATGCCAAGTGGACTAATATTATTGCGTTTATGTAAATTTCAATAAACAGTGCGAGATAAGACGTCAGTACCTCGCCGATCGATATAAATTGCCAGCGATGTATCAAACATCACTTCTCCCCTCCAAGCCAGTGTTCAGGAATGTAAAGAACGCGTGCTTCAGGTCTACCGGTCGCTCTTCTTCTGAAGCCAGAGTGAGTCTGATATAATAATATGCCGCTCCCATTTGTCATTTCTTAATTGGATACTTTGGGGTGCCAGTGGGGGGCTGACCAGGGTTACGGGCGTGGGTAGAAGAACCCCGCGCTGCCTAATGCACTTGTTTATCCTGACCAGACAGAAGGAAAAATCCACACTTGTGTCTGTGGAATATATACGATCCTCTTATTGATACTAAATATAGGGATACCTGAAGTATGAATAAACATAGCTTACTATTAACATTAGTATTTCACTATCTTCGACTGAAACCTTTTTCGAATTCTTTACTCACGTAATACAGTAACTGAAGGAAACAGTTTAAGACTTTAAGGTGTAGTAATTCCTTAAGTAACCTTAATGTAAAATAATTATATGACAAGTCTATTTCATTCATTTTGTCTTACTGGAATATTTGACTTTTCCTGGTTCTTTAATTGTTTTTAAACAACAATGACAAGTTTTATTGTGAGTACACCTTTTGAAATAAGTTCTTATCTTGTTTTAACACATTTTGAGGAATTCAACATCAACTATAGGCCTATTATGCTAAACAGTAAGAGACGTTTAATTTCTACAAAGGCGTAATTACACTGGGCACTTCATGAAGCAATTCCTACGAATTTTGTGTTGAGAAAAACAAATATGATAACGAAAAAAATTTATTAGCTCTAGTTTCTATGATATACACAAGGTGGAAGTATTACATATTAATTACATAAATGCTAACAACAATGAAAGTGAATTTGATTTTTTAACTGTTAATTACATGATACGAGTTCTAAATTGCTGGAAAAATACTTCGCAGATAGTCGTGTCTGAAGAGAATCATGTGGTGGACTATTGACTTCGTCGTCTTTTAGCTTGCCTCTTGTGATGGAGTTCCGCAGAATCCCTATACAAAGACCTATTTACAACATTCCTATAAAGGGAGTATTCTTACAATTTAGCTAAATCATTTTAAAAACATTTGTTTTCTCCCATTTCTTATGACTTTGCCTCCATGACGTGTGTTCTTTTGCTCATAATTTTTTTCCAACTTTCCCTTGATCGACTAATGTACACTTTTGAAAGTCAATATGAAAGTTTTGTGCAGTACAAGGTCAGTAATTAAAAGTTATATAAACACTCTGTCACTGAAAAGCAGGCTTTAATACAAGAATCCTTCATTCGATTTGTGTAAGAATACTTACATATTTCAAATTTATGAACTCCTGTTACGTATCATATTGGATTCATTCGTTGAATAAAATGTAAATTTGATAATCCTCTACAAGTATATTAAGATATGCAGTCTTAGAAAAGAAAGGAACATCTACCATAAACAAAGTTCGATTCGTAAAAATTCGGAAGCATTTAATGACGCTGCAACATACGGTTTAAAAGAGTTTGAAACCCAGCAAAGGCATTGAATTTTTTAATCTGACTCTACCTTTTCATGCACACAGTCTGCACATGGCTAGTGTAAAAGAAGTATACCACTCTGGCTTTATTTAAATTTAAATTTAAATAGCCAGAATAAAATTTTAGATAAAAGAATTTGTAACATATAGAAAGGATTTATGGTTTTTGTTTTAATAATTGTAATATTGAATAATTTTAAGTCTAATTTTCATATATAAATATATAGGTAAAGGCATATAATACAAATAATTTTTTATTTTATTAATGCCTAAAATAGTAATAACTCGTATATATTACTTTATATTACAATAAAAAGGTATATAAAATAAGTTAGACGAATAAATTAATTTGTTTTATTTTGGAAATATAATAAAAATAATGACTATATAAATATTAATAAAAATGGAATAATTTAATGAATTTTCTGTTTAAAATTTAAAAGTATTTAAATAAACTTATTTGAATAAGTATTCATAAAAAACTGGTTACCCGTATTTTAAATGTAAAATTAAAAAAAAATAGAAATTTGTTAGAATAGCTGGGAAAATCTCCAGTTGTTTTATCGCTGGACACCAGTGATACAGTTTTTCTTTTAATCATATATTATTTTTTCGTTTTGAGTTAGTAATTAGGTAAGTAGGTGAAGATGTTTTGTACAATTTTGGTATTTAATGTATGTTAGATTTTGTTAGGGCATAGTTAAATATATTGTTTTTGGTTTTAAATTAGAAATGTTTATAAAAAGTCGTTTTTGTTTATTTTAGCTAAGAAATTGAGCTGTTTGTTTTTCCAGTTCAAAATTTTTTGCTGGATAGCAGTATAGTATTTAATATTATTTTAGTTTTTCTGAGTAGATAGAATTTCTTAGATATTAGATATTTTTTGTTTTGTTATTTTTTTTCTTTCAGTTTTGTTTTTGTAATTAATCTGAAAAAGTTGTATATGATGTATATTCATGTATATTATGTATATTTTGGAAATAGTTAGAAAATTTGAATATATGCCCCAGTATAGTTTTACAAGGTGCCGGGGTGGTCTATTCAGATTTTATTTTATTTTAATTTTATTTATTCTGGCTTCACTTCAAATGCGATAGATAGGGAGTTTCATTATTGTTTGGCCGTATGCATAATAGTTAAGAGGTAAAGCGGCTGTGTCTTGTAAGTGGACCAACATTAGTTCGAGCTCTTGATGTGCATGTGTTTTTATTATCGTTACTTTAACAGCAATGCTTATGTTTTTCTTGCATAAGATAAATAATATTTTAAACACGTTCATTTATAAAAACTGAAATAACGTATTACTGTCATTTTTCAAAACAAACGCGTTGTTATTATAAAATTGTCTTAATATTGGTGGGGTAAACACTCAGGCTCATTCATGTATTTTCAAAGGTGCTGGCAATGGTGAAAATTTAATGGCACTGGGAGGTTATTTTTACCCAGACAAGGCTAAATTTTACCAATATTAAAATTTGAATATATAGAAAACTAAACATTATCAGAAATTGAAATTCGGTATGATTACTGTATAAGGATGAGTGTATTTAACTACTGTATAATATTTAAGTTACGTTCACATAGGTCCATGCAAAAGGGGCATAAATCACACCGTGTGTCCTGAAAAAAATATTGCACCCTATATTTCAGATGCACTTTATTTGTAGGAATTTAAAGCTACATGCACAAAGTTTTATCCTAAATAACCTAAGATACAGTTTTATAATATCGGCTAAATGAAAATCACATATAGTTTATACTATTCACATGAAAAATTAATTAGTTTTGAGTAAAAAAAGAGTTAATATTTTCAAGGACTGAATATTTGTTTTCACCCGTTTTATAAATGACATGAATATAAATGTTAGCCGAAGGTGTTCAAGAAACACTGACAAATAACCAATTCAAATTTTGTGTCAATATCTTTTATAGTTTTTGAGAAACATGAACCTAAAGTATGAAAAATCAAGGTTTTGGGAAATCACGATCAAAGATTAAGCACCATTCTCAGGAAGTGGGCGTATCATTACGCCGCCATCTTTAAATTGATGAATTAAAGGAGTTTAATACCAGCTGACAACCTATTTTATATATATATCATTTTAAAGCTGAAGAATTATATAATTTTTAACATGAAAAGCAAAAAAAAAAAAAAAAAAAAAATGGATTTTTTGAAAGCTGTCGACCTCCCAGTGACCTTAATTAGACATTTGGTCTTATCTATGCTCCACAGAATGATCGCAATAGGAGATCGTTTACACACCCCATACTAAGTTAACTTATATTCTTATCTGAGTTTACATTAAAAATAAAATATGTATTTCAGTTAGTTTAAGAACTGAGTAGAGTATTTCGGTTAAAAATTGGAAGTCATATTACAATGTACGTAATACACAATTCGCATTTCTTCAACAACAATATCAAAATGATGTTCGGGATTCAGACATCTGTAGGTCTAGATCCGACATACTGGACTATAACCGCTCATACGTACTTAAATGATTCTTCAAACCAATAATAGGTATTTAAAAAAAAAGATTATGTTTTCGGAGGTTTGAATCTCTATGTTCCTCGTTAAATAGTATTAGCTTTTAGTTTTTAATCTTAAGTTTCACAGTCCCAGCTTAATAGAAATTAAAATAAAATAAAACTCGAAAAAGTGTGCATGTCACATTGATACACATATTAGTTTCACAGTTATGAAATAAAACGTGAGGTGCGGCAATAAGTTATACTTATTAGTATACTATGGTATTAGCACACTATATTTAGAAAATATTATTATTGCATTTTTTTAGTTATTAAAATTCATACTCTTAAAATAAGATCTGAAGCTTTGCTGGCGACGAATATGCTCAATATCTTCTCGGGCAGCAAGCCAGGTGAAAAGACGATTAGATCTCGACGTTTCGGGAGTGTACATCTCTCCCATCATCTGTATATTCATAAAATTTTATAACTACAGATAAAACACTGGATATAACACCAATATAAACAAAGACAAAACACTATCAATGCTCGCATCACTGAACAAAAGACTGTTTTCAGTAAATTAAATGCCAGGTCAGGAGACAGCGTGAGGTTAGAATTAATTAATTGGGTCAAAGAAACGTAACTACTTAACTTGATTAACAACCTGTATTGATATTTGCTTCTTTAGTCGACGGATTCCCATTTTAAGGTCAGTTTCCAAGAGGAGCAGAACTGAAATCCGACGCCCGCCTCGGCATGTCTGCCTCGCATTCAAGAGGTCCCGTGTTCGAATCTCGGTCAGGGTGAGTTATTTGGATAAGGTTTTTTTCTGGGGTTTCCCTTATCCTGATAGACGAATGTCGGGTAACTCTAAGCTCCATGGACCCCGCACGCATTGAGCATCATTTTACCCACTTCATTCATCGTCCGATATGACTAAATTTTGGAGGACGGTAATTACACAAAAAAGCATCACGATTAAGCTTGCTCCTCTCGGAGGAAATGGCCAAAGCCTCCTTAATACTCCACTCCCAGTAACTGTTGCATTTTGCCAAGATGGCCGTCTCCCGAAAGTTGGCTCTATGGTCGTTATCAAAACAATGCTCTGCCAGCCCAGACTTCTCAGGTTGTATTAAACGAATGCTCCGTTCATGTTCGATTATATTGATAGCGATGGTCCTTTCGGTTTGTCCTATATACGGTGTCCCACATTCACAGGGAATGCGGTACACTCCCAGAACTAGAAAATCCAGTTAATCTTTCACTGGTCTCAACAGATGTTTAATCTTCGGAGGTGGCTTGTGGATGGTCCTGATGTTGTATTTGGCGATAATTCTGCTGATTCTGCCGGATAGATTGCCGGTAAACGGGATGCAGGCTGTAGCGGTAGGCTTATCTGACGCTTGCTGTATTACAGGTTTCCCTTTCCTAGCTTTGGTGATCGAGGCTTCAACGTCTTATTCGGAGTAGCCGTTTTGACGGAAAGTGAGTCTCAGGTGCTGTAATTCTTGTTTTAAGTGGCTGGGATCAGAGACAGACGAAGCTCTGTGGATCAGTGTATTGAGAACTCCCAGTCGTTGAGACTTATGATGGAAACTATGCTCGTTCAGATAGAGATCGGTGAAAAAGTCTGAAAACAGTATTTTGTTCACTAATGCGAATTTTGATAGTGTTTTGTCTTTGTTTATACTAAGTTCTCTACAGTTATTCTTGAATTCGTTTAGTATGAATACTTTCGCAAATAGGGAGACATCTTTCTACTCAAATAGATGCGAAACGAACAACTTCTAAGTTAGCTGCAAAAGAAATAAGATTCACAAGAATGTTTTACCCCGTCCCATTAGTACTCGATATTGTATCCAACAATAAAATCAGCATTAGTATATTAAGATCAGTTTTAATACCTTTACCTACCAAGAGAGATGGCTCAGGCTGTTTTGTCTTGGCCCACATTCGTAAGGTCCGTGGAAGAGTGTCGTGGTCAGCCTGCCTCAGTGTACTGTGTAGTGTTTAACGCCCGCTTTTACTACATACGGCACCGCAGGCGGTGACACTGATGATACATGAGATGAAGATGGAGCACCGGTGGAATGAGATGGCGGGGGAAATCGGAGGTCCCGGAGAAAACCCACCCCAGCACCGTGTTGTCCACCACAAATCTCACTCACTGCCCGCCTTGGTAGCGTAGATGGTAGCGTATCTGCCTCACGTTCAAGAGGTGCCAAGTTCGTATCTGGGTCAGGGTGATTTACCTGGATGCGGTTTTTTCCGGGGTTTACCCTTATCCTGATAGACGAATGTCGGGTAACTAAAAAAAACCTCACTTTGCGGTCGCTTGGGATCGAACCCGGGCCGCCTTAGTGAGAGCCAAGCGGTCTAACCACTGAGCCACGGCGCGACCGCTTTTCTCGGGTCGCCAGATGAATATTTGATAGGTAACTACACCCGCCGAACTTCCTTTTTTGTTGTAATTTAGGTCCTCCAACGTTAAGTCATATCGGACGATGAATGAAATGGGTGAAATGATGCTCAAATGAGTCCAGGGTCCATGGAGCTTAGAGTTACCCGACATTCGTCCACCAGGATAAGGGAAAACCCCGGAAAAAGTCTTATCCATGTAACTCACCCTCACCGAGATTCGAACTCGGGACATCTTGAACGGGTACCCCCCCTTGGTAGCGTAGATGGTAGCGTGCCCCCCAGGGGCCTACTTCGGTAGGTACGGGTTTGGCGCACCCGGGTTCCCGAGCCAAAAGTCTCCCTCGTGTGGACTCCTCTTCGTGGTTGAGGGAGACGGTCAACAGGCCCACCCACGTGTAGGTCGTGCGTGGAGATCCGTGGAGAAGGTTTTTAGATTCTTGTCTAGTTTAGAGTTTAGGATTTAGTGAACGAAATTTTTAGTAGGTTTTGATTGATGTGTTTTATGTACGTGTATTTTTAATAGTTTTTTTTACACTTGTATAGCTTTTAGAAAGTTTTATATCTGGCCCTTGCCATGACTAGTTTTTTAAAGGGCGCTGATGACCGCCGTAGCTGAGCACCCTTATATATATCATCATGGTAGCGTGTCTGCCTCACGTTCAAGAGGTTCCGAGTTCAAGTCTTCCTGTTCCTCCATTTGATCTCCATTATCATTTCACATAATCTCTCCCCTGGTGGTGTCTTTCGGAATACAAGTGTCGGCAGTAGTCTCGGTGCTGCATGGCAGAAGATGTGCTGCTTGTAGGCCGGTAGGATGGTCTCAGGTCTGTGGGCAGACCGATCTTGGACCGTTTAAGGACCAAGGTAAGTGGGAAACTGGCTGTACTGGCCTACCGGGAAGTTTCCAACTGTTCAATTGCAGGAACCCTGCCCTCTGCACTGTCATAACTCCTTTGGCCGTCGGCTTCCATCTCCTCTAGCTTCATCCTTTCTCCCGGAAATGCTTCTCTGATGCACATAGATATTAGATGTAGTCTGGTCGCAGTACCGAATGCCCTCCTTAGCAAAATCTAATTCAGTCCAATCTTTCTTCCCAGTTTCACATGAACGAATACTATTTGGCTACCAACGCATTGGTTTTATGTTCTAATTGTGGACGGCTTACGTTGATAAGCTTAATTTTAGACAAGTGATACGTTTTTCAATGGCCAGTCAATGCTTTAACTACTTTCAGAGTCGTCGCAGTGTTGCCTTCAATATTTTTCATACTGGTGGCCAGTATTTTTAAATTTTTAGAAAATATATAACTATTTCCTTGGGGCAGCAACAGTTTGGGGAAATCTCTCTCAGAATATTGAAGTTATGTGAAGATTTACGAAATATTTTATCATATTTGAAATAAACGTGTATGAAACAGACAAAGAATGTGTACGAGAATCACTTTTATGGGTGATTTAGAATATAAATGGGAGTTATAACAGAAAACTACAGTGATACTGATATTTTGATAAATAATTATGTCATATTGGACAAAGAAGCTTCAATCAACTGGTTGTTTTATTGACACCGCCGCTGTAGTCTTACGCAACAGGCTCCTGGCCGGTGTAGTTAATAGGAATGTCTGTTAAATAAGCCAAAAGTACATGGCTCATTCTACATTCGTTGTGAAGAACACAGAAATGGGCATTAATGTTTTCTCAGAAAATGAGGAGAGAGTGTACACTACCTTAATAATGAAGACCTTTTGTCTACACTTACAAGCAGCTTTTGTAAAAATATAATGATGTCACGTCAACTAAATGTGCTACGTTTTGATAACTTTCCAACAAAAGGTGAACCATGGTACTCCTTACTGCTGAGTGACTGACAATTGCTCAAAGTGAGCCTTAACGTTTGATTCCATGGAAAAATTAATTTTAAGATGGATCATCTTGATAGTAAAGACATTCATTTTTCTGAGGCAAATAAGTAAAGAGGGGAAAATGTGGTTTCATCTTTTTTTCGTTTACCCAGTGTTTGAGAAAAAGCAGTTTAATTATAGAAGATCATTCATGCCTTGCAAGATCTAATACAACATGGAACATTTAAAGAAAGATTTAAGCAGACATGCTTGCAAATTAGATAAATTAATTGTTATTGATACATGCAACATGTTAAAAGTAGATATGTAAGATGGCGGAAAAGAAGGATAAGTATTGCGATTTTAATGAACTGGACAGAACTAACAATCCTCTTAGGTAAATTGGTAGAATTAGATTAGCTACAAAACAAGAATGAACATGGGTTGGGCCACTACGGCTATCCTACTCTCTTGGCGTTGCCAGTTTCACGGATAGTGGACGACAGAGATTAAAGATATCTCTGTCTTTGTCTCAACCTAGCAAGTATCATAAAGTTGCTGAGATTTACAATGATACTAATGTTGACAGAGAAGTTCGCTTAATATTTCAGCATGTGTGTGAGAACATATACAATGTTTATCACATAATCTGAACCTTAAAACGTTGAACTGGAGAACAGTTCGCTTACGTAGCTATCGTTCATATGCACACAAAACAAAATGATTCAAATTAGATGTGCTCTACAAAATATGGTGTTTGCTAAAGTGAAACAAAATAGTGATTTTTCAACGATTTGTGAAAATAGTTTCTATTTTAATGATGCCATATTTGTATGCTGCCTGTAATGGACTCTAAACAAATTTTCGTTTCATTAAAATACTTAACAAATACAGAAGATATGAATTTGTATTTATGAACCACTTTTACGCTATGCATCACCTGTACTAATATTGTACATTGTGCGCTGAAATTTTAGTCTTGCAGCAACAATATCGCTTCCTTCAAGCAGAAATTTGCGACCTTCATTTGTTCTCCTATATTTGAACCCAAGAGATTTCAGAATATTATGCATAGAAGATAAAGAATCAGTATATTCTATTTTCTCCCTCATTAAATTGGTCAGACTTTTGGCAATTGGATATTCATCCTTGTCATATAAATCATAAATACTTCTACGTAAAACACAATTTTGAGAATTGTCTAAGTTGTTAGCACGTTTTCAGCTACTCGATGTTTCCCTGGAGATCTAAATATGGAAAATCTACTAATTTGATGAACTGTTTGCCTTCTTTAACAACGTTCGTCACAGAATGAGCACTCACGTGAGAAACTTGTAACATTAATTCTCGACTATGAGCGAAATTTGTACTTTCGAAAATGTCTTTAATTGTCAGCTGTTTGAAAACGGAATACATATTAAGAAGAATATTTCTAGCCTGTTATGTAAACTCTTACGGGTTACTTTGCAGTTACTACTAGGCGCACCAGTACTAGGCTAGCTAAGCGATATATTTACTAACTTTGGAAAGCACGTATACACTCTTAAAATATCACCACTTTACTGAAAGTAAGGTACTAAATCCAACTGCAGCAGAGCACGTGTTTGCTTTTCTACACTGACAGTTAATGATTCTTTTCTTTCTAGTCAGGCGCCTTATCTTTCCATATCTCTGAAACCTGATGTGCTACAAACATGGGGTTTGGACAGTAGTCGTCAAGAAAATAGCTGGAAAAAACAAAATAATTCTGTAGTTAGTATATATAGAGCTCGCAAAGAAATTATCCGTATGGTTCGGCAAAGCGAGCCAGTATGCGAGCTTAATTGTACAACGTTGCACGCACCGCATTAGCTAGTAGCGATAGAACAGCCACGCCTAGCCCCGCCTTTTGTTTATTCCTATTTTGCAGCTACCTTAATGATCCTTCCACTATCAGAGGTAACTATGAAGCCTGGGACTTAAGTATTTACAGTACAGTAAGTTGCCACAGGTGTGTATCCATTGTATATGAGAACCCCTAGTGCTTTACCGGGAAACATGCAAGTCAGTAGGAGAATTTAGTGTCATGCTGTCATGTTGACCATAGTAGCTCAATGGTTAAGAGCAACCGGATGGAGACCAGGAGATCCGCGGTTCAAATCTCGGCTATGGCATTGAGTTGTTCAATCTGACTCTACCTAACCTAGCAATCCTCTATTTAGATGCGAACTCATAAACAAAAGAGTCTGGCACACAATTCTCGCACATTGTCTATGAATGTACTCGTTGTGAACTTGTACTATTCATATAGATATTCTAGCATCTTTAAAGTTTTCTGCATAAATAATTGCCTATAAATGGTTTAAATAGGAAATATGTACGTAGAAAGTGAAGCTATCCATAGTGAAGCAATGAATATTATACAAATATAGCCATTTGTAACAAAAACTTCACTCATATTAAGAAAATGAAGTAAATTTTTCTTATTAATTTAGATCGATGTCACAAACAAATCACTTGCGTCGTTAGTCAACATACCTCGTCGTGAAATGATACTCAAATGAGACCGGGGTCCATGGAGCTTAGAGTTACCCGATATTCGTCTTTCAGCATAAGGTCAACCCCGGAACAAACCTTATCCAGGTAACTCACCCTGTCCGAGATTCGAACTCGGGACTTCTTGAACGTGAGGCAGACACTCTACCACCACGCTACCGAGCCAGGCATATTCTTTATTAAATTGCTCTTTATTCAGGGATATATTTATTAATCTATAAATCAAAATATTAAAAACAGCAAATTTATATGAAAAAGGGTTAAAGCTTTAGTTTTTATATAATTATCGATATGAGTAGACTTCCTATAAATAACAAAATCTAATTTATTATTATTTATTATTATCTTTAAATCAAAAAATCAAATAAATCCATTAATTTTAGTTTCTAATGTGAATTTTATAGCTTTATCTTGTAAATTTAGTAATTGTAAAGCATCATTAATTTGTTTATCAGGAACAATAGAAATAATGTAATCGACATATCTGTACCAGGTTTTAAAAATCAAAGGGAATGCTTCGGTGACTTATATACTTATGTACTTATTTGATATAACAACTAAGTTGTCCACAGCAGTAAAGCGAAAGCAGTTCCTATTTCGTGATTTACTCCACGTGGGAAAGATTTCTTATTTCTCTGATTGACTAAAGTTTGATATTTTCACGAACGCATGGGTGAGACGAGGCGGCGCGGCCAACGAGTTCAAAGAGTCGGGCAGCGCAGTGCGGAGATAAAGGCTCGTCGAAACGGTGGGGGAAGGTTACGGATTTCTGGAGAGTTCATCTTTCTTCTAGCGCCGTCTTGATTGTTTGAGAACATTGAGGATAGTGAGTAAGCAGTCGCAGCTCGTCAAGGGGACGGTTAGTAATTGAACCCGTGTGCGCGAATAGTTGTGTGAACTTTTTTGTGGTCGATGACCTTGTAAGTTGTATTGTGATGTAATTCTGGGACTGTCAGGTTGCCTAAAGTGTGTTTCTACGGAAATAATGAGCAATTTTTACTGTTTGTAGTGTGGACTGTTAATTGCACGAACACACAAAGGATCCTACTGCATGTACGCGGATAGCAACAACTTTGCTTCAGCTGATGAAGGATCCAGTCGATTTGTGTGTATGTATTTATTCACTGAAATTGGGTACTACCCGGTGGCAGAGTTAAGAATACAGATCAAATTACAAATACTAGATTTACAACAATAACACAATAAACAATACAAACATGATATTATTTTACTTTAGTCACTTAAAACATATCCAATCACTTCTCTATTTACATATTATATACCATTATAATTTAAAAGTTAAAATATAAACCATCTAGATTTTTTCTAAATTTCTTCAGCGACAGGGGACAGCCCTGAAAGACTGCTACAGGCAATTCATTTCATTCTTCAATGGTTCTACTAACAAAAGAAAATTTTCCTATGTCGGTTCTGTATCTTCTACCCTTAATTTTATACCTATGATCGTTGCGTCCATAATAATCCGGATTATCTAACCTTACACTAACGTCCACCCATGCCTTTACACCAGCATTAGCTTTGTATAATGCTACCAACCTATGTTTTTTACGCCTAATTCTTAATTCCTCCCATTTAGTCTCATCTCCTTTTATAGGCCCAAAATACTTGCCTCTTTTTATGAATTTTATTGCCCTCTTCTGTATTTTTTGAACTTAAGCATATTATGCTAACGGGCAGAGGGACGTGTGGAAAGCACAATGCTTTCGTTTAACTACACACTTTTCAAAAATCAAAATTTATGAGTTTGCTTTGCCACAGGGCAATGAAATTCATACCATCTAACAAGTAACTATTTCTCAATATGTTGATAAAACAAAACATGTAAGATAAATTCATAAATTTTTTCATATGCTTTCTAAGATGATGTCAACAAACGAAATTTTCTAAACACATGTTATCATTTAGTTACACATAACCACCATAATTGTTTTCACAAAGAATCCACTTTTTTAGGAGAAATAAAGTACTCAATGGTGCATAAAATGACCATGTTAGAATTTTTGTATAGTGAAGTATATAGCCAAAAATGTTGAATTTGATACCATCATTCTTTACTTTAAATTGCACAGATTTTAAATTTTTAAAAATTCAAAATTTTTTACCTCAAAATATCATTTTATTAAACATAATGGTTTGTGACACTGCAAAAAGTTTCAGACCTCTAACATAAGTGGTTTCTGAGAAATGTGTACCCAAACATGTAAAATTGCAAATTGTGGGAATATGCAAGAAACTAAAACAACAGGTTTTTCAGCTAACTCACTAAAAGTTACAACATACATGCACCATAATCTTGTACTTTTCTGCACCAGCTTGGATAACAATGATAGCTCTACAGTTACATAACTCTTCTGAGCTCCACTGTTATCTATGAAAAAGCTGTTGGCATCATCTGGTTGAATGTGAGACAATTTTTTTCTAGAAGCTGAAAATTTACTGCAACTAGGAAGGTTAGATACACTTTCAATGTCACTGTTTTTTGTGTTTTTACGACAAAATACTGTCTTTCTCCAAACAAAACGCTTTACTCTACCCATATTTATAGCAAAGCTTTTAATCACATTGAATAAATAACACTAAAGTCGATAATTTGAACTGTAAACAAAACTGCAACTATCATGCACATGTACTTGAAATGTAAACAATTCGTCATATTGTGAGAGCCTTCTGCAAATACACATGCAGCCATATCTGCAGTAGAGATACCAACAATAAGCATAAAATTTACCGCATAGCTCTGCTGCCACAAATCACAAAGTTATAACAATTTTAATTTCAATGGTTATGTATGTATTTAAAAGGGGGCGTGGACATGGTGACGCCATATTTAAATCGCCATTTAAAGGGCTTAAATATTAAGAATACCTATAATGCAATATATCATTGCATTCGTAAAATCTTGTAGATTTTTATAAGACATAAAACAAAAATTCGCTTTTTGAGGCATTCACACGTCCCACGGTCCTATTATACTACCCGGCGTTAAGGCTATTTTTTTAAGACAGAGGAAAGGAAACACTTGCATAACAATAATACAAGTAGGCCATATAAGCAGTCGGAAATGTCCAGTTATTTATTTATCGCGTTATATGAGCTTGTGTAATGCGCTATGCCGTGAACAGTTCCCTTCATTACATTTTAAACAGAATCAATTATTTACAGCGTGAAACGTTCATTCTAATCCCTGTCTTAACAAAGCAGTCACGTGTACATGTGTGTGTATTAAGATCGTGAATAATTTTAAGAAAACCCTGTTGTTTGTCTTCAAATGACAGCAGTAGATAATTTAGCAGCTGTACGTCGCATTAATATCGCCTCTTTATGTCACCGTCAGCTATTTACTTTAAATTACAAGGCTTTATACGTATTTCCTTTGTCACGAAACGTTTAAGGAAGAGAAACAAAGGATGTCTATAAGTTTAGTAGTATAATTTACATTAGAGAGAATTAGAGACAACTGCCGCAAACAATGCAAATAAATAAAGAGAAACTATAATACTTTATTTCTATTCAAATGTTTAAAATTTAGATTTCAAAATGGCTTCGTGAGAAAGCTATAAATAAATCTATATAAATTTCAAGCTTTGTGGGTTCGTAAATTTAGGGGGATACAGCACTGAAAACCCCAAATCCAGCAATTTTCAACTAATCTTCCTGAAATTTTTACCACTTAGTTCTTATGCATAGTGAACACAGAATTCAAAATTTGGTTTTTGTATCTTTAACAGTTTTTGAGTAATTAATTTGTGAAATTCAAAATTTGGCAAAATTCAAACCGTTCCACGTGATGAAAATTTTCAAATTTTGGTTTTTCTATTTCTAGAAATATTCAGATGGTTATGAAGAAAAGGTCTATCATATAAATTTCTTATACTGATTTTAGTTCCAGAGGGAGAAAAAATAAGGTATGCAGCAAACAAAAGAAAGTCATAAAAGATTAACCCTTTGACGATGAACCTGGAAATCATCGTCTTTGAAACCTTCTTGTTGCGGAATGGATTCAGCTTTCTTTTGTTATAAAATATGAAGCACAACTCCGAGTTGGGATTGGGATTTCATTACGGAAAGGGATGCTGCAGCACGATAATGCGCGGCCGCATACCAATGTTGTTGCTGAACATCTTGCAAAAATCAACGTGAAGTGCATCCCTCACCCTCCCTATAGTCCGGATTTAGCCCCATGTGACTTTTTTCTATTCCCTAACTTGAAGAAACTCCTTCGTGGGAGGCATTATCCATCATCAGAAGCAGTGGTGAAGGCTGCGGAGGCAATTTTGAAGGATCTCTCAAATATTGTTTCCAGAATGTCTTTGAAGTCTGGCAGAAATGCTGGGATAAGTGCATTGCATTCAGAGGAGACTATTTTGAGAAGGACCATCAAAATTATGAGGATGAGTAAAGGTACGTTGTCAAAAAAGGTTGTGATCATTCTGTATTGAACAGCCCTCGTATATGTGGGACTTGAAATCCGCACCCCTCTATTCCGAGTGAGTTATGTGGATGACAACCAAAACATAACTCTCTAGGCCACTTCGTCACGGCACAGGACATTCTTGGAAGTAAATATTAGGTTTAGTTAATTGATGTAAATTAATGGTTCCGTCACACTAGCCGTGTACAGGCTTAGGTTTTGGATAGATAGAGTCAACCTAAAATATTCAATGTCATGGCATATCTATCCAAAACCTTAGCCTATACACGGCTAGTGTGACGGAACGATTAATTTCCATCGGTTAACTTAATAATAAAGGTATAATGATGAAGCCCGTAACTCAAGTACTTACAATAGGAAGTCGCCACAAACGGTGTATCTCGAATACGAGAGCCCCTAGCGGTTTACCGGGAAAATGTGTGAGGCAATTGGAGAATTTAATTTCAGGGTGGTGTGTTGGCCATGGTAGCTCAATGGGTAATAGCAACTGGACGGAAACCAGGAGATCCGTGGTTCAAATCCCGGTCATGACATTGCAATTTTAGGTTGACTCTATATTAGGTCTAGTATTCGCGGTTTTCTCCTATAGGTAGGAGAATTCGCAAGTGGTTCCTACCTTCAACGATTTCCTTTCTGTCCATTTCCTTTTCATCTTGAAGGTGTACTTCTAGGTTTCTGAAGTATGATGATGCAGGATATGTGGCGCGGATGCTTTCTCAAAAGAAACAATAGTTACCGTAGAGTGTTCGGTTTTGGAACTGTTAGGGATGTTTACTGTGGCTTCTCTGTGGCCGGTAGCCTCCTGTAGTTATTTCAGTTCATCTGTTTCTTCTGAGTTCATGTAATCATGACAGATTCCTCTAGCTTTATTGCCGAGGTGTCACCTCCGTCGAATAATTCTTAAGTGAGAAATGTAAATTTTTTTCAACATTGCTCAGTTTATGTTCTCTCCATGAACCCCAATGCGCATGCGTTGTTTTGGCACAAGCCTTTGCTAAATGCAGGTTCTGAAGGAGCCTTCAATAGTTTGCTGGAAAGCATTGTTACTGCCGGTGACCATTATTGAAACTACATAATTATAAATTAGCAGTCGAACTGCTAAATCTAGCAATGTAGTTATTTTTACCCCACCCTGAATATCATGTTCAGCGTTTATCCTTTTATATTTATTGGAAACGCACTCAAGCCGTGCAAATGATTACATTCACATTACATTACATTCACTTTCACGTTACTTGTCCTTGCTGTAAGCTACGTTGCATTTCTATCTATTCTTGCATTTGATAGCCAGTCCCGTCGTCACGTGTCGCATTTCCTGGTTAGCTTCCATCCAGGTCCTGTCTAGCATAGCAGACATTGCATAGAAATCCTCCGGTATGTTATTTTTCTTCTCATGCAGATCTTGTTTAAAGTTGGTACTAGTTGGGAGTATGAACTCGCATCCCAGACCCTGTATCAGGAAGGTCTCCCTGGTAAGTTCCTACACTAGCCTCGATCTTGAGTTCTGCGGGACTCCTAAAACTCTTTTCAGATATCTAGCCTTCACTCGCTCCACTTCTTCCAGCTGCTTGTATGTGAGGTATTCTCCCACTAATTCTAGACCATACGTAAGAACAGATAATATCTCTAGCCTAAACAGGTCCATAGCTGTGCTGATCGATAGCTGTGTGATGTTTCACTGTTCTACATCTTACATGTAGTCTGAAACTTTTTCCCGTAATTTGGATTGTGATACCTAGATATTTGAAATTGTGACGCTCTATACTAGTTTCCCATTGCATTTCACGTTCTCAGCGAGTCTTCCTCCTTTCCTGAACACTACCAATTCTGTCTTCTCTTCGTTTATCTTGATGTCGTTTCTCTCCGCCCATTCGCTTAGTCTGTTTAGCGCTAGTTGTAGTTTGTCTATCCCTACTTGTAGTTTATACCTCTTTATTATTTCTTATTTAACTTAGCTTTAAATGCTTTAGCTTCTCTCATTTCAGCTATTCAATTTTAGCTCTGTATTCTTCATAAAGTTATTTCAAATTCGTGATAGTAAACGCTTCATATAAAATTTGATATTAAGAGTGATGAATTATTACAATTCTTGTACAATTACTACACTTCTGCAATTACTACTTTCTATTTATTTTAAATTATTAATAATTTAATATAATTTTCTACTTAGCAGTGTTAGCTTTGTAATGAAATATAATCGTTCTGAAGAACGTGGACAAAAAAGTAACACTCCTGTAGCTTAATATTCCTTGAATCTCAACGTTTTCTTGTGCAGCAAAATGTATGAAAAATGTATATAACTTTTCCTTCATTCCTCTCAATAATATTTTCGATTTTGTAAGTTAGATTAAGTTATTTAGAAGAGAGCCATATACCGTGGTAACATTTTATTGTATTAAGAAATGAATTATAAGAATATCGCTGTTTCGGAAATAGAAGAGGTATCGAATATCGGTTAGAGATGAGGATCCCATACTGCGCGGACAATATGAGTGATAACGTGGTGTCAGGATTGCATGACTACGGCGAGCGCTAGCGGCGAGTAGAGAGAGAACATATCGCTGCTTCGGAGGATGTATATCATAACAGAAAGTGTGGACAGGAGGTGGGACTGGGAGGGCGAGTCCACTAACACGCCGTTCATTAAAACGGAACAGCAAGTCAACCTCCTGCTGTAATATAACAGGGGGAGCCAGCGATCAACCAGCATTGCCAACTTCGTCATTAACAAACAACACGTCCTTTCTTTTCTATTTCTGCTTGATATTGCATGATCACTGTAAGGCTTTCTCCGGTATTATTTAAAGAAAATGCCACTCCTCAAATTTGAGTACTCAAACGGATGGCGATAACACATGGCGCTCAAGAGAATTGGCCTTCTTCATTCTCTGTCACCAAGTTAAATACCGGATTGGACGTCTAATATCACCACCAACGTTACATACAACATTAAAATGCGCATTAATAGGGAAATCACTGCCCTCTGTTGATAATGAAAGAAGGTCGAATCGCCGATATGTTCATTCCCTCTGCCCAGCTCAGCAGAAGCATAAATAGATTTATCTAATCCTTGTTTCACATAAGCTTGCCCCGTATCTCTTAAAGGTCACGTAACCTAGTCCACTCTCATTGGCTGCTGTAGTGCGGTAAAAATTAGTTCGTTATTTAACATGGTGATATATCTTTATATCTTGGAAGAGAATTGTCAAATTTATATTTTCGTAACTGTTCGAATTAAATATATTACGCAATAGAGTTGATTTATCTGAAATGCACGTTAATTCCTACACGAAGTAAGGAGGAAGTTCCTTTGCTTTAGCCTGACATTCAGATGAAACAATAGCACATGCTTTAGTGGCAGTGATGACATATTTGTTTATATAACTTTTATCACTGACCTTGTTTTGAACTGGATTAGTCATGTATCGCCATTCTACGGTGTGTTGTGTTGAGTGCGAGAGCTAAATTATTTTATTGATCGTTTATTGCGCATGTACTTATTATATGTATAATAGCACTCTAGCGCCAGTTTCTCGCTGAAGCTTCGCAAGGGCAAACCTTTACAAAGCGACGAAAAGAATTGTAGTGCATTTGTTTAATGCACTCACAGAGAAGAGTCTGTCTTTGTAAGTGAGAGAGTGAGCTGCGCTCTGAGCTTACAGGTGTGAGTGTTAGGCCCGTAGGAACACCACGACGTGAAATTGAGACAACAGGAGAGCTTATCACTTCAGGCAAAAGCAGGAATGCCCGCCTCGGTAGCGTGGTGGCAGCGTGTCTGCCTGACGTTCAAGAGGTCCCGAGTTCGAATCTCGGTCAGAGTGAGTTATCTGTATAAGTTTTTTCCGGGGTTTTCCCTTATCCTGAAAGACAAATGTCAGGTAACTCTAAACTCTATGGACCGTGGGCTCATTTGGGCATTATTTCACCAATTCCATTCATCGTGCTATATGACTTAATGTTGGAGGACGTTAATTACAAAAAAAAAAAAAAACAGGAATAAACAAAAGCGAGTGCTCGGAGAATGCGATTCGTGAAAAATGCTGTACGTCGTCATGTGTATAGTTTTCTTTTTCTTTAGAAACGAACTCCCCAACATAAATAAAATGCTGTCTGATGTAAAAGAGGATGCACATTTACCAAATGTCAGCAGATCTAGTCTGTATAGATTGCTTATACAGCTGGGGTTTGTGAATGAAGAAAGGGGCAAGAAAAATGTTCTAAGAGACAGAGGCGATATTGCTGTGTGGCAAAGACGTTATTTAAGGACAATCAGACTGTACCGGGATACAAGTCGCAAAATATACTACATTGACGGAACTTGGAGGAATGAAGAACACACAAAAACTAAAGTACGGCATGACGTGACTTTTAAGACTGAACGACAAGCATTTTTGCAAGGTATGTGTGCCGACAGGTGTAGAAGCTATGTCCCAGCTATGTACAGTTGCCTTGCGCTAATGCCTCTAAGACGTTTATGACAAAGTGAGGTACTAAGAAATAGGAAAAGGCATATAAGGCTAGCTGTCCATCAAACACCGATCAAACAACAAATTCATTGCCATACAACCATGTACTTAGGTGGTCTGAAAAGGTTTCGACCTAATAAAGACACAAGACACTTTTTCAGATTTTTTTTTTTCTTTTTCAGCTTAGTCTCATTGTAACTCTGCACACTTCTCCCAGCGATGACTCCTAAAACTGAAACCCGACCAAATAGTACTCGGCGTCTTTCTCTGCAAAATAATTGTTCACGAAGGTGTTCTCCAAGCGCAATTTTCAGATGAGGGAACAAAATGAATTCGCTTGGGGCTAGATCTGGTGAGTAAGGTGGATGGTCAAGCAGTTCAAAACGTAATTAGTGAATTTCCGCAATTGCAGCAATTGGGAGGGAGACGGTGCGTTGTGTTGGTGCAACAGGATTTCTTTCTGCAAATGTGGCCGCTTTTCCACAAGTTCTGTCTCCAGCTTGTCAAGTAATAATACGTAGTATCCTCCTACAATGGTTTTCCCTTTCTGAAGTTAATCCCTTAAAATATCTCCATGACTATCCCAAAAAACAGCTGCCATCGCTTTAGCAGCCGAAAAAAGAAACATTTTGTTTGAGCCAGTTCCCCCTTTTTAGTTCACTGTTTGGACTGTGTTTTTGTTTCAGGCGTATAATGGGGTATCCAAGTTTCATCTACAGTAATTAGTTGGCCCCGAAACTCGGATTTATTGCGCCTAAACTACAGCAACAGAGCGTTGGAAATGTTCATTCGAACACGTTTTTAGTCTAACGTGAGCAAACGCGGCATCCAACGCGCGGACGGCTTTCTCATGTCTAAATATTGTTTTAATATGTGACAATCACATTCATTTGACATGTTCATAACCTCTGCTATCTTTCTCACTTTAACTTGGCGGTCGTTTAGCAACATTTGTTGAACTTTGGCAATGTTGTCGTCGGTAGTTGCAGTTTCTGGACGTCCCGAACGTTCATCGTCTCCCAAGCTCTTACGGCCACGTTTAAGTTCAGCGGCCCAAAATTTGACTGTGGTAATTGATGGTGCAGAGTCCCCATACAGAGAATCCAACTCATCTTTGATTTGCAAAGGCGTATTGCTTTCAAAAGCAAATATTTAATGACAGCTCGATACTCGATGTTGTCCATTTTGATAAAAAAAACACTCGCATCAACTCATTCAAACGACTGTTACATAACAACTGAGCGTCGAAAATGGCTGAAACTTTGGTGAGTAACTGTCAACAGGTTAATTAACGAAATTCACTAGCTTTTATTTACGAATGGTGCCATCTTCATGTTAAGGTCGAAAACTTTTCTGACAACCTTCGTATCTGCTTGAGAAATTGTACGCGTGAAACTTGGTCATATTCAAAACGGCTAACACTACGAAAAATATATTTGCCATTATTTGGGCATTTTACTTACTGTAACTGTCCAGTAGTAGCCCTTGTCACGTGCTTACACCTTTAAAATTATACATAAAAAGTCCAATCTATAAGTTTCGCTTATTTCATTCTTTCAGTGTGACTCAAAAAATGTTTAGATACTTCCACACATAGTTTGTTGATCAATAAATTTCTTTTACAAAAAGGAAAGCAAAAATCAGAATGAAGATAATCAATATCTCAAACATATGATTTTAACAAAGTCTTTAGAAAAATTTCTAAGAGAATAAAAAAATAATTAAATAATTTTCACGTAAAGGATAGTTGGGGAGCAATAGAACCAGATGAAAATCGTTGTATTATATCTTCAAATCAGGGCTTAAAGTCACATCTTGTAAGAGTTTCACTAATAACTCAAAATCAACTTTTTCCCACATAAATACGAATTTAAAAGAGCGAAAAGGAAATCTCTAATGAGTGAACTTTAGTGCATTCATTACAGAAGCAGGTGTACTACATAGACATTAATCATTTATTTCTTTAGCTTTTGTTTTTACCAAGCGTTTTTCTTCTTATTGTGCGAATGTATGATATATTTACTTAAATCCCCTCTCAAGTTGCAAATTATTCGGGTCCCCTGCTAGTTTAGCATAACCCCTACAGCTCACCTGTGCGCTTCGCACCCTGTACAACGGAAATCCAGTGACGGACAAAGAAAACCGCGATAATTGCGCGGCATTCTATGCAGATGTTTGCTGTAGGTCGCGTGGTACCTCACAAAACCACCCTGCGTGCTGCCTCTTGTATTAATAACAATGGTGTTTGCATATTATGTGCATATTGGCGGCTACCCTTTGCCTATGTGCAACAAGGGCACATGCTCAACAATAACAGGTTCCCTGCGTCATACTTGATAGTATCCAAAATGAGCAGCATCTGTCGGTTGGAAAACAATCACTTCCAATATTTCTATCTAAATTTTAAGCCGTGATTTGATTTCGTTACACACTGTGTCGAAACTTTCTTCTTTCTTCTTTATTACTTAAAGGCAATGATGTTAACTCGTACACAGGGATTTGAGCATTAGATCATATAGTTACCATGGAATTAAAACTATACATACGATGAGATACTCAACCATCTTTATCATAATGTTATTAGTTTATAACAATCTGATGAATAAACCTTGACGCAAAATTTTTCATTTGAAAGTGCCATGATAAACGAGGACTGTTCAATAAAGAATGATCATAATTTTTTACGGTCATAATTTTTCGCACTAAAATTCAATCTTATTATATTCTGTTAGCTTAATGTGAAACGAACACGCCGTAGTAGTTTCATTGTTGGTACTCCTGGTTCCCGCCTGTGAGAACCCGGCAAGTTCAGAAATGCTCAGTATCGCCTATCACTGCAATAGAGGTAACACGGAAGGAACATTAAACGGCTTTGAAAATCTGCTTTCATTACAACAAATCTTCAGTTGAGGCCTATACAATATACTGTATAGGCCTATACTGATAAAAATACACACACACACACACACACACACACACACACACATATATATATATATATATATATATATATATATATATATATATATATATCTTAAATTTAAGCAGTCAGAAGCAGAAATTGCTAAGTCGCTGTTTCAAAATTGTGCAGGAGAGCTCCTCAAAGTTTTGAAAATTAATTTTAAATACCGAAATAGTAATACAAATGAAAGAATTTTATGTGATGGGTCCGTTTGGAAGTACAAAGTACTGTGTTGAAGTGTTTCTCACACTTTGACATATGTAGAATGTGTGACAGGATATTTTATTATTAGGACGTAACAACTTTTAATTTAAAATGGATGAAAAGTTGTTAAGTCACTTGACGCAACAGCTAATGATTTTTAATGCTAGAGTTTTTCCATTATACAATATTATAATATATAGCCATGCCCGCCTCAGTAGCGTAGACGATAGCGTGTCTGACTCACGTTCAAGAGGTCCCGAGTTTGAATCTCGGTCACGGTGAGCTACCTGGAAATGGTTTTTTCCGGGGTTTTCCCTTATCCTTAAAGACGAATGTCGGGTAGCATTAAAAATGTAAGAAATAGGCAGGCAAAAAGACACTAAAGATGGGCAAAACAGGCAGTTAAATACGCACTAAAAATGTGAGAAATAGGCAGGCAAAAAGACACTAAAATGGGCAAAATAGGAAGTTAAATACGCACTAAAAATGTGAGAAATAGGCAGGCAAAAGACACTAAAGATGGGAAAAATAGGCAGTTAAATACGCACTAAAAATGTGAGAAATAGGCAGGCAAAAAGACACTAAAATGGGCAAAATAGGCAGTTAAGTACGCACTAAAAATGTGAGAAATAGGCAGACAAAAATACACTAGAATGGGCAAAATAGGCAGTTAAATACGCACTAAAATGTGAGAAATAGGCAGGCAAAAAGACACTAAAATGGGCAAAATTAGGCAGTTAAATACGCACTAAAATGTGAGAAATAGGCAGACAAAAAGACACTAAAATGGGAAAAATAGGCAGTTAAATACGCACTAAAATATAAGAAATAGGCAGACAAAAAGACACTAAAATGGGCAAAATAGGAAGTTAAATACGCACTAAAATATGAGAAATAGGCAGACAAAACGACACTAAAATGGGTAAAATAGGCAGTTAAATACGCACTAAAAATGTGAGAAATAGGCAGGCAAAAAGACACTAAAATGGGCAAAATAGGCAGTTAAATAGGCACTAAAAATGTAAGAAATAGAAAAAATAGACACTAAAAATGGGCAAAATAGGCAGTTAAATACGCACTAAAAATGTGAGAAGTAGGCAGGCAAAAAGACACTAAAATGGGCAAAATAGGAAGTTAAATACGCACTAAAATGTAAGAAATAGACAGACAAAAAGACACTAAAATGGGCAAAATAGGAAGTTAAATACGCACTAAAATGTGAGAAATAGGCAGGCAAAAGGACACTAAAATGGGCAAAATAGGCAGTTAAATACGCACTAAAATGTGAGAAATAGGCAGACAAAAAGACACTAAAATGGGCAAAATAGGCAGTTAAATACGCACTAAAAATGTAAGAAATAGGCAAGCAAAAAGACACTAAAAATGGCCAAATAGGCACTAAAATGTAAGAAATAAGCAGGATTAGCTTTTTCCAAGGTTTTCCCTTATCCTTAAAGACGAATGTCGGGTAGCTCTAAGCTCAATGGACCCTGGACACATTTGATAATCATTTCACCCATATCATTCACCATGCGATATGAAGAAGTTGGAGGACGTAAAATTGAAAGAAAAAGTAGTCATGGATAAACTATTACCTCATTTTCACCAATACATCTCTACTATTGACTAATCCAGTATGCACTTCATGGACTGACATACAAGATTGTCATCAAGGTAACACTCCTTCTCTACTACATCATCTTCTACCTCACCTCCATATGCCATTGTGTCATAAAATGTACCTTCTGGCAGAGTGACATGTTCCAGTAGTGAACGAACATCGTAATATTTTGCCTTCTTAATGTTCCGAAGCCTATCTCATATGTTTCTCGCCGTATCACATGCCTTGTGTAAGTCTTCCAACCTCACTACTCTCCTCAAAAGGGACTGGGGACGATAAAGTAAAGAAGACATTGTGTGACGAACTTCTGGTACATATGCTCTTTGGAAATACACAACCCGGATTAAAGTGAATTCAGGAATACTTATTACAAGGACATGGCCGAGAGCATCTTTGAAGTCAAAAACTTCAACTGGAGTGCCATCATGTTCCCCGTTATTGGTCAGTGGACATGTAACATGGATAACATCAATAGGCTTCTTCTGTAGTGAATCATTGATCAGTTTCACCCATGTGGAAGTGTCACACTTTATCCATTGATCGTTTCTTCTTCTCAATATTGCCAAAAATTCTGTCATTAGACATAAAAGAGTGCTCTGGTATAGGGAAGTACAGATAAACTTTCTGAAAGTGCGCTTGAGGAATGTCTAAAAGTGTTTAATGTCTAAATGTGTAATGTAAATAACAGCTGATATCAGAGAGTTTGTGTGGCACAGTTTAGTTGCACCACCAAACGGCTAATGCGGCAACTACTTGACCTAACAACATCTAACTCGAAAAGGCTGACTTAACAACTTTTGTTTCTGAAATTGATGACCATTCAACATGTCAGGGTCATAATATGTTCGACCTAACATCTTCTGATCCGCAACTATTACAGAACTGGTATTCAGTGCTTATGTGTGCTTAACAGGATTTCTCAAAAACATTGACTTTACAGCTTCTAAATCTGAGGGCTTCAAATATTGAACCCCAAATTTAGAGATAACCTGATATTTATAATATGCATGTTATGCTGGTATTACAGTGAGAAAAAAATGCTTTTACGTATCATCAACTGTATGCTTCGAATCACTATAGTTTCTAGGGCAAATGTAAATAGCTTTTATCAGGGGTAACTTTCACCAAATTTCTATTCTAAATTTTCCATCCAGCTACACTAAACATATTCTAATTGGTTTAAGCCCCTTATGATACGGCACGAAAAAATGCAATAACATAGTACACTTAGTAACATAAGAAACAAAGGCTGAATAAAAAGATTAGTAGGGTAAGAAGAAGAAAGAAGAAGACTCAAAAGAAGGGGAAACTAAGAAGAGAAGGAAATCCCTTTTTACGTGTCATCATGGGATTCGATTACGCATATTGGGTGTGGGTTGTCGATATGTAAATTTATATCGATTGATGGCTAAGGCCTTCCACTTGTCTAACACCTGCCACATTCCCATCCTAACAGCGACTACCGCATCAGCACGATGGAGATGCCCAGACACCGGAAACTTGAGAAAATGTCACTTTTAGCTGCATGTGCATCTCATACGGGCTCAGTCGAAATGGATTTTAAATCTCCTTTACTTCTGCTGCTGCCACCAGGATCTTCACAGCAATGGCCTTACTTTTTAATGCGAATAAAGTCCTAAATTATACGTTCGTTTACTACTACATTAGCATTGTTCATATCATACGTGGGCTGTTCAATATACAATGATCATAATTCATTTACGGTCGTAAATTTTCGCACTTAGATTCAACATTATATTCCGTTAGCTATATGTGAAACAAACACGCCGTAGTAGTTTCATTGTTCCTACTCCTGGTTCGCGCCTGTGGGAACCAGGCAAGTTCAGACATGTTCAATATCACCTACCGCTGCAATGGAGGTAACACGCGAGGAACAATATGCGAATTTGAAATTCTGCTTTCGTGACAACAAATCTTGCAGGAGGCCTATGAATAGTCTGTTCTTTCTTCCCTACAGCACAGCTCGAAGGTGGTTTAAAATGTTTAAAGAGGGGAGACAATCAATTTCAAAGGAAGATGGACCCGGTGCTCCAGTTACTGCTCTTACGGAAGAAAACATCAACACAGCTGCTGACATTGTGAGAGAGGATCGACGAATTACCTTCAGATCGCTTTCTGAAATATTGAACATTTCATTGGGTGCCATCCACATGTTGGTGACAGGAACATTATACATAAGACTGTTTGTTTGCGATGGGTTCCAAGACTTGATTGTCGAACAAAAGGGCATTCGTATGAAGCTCTGCATGCAGTTAAAGTTGATGATAGAGGAAGATCCAGTTTCTTTCAAAAGTAATCACTGCTGATGAAACTTGGCTACATCATTTTGATCCTGAGAGCAAACAGCAAAGCTTAGTATGGAAATCTGCTTCCTCACCAAACCCCAAAAATGCAAAAGTGGTTGCTTGTGCTGGGAAGTTATGGTCATCTCATTCTTTGATATTCATGGAATGGTTTATCAGCATGTTGTACCTGCACACACATCAGTAACTGGACAACACTACAGGGATGTCCTGAAAACATTGCAAGTCCATATTGGGCGCAAAAGTCCACATTTCCGTGAAGCAGGCTGGATGCTGCACCACGATAATGCGCGGCCGCATATTGCCGATGTTGAATATCTTGCAAAAATCAACATGAAGTGCAACTCTCACTCTCTCTATAGTCCGGATTTAGCCCCATGTGACTCTTTTCTATTCCCTTACTTGAAGAAACGCCTTCGTGGGATGCATTATCCATCATCAGAAGCAGTGATGAAGGCTGCGGAGGCAATTTTGAAGGATCTCTCAAAAATGGTTTCCAGCATGTCTTTGAAGACTGGCAGAAAGGCTGGGTCAGGTGTATCGAATTTAGGGGATATTAGTTTGGGAAGTACTATCAAAATGAGGATGAGTAGAGGTACGTTGTCAAAAAAAAGTGATCATTCTTTAATGAACAGCAATCGTATATTAATAATATGAATATTTTGGAAAGTATTTAATTATAAAAATCTATGAATAAGACACTGTTTTATGCTGATTTATAATACATTTGAACATAACATATTCTGCTTAGTAATTTCAAATTAGGAAGTAGTTGCCTAAATAATTATAAAGTTTTGATGTTTTTTTTTAGATAAACTAACTTTAAATTTCGTCACATTTCAAATAAATTTGAAATGGCTTTACAACGTTTGTTCAATGTTTAGCTAACAGTTTAGCTTAGTACATCTGGCACTCTGATGCTTGATTTCACCATCAGATGTTAAAATCGATGTTAACTAATATAACTTAACATCTGTCACAGCGCTAACACTACTGTTAAATTTCTTGCATTTCACCAACCTGTTTTCTGAAAATGTTAACAAACACGTGTTCACGCCAAGAAACTTGTATTACAGCTATAGAAGGCTATGGATGAGTCGTATTATTTTCTGAACGTACTGCGATGCGCTTTTGTTTTCATTTTCGTCTGCACACAGCTGAAAAAATGGTGGGTAAACAAAATCGTAATCAAAAGCCGTGGGAAAAATTTCTCATCGATGGAGAAAGAATTGTTAATTGAACTGGTGACGAAGTATAAGGATATCGTGTAAAATAGGAGGACGGATGCGGTGAATGTAAAAGAATAAAAATGTCACATAGGAAAAATTGGAAACGAATTTAATTCAAATGCATGTGTCATTATTACAAGCACGAAACAAACTTCGTCAGTATTACGTAAATTTTTGAACGAAGTGAGAAAAGGAAAAGTGACGAGTGACTTGAACGTTTCAAGACGGGAGGTGGACAATGTATTATCCACATAATTCAGTGAATTATAAAATCGCAAAGTTATTAATACTTGAAGCAAAGACCAGATCGGCATATTCCTTTCGTTCTAACCTCTCTCGTTCTTCCGCAATAACCTTCATAATAACCGGTTTTGACAGTCTATACCTCTGTAGAAAACTTTCATTTGATCGTTCCTCAAAATTATTTCTCCTCATAAGCCCTACTCAATTACGAATGCCATTTAGACGGTCTTAAATGTAGCAAATCGACATCAACAACTGCGTTCACTCCCGCCATCTTGACTATTTACAATTGTTAAGGACTTAACAAGAGAAATTTGGCTTGTTAGTTTAACAAGAGATTTAACACGAGTGTTAAGCTAACACTGTTGGTGAAAGCCGATTTTTGTTATAACTATTGCTAAACTAGTGTTAAGTCTTAACATCTGATGGTGAAATCGGACATAAGAGATGTTTCATGTTTGCATACATATGTACAGATGAACTAAGCTACTCTAGTATTAATGTTAGAGAAGTGTACCATGTTTCTAGTGGAAAGAATGCTTTATTGATTATTTGTTTCTTATTTTGTATGATGTGTAGTTTTGTTCCATTCGATACAGCTCGAAGTTATTCCATTTCTGCAGTTTGTGCCTGACTCTTATGTCCCTTCTTGTGATTCGTATCTCCATAATATATATTAAAAGAGCAACAACCATTGTTTTATATCATTATTGAGTTTAATTTTACTGTATTCTACTTTAATCAGTGAATGTGTTGCAGTTTAGTTTTTTCGTTGGCATTTTGATAAATCACATTACAATCTGATAATTAAAAACTTTAGCATATATTTTTATAAATGTTTTACTCTCCCCAACTATATTAGATCTTAAAATGCTTATACATTTTGAGCTTCCTTAAATTTTAAGAAACAGGTCTTAGAAAATGCTCCATCGGCATGTGGAAACTAATTTAGATAAAAGATCTTGATCTTGTATAGCCAAAACTTCTAACAATATGGGGTTAAAAATGTGATTCAATAGTACTTATCTCCGTTTTCCTCGTATACATGAAGACTTAAAAAATTATGGTGTATCATATATGGAGGGGCACCGTGATTTTCTACAGCTAATTCGGCTACCAGCTCCAGGAGGAAGGGATGATGTTATCACCGCTGGCTGATGGCAAAGATGCACGAAAATGCCTGTCACTTCCAGGCTAGAAGACTGGCCTCATTGCTGTATTGTTCATCAAGTAGCCCTCTAGTGCACAATGAAGCACCATCTATCCGTTATCGCCATACTCACCAAAGAAAATTACAAGCACTTACATCAGATGAGAAGAAAATAAAATAAAACAGAAATTATGCACAAGAAATTATGGTACCAGGGAAAACCATAAGAACCTAATTTCAGAATTGGAATCGGGACCTCCTCAAAAAATAGATTTTTGAAAACGTATGTAGATGTATGCAGTGAACATTTAAGAGCGTTTTGCAGAAAGAATTTTTCAAATATCTGCGTTAGTTTAAGTGTAATGATTTAAAAGACCAGATGCTGCGTCATTTTGTAGGTCATTTAGTGTCATGGAGGTCATATTAGTGAGAGTAATACCCATTTTTAGGTGATAGTTTCACATATCTTTATTAGTTTTCAAATTTGGTGAGTTTGGAAGCTAAATATTTCATATGTGCTGTGCGCAATGCTTGAAAGGTTAGATTTTTCATACTTCTGCCATGTTGTATTCGCTGTTGTTTTGTTTGCTTTTATCTAGTGAAAACAGAAAGCACGTGTATATTTTTTGTTGTGATTTCAGTTCAAGTGAAATATAAATCAGAAACAAGTTAAAATGGGCAATAAACAGAAGGCGTACAAACAACGAAAGAAGTGTTTCCATGGTAATCAGTGTACAAAGATGGATAATAATGAAAATGAGCAGAAAAATGTGAAGCGTAGTGCTTCAAAGAGAAAAATAACCTCACTTAAATTGAAAACAGAAACCTCAAGTGCTACTGGCACATGATTGACTTAGATTTGATGTACAATGCATTAGTGAAGTGTCTTCGCTGTGTGTGTGGAGGATTGATATAAGTGTAGATAATGTTTCAGGGTAATGTTGTAAATTATGTATAGTATGTGGCAGTTGTGAGGAAATTGGTTCTTTTTATAATAGCCCAATGTCAGGTAGTAAAATCAATATCTACTCTGTCAACAAAAGGGCAGTGTATTCTATGAGATGCATTGGGCAAGGCTTGGCATGTACTATATGGCACCATAAATGCTCTTCTGACTCTAACCCCAAGTATGTCCTTTGCCCAAAAGGGGAGAATTACGGTGTCCGTAACAGCGAACACCTATAAGCACAAAAGTAACCTACTGGTGACAGTGATGGAAATATTAAGCTCTGTTGCAATAGAGCTAACCAGCAGGTGTATTGAAGGATTCACACAAAATTCAAATGAGCCACTAAATTCCAAAATTTGCAAAGTTCGCCGTAAAACAGGATTTTGTGGGAAGACAATAGTTAAAATTCCCACAAATGATGCAGTAATTACCTTAGGGAAATGGGATTGTTCCTGAAATATTCAGTGAGAATTTGTGAATAATGAAGACTCTTGTCAGATTAAGACTGCAGAAAAGGGGCACTAGCAACTACTAAAGCAGCCAGACAGTGCAGAAAGAGACGTAAACTACATTCTGCAGCCAAGGAATCTGCAAAGGAAGGAACATCATATGCTACTGGAGGGTTTTGATCATTTTAAAATTTTAAAAGGGTGTCCAAAATTTATATCAAAGTTTTAGAGCAGGTTTCTCAAAAATAACATTTTTCTAAACTATTTCCTTGACAGTTCCAAAACTACTGAAGGGATTTAAATAAAACTTCTTGTGTATGTAAGTGTATACATAATCTATGGAAATGACCTTAAATATACTCCTCTGTTTAATAATTATTCTGATAAAGAATAGTTTATTACTAAATAATCTGTAAAATTTGATCTATTGTTTATGTAGATAGAATTCCAGTTCTGGCAATTTCTCTAAAGCAAAGCTTAAGCTTTAATATAAAAAACAAAATTGAAATATCTTTTAAAATAGCCAGTATATTAAGTAAATGACGATTCCAGCATAGCAATGAGCCGCCATTTTGAATAACTTAATTAGACATGCAAACTTAATTTTTTAAAGTTAAAATTAGGTTCATCTCGTGTGAAAAAATCACTATGTTTTATGGTATGAATAGCAACTTTATATGTTTGTTCAATTCATAGAAATTAATTATTGAATATTACTAATTCTTATACTCCTTAAGATGTACCTGCCCCCTTAAGTTATACAAATTTAAAGTAGTATATCTCTCTGATGCCTTTCAATAATATTTGATTATATTTGTTTTTAAATGTTACTCTAAGAATGTGGCTCGTCAAAGCCATAGATAGAATACGAATTACTGAATAGAGTAGTCTGACGTACAGTCTTTCTGTTTACACATTGAACAGTATTAAGATATTTCTGAAGGAAAACTTCAAATGATCACAGCTAAATGAAGAGAGGAACAAAATAATTCTGAAGGGTAGGTAATAATTTTGGGTATATACAATTACAACATTGCGTGTACAGATCTTGATTATAAACTCGAAAGCAAAGAAAAGAAGCATACTATTTGTGGGAGAGAGGGAGGAGGGGTGCACGTCGTGGTCTTCCCAAGAAGGTGTTAAGGTATAAAATTAGACGTTTCAAAAGAAGAGAAATTTGTTCTTAAGTGTGAGAAAGAAGGATAATGAATAAGGCGAAGGAGGATGATAGAGGAGGTGCAGGACGTTAAAGAGTAGCCATCACGGAAGGAGATTCGTAAAGAACAAGCAGTGAGATAACCATCGACCTAATTGGAGAGAAAGGGAAATTAAGTTCGCAGCTTATAAACAAGAGAGGAGATCCTAATAGATAAGGTTGGTACTCATGCAACGTGCGCAGGACGGTCTTCATTTGGCTTGCTAATGGCGCTTCTTACAGCTCGACAAGTCTGTCTGTCTGTCTGTCTTCATTTCAATTTCATAAAGAGTGTTCTAATTAGTGACGCGCGTTCCTAGGTGTGGAAATATTTAGATTTATAATTAAGATTTCTTTTGTTGTCCAACCTGTTATTTACTTTATCACTTTTTGTTCAAGGTGCACAAGTTGTGGCTTCTTTTGTTTGAGTTTTATTTTAGTACACACTTACTCTTTTGCTTTTTCTACTAATTACCTAGAGTAAGTGGAGAAAAGTGTTGCATTGCAAAATTACATATTAGTGCTTCAGTGGAAGTGCAGTTAGGAAACTTTATGATTTTGTTTTTAAAAAGAGTAAAACTATTTTTAAAATTTTTTAGAAATAGGTGTTTATGTCTGAGTGAGAGTGAGTGTGTATTTTTTCTGTGTGTATATGTGTGCGGTTGGGGGGGAGGGGGTACGTAATATAACTCAAATATTAATATTCAGTTTCATACCAAACTTGGCATTTACATCCATGGATTTACAAAATGTTTCTCAGACATGTTCAAGAAAATTCGCCCATCCCGAACTGCCCTTTCATGAACAATTTCCATTATTTTATATTTCCTCAAAATCTACTAAAAGCACTAGCATTAGAAACTGTGAACAATAGATACCCACCCGAAGAATGTTTACAGATCTACACAGATGGATCTAACTTGGACAACAACTCAGGAGCAGGAATTAAGTGTGCACTGTTCTCATTCTATCAACCAGCAGGATAGCACGCAACAAATTTTGATACAGAAGTAACAGCTATTCATATTTAACTCCAACACCTTCTATACAGAATAGATAAATTCAAAAATGCTGTAATACATTCTAATTCTAAAGTAGCATTATGTGCAATAAGTTCATATAAAACGAGGTCAATCCAAATTAAAGAATGTCACAAAATTATCCATCAACTTCAAAAACTACAGAAAAGAATTATATTACAGTGGATGCCTGCACATTATGGAATTGCTGGAAATGAATCAGCTGATTTTCTTGCCAAAAAAGGTGCAAATTTAATTCAGAACAAAAGTAAAAACTTACCCTTTACAACCATAAAAAGATTAATCAAAAGCAAATATAAAAACAAACAAAACCAATCAATATCTAACAAAGCCAAAGATAAAAAATGGAACATTTTAATTAAAAATCCAACAGTTATTCCAGAAATACCACGTATAGCTGCAGTAGCAAATTTTAGGTTACTTACAGGACATATTATTTGGCCAGACACTTACACAGAATAGGAATTTATACAAGTCCAAATTGTCCTCTGTGCAACAAAGAAGAAGCTATGACTGAAGAACATCTTTTATCCTGTGAAGCCTTACCTGCCGGACCCACTATACAGAAATATTGGAGAGCAAGAGAGCTAATGGCTTCATTGCCAAAGCCTAGCATTTGAAAACAACATATTTCCTCAAAATATCTCTAATGATTAATATATTTGCATAAGAAATAAAACGTGCGTCTTGAAGTTTCTGGAATATTCTACAAAATGTTCTTTCTTTCTTCTTTTCGTTTCACCCTCTTTGGGGTAGGTTGACTCAATCATTTCACTACGTGTTCTTTTTTCAGTTCCCAGTATTTCTTTATTCTATGTGATCATTTTCTCCCTTCTTCTGCCAAGATAAAGGGTTTGGATACGTAAAATATGAAGCTATTAACAGTGAAGCAAACAAATATCTAGAAATATAACAACTTGTAACTTAAAACTTCACTTATTTTATAAGAAAATGTGATATTTTTCCTATAAATTGTATACATTGTCCGGGATCGCGATTTTATGTAAAACAAACTACCAAAACAAACGAAACTCCATATTGTCATATACTCCATACTTTCTGCATATTGTCAATAAAATGTACTAGCGTAATACTTCTGTATTACGTTCATATATTGTTTGATAAAAACATTTAAATAACTGGAAGTTTCACTTTTGAGTCCAGGTTTACGTTCCTGGATAGTTGAGCATGTATTCAGCTGAGGCAACAGTACATCCTATTACTTTCTTACTTTGCTATATTTTAGGATATTCATTTGTAGATCAACATAATTATTAGATAACTGGATACTTATATCGCCGTTCTACAGTACAAGAAGCTAATTACTTGACTTTTTTTCAAAATGTTCCCTCCAGCATTCAATATATCCAAAACACCATACGAAATTAATCGCAGATAACTGCTTAAATTGAGTAGTTTCATGTTACTTCATTTTTAATTTTCCTCAACTTTTGTAGATAATGAGTGAAAATTAAAAAGAACGAAATGGATCTCTTAGTTTACACGGGCTGATGTTATTAATGGCACAGGGAAGCCATGTGTCTTCATTACCTAAAGTAGGAGAAGGCTACAAGGTCATACATGACCTAGGGCAAGCCTAATTTAACATGCGTTCCTTTTAGCTTTTAATCCATTAAATATTTCTGCTGACATAGTGAGGGAAATATTTTACAGAGCAATTTGGACAGAGAAAAAGAGTTATTTAAACGCCGACAACATTAAAGCAAACTGACGCAGATGTGCATGAATTGGAAAAGCTATACGTTATAAATAATATTTTAAAATACCTAAAGGAGAATTCTTTTTGTAATTGCGCTTATGATACAAATGATGAAAGAATTTACACAAATATTGCGAGTTTCATTGATAGTACTGCATTAAGTTTAAAAAAATCTGTAATGATTGAATGAATATTCCGGTATTTACTAAAATATTGTAATAAATCTGAAATTAATGGATTTCTTCCTTTTCTAGATTTGAAAATAATAATAAATAATAACAAATTAGACATTGGTACTTATAGGAAATTTACTCATACTAATAATTACATAAAAAATAAAAGTTTTAACCCTTTTCCACATAAATTTGCTGTTTCTAATAGTTTGATTTATAGATTAATAAATATACCCTGAATAAAGAAGAATTTAATAAAGAATATAAACATATTATTAATACTGCTTTAATTAATGGTTTTAATAAAGATTTTATACAACAGCAATTTGAAAGATTTAAATATAAAAAGGTATTAATGATATTTCTACTCTTAAAACAATAAAAGATGATTATAAATTTAAGACATTTACTTACCATCTTTGGGTTACTATAAATTTTTAAATTTTTGTTTTAAAGAAGTTGGTATAACTTAAGTTCCTCAAAATAAATTTAGTATTAAAAGTTTATTACAATTTTCTAATAAAAATAAAATTCCTAATAATAAAAAATCTAGTATTTATCAATTTAATTGCTTAGATTGTGATCAGGTTTATATTGGAAAGACGAAACGTAGTTTGGAAACCAGAAAGAAAGAACATTTTCGTAACATTAGATATAAACAAATTGATAAATCGGCCGTGGCGGATCATTTTTGGTCATTTAATCATGAAATAAATCTCTAAGTTAAATTACTAAAACAATTAAATGTTCCCATAGATTTAATAGTTTGGGAAAAATATTAATTTTAAAAAATAAAAATCGCGTAAGGAATTTTGACATACCGGCACTTGATTCTGTTTTTAGGTTTGTTTCGTCTTCAGATGTTGGTAATACGTAAATACGTAAATACATGGTATCGTTGACAACGAAGTGTGTTTGACTGAAGATGTGGGCAAATGTCCACGAAATTAATTTCAATTAGAGAAGGTAGAAGTATTGTCATCAACTTCTTAAGATAAGTGGAAAATAATCACTAAATATTTTATTTGTATAATAAATGTCAATTTACAAAGTATATGCTTTCAGGTGTTCAAATACCTGCAACCGAAAGAAGGATTAATCATATTGTATTTATGACTAATTAGACAACACAGAAACACAATCTCTTATATGCAAAAACATTTCATTTTCTTCCAATTTTTTAAATCATCAAATGTTCCAGAAATTGGTACAAATGCAGGATGTATATTGTGAGCTGTAGTCATGGTCCAAAGATACGGACGTCCGCCGGTATTTGGAGAAATAAAGATAGGCAACTCTCCTACAGTATCAGCGAACATTCTCGCGAGTGAGGAAGGAAATGACTTATTTATTTGCTGTGTTTCCGATGTGATACCTCTCTTCTTAAGTGGCACTACAACTTCATTGGCTGAATGTTTTGGCCTTCTCTACTACTTTTGTCACTCCATGTAGTCTTTTGTCAAGTTTAGCAAATTCTTAATGTTCATGTTTTTTAAATCTTGATGCATATCATCACTCCACCTGTTTTTAGATCTGCCTCTGCTTATAGATTAGAGAGGTTTTCATGTGTGTGTGTGTGTGTGTGTGTGTGTGTGTGTGTGTGTGTGTGTGTGTGTGTGTGTGTGTGTGTGTTTTCTCTCATCTGACATTCTGTACAGATGTCCGATCCATGTAAGTCTCAGTGCTTTAATGAAATTAATTATTGTTTGTTTTTATTTAACTTTTCATATCTCCACAGTCCTCTGTCTTTAAATGGTCCAAAAGTTTTTCTTAATATCTTTCTTTCAAATATAATTAACTTTTGTATGTGTGATTCTTTCAATACTCATGTTTATGATTGTATTCTAAATTCTGCGCTTTGCAGTTATTATTATTATGCTTCATGAACTGTTAAGGGTGACTACAACACAAAAAGGAAGTGGGGAAAATTGGGATATCATTAGCTTTTAAGAGAAGAGAGTGGGCTTTGTTGATGAATGATAAAAATTAAACCGTCCTCGCGTATGGAACATATTTGTGCATATTTTATGTAGATTCCTTAAACGTCCGCCTTAGAATTATTTGAATATATGAATGCTACGAGGGCTGTTCAATAAAGAATGATCACTTTTTTTTTTTTTTTTTTTTTTGACGACGTACCTTTACTCATCCTCATAATTTCGATGGTCCTTCTCAAAATAGTCTCCCCTGAATGCGATGTACTTGTCCCAGAGTGTCTGCCAGTCTTAAAAGGCATGCTGGAAACCATTTTTTAGAAATCCTTCAAAATCGCCTCCGCAGCCTTCACCACTGCTTCTGATGATAGATAATGCCTCCCACGAAGGCGTTTCTTCAAGTTAGGGAATAGCAAAAAGTCACATGGAGCTAAATCCGGACTAGAGAGAGGGTGAGGGATGCACTTCACGTTGATTTGTGCAAGATATTCAACAACATTGGCAATATGCGGCCGCGCACTATCGTGGCGCAGTGTCCAACCTGCTTCATGGAAATGTGATCTTTTGTGCCTGATATGGACTTGCAATGTTTTCAGGACACCCGTGTAGTATTGTCCTGTTACTGATGTGTGTGCAGGTACAACATACTGATAAACCATTCCATGAATATCAAAGAATGAGATGACCATAACTTTCCCAGCAGAAGCAACCACTTTTGCTTTCTTGAGGGTTGGTGATGAAGGAGATTTCCACACTGAGCTTTGCGGTTTGCTCTCAGAATCAAAATGATGTAGCCAAGTTCCATCAGCAGTGATTACTTTTGAAAGAAACTCCGGATCTTCCTCTAACATCAACTTTAACTGCATGTTACCTCCATTGCAATGGTAGGCGATGATGAACATGTCTTAAGTTGCCTGGTTGTCACAGGCGGGAACCAGGAGTACCAACAATGAAATTACTATAGCGTGTTTGTTACACATTAAGCTAACAGAACATAATAAGATTGAATTTTAGTGCGAAAAATTATGTCCGTAAAAAATTATGATCATTCTTTACTGAACAGCCCTCGTATATTCCAAAATGGAAGCTGTTCCCTGGAACTTCAAATAATATCTCCAAATCAGTAAATACTGTTGTTCCTTATTCAGATCCTTTCATTATATTTAAAGTATCCCTTTAATTATGATATAAATTCATTAGTTTATAACTTATTGCTTGCTTTGTGCAAAAGTCTTGGTCTTACTCAAACGCTTCTCTTCGACTTTCCAGGTAAGTTGTAGCAAACACGTTCACTATCAATGTATATTACTGCTAATGATAAAATCTTTTCTAAACCAACACAAAAAATATGCATCTAACATGACACAGGAACCTGGTGGAAATGTAGAACAAAATTTGTAGGACTCAACAGCTATCCTGGGACAGATGTATATCCATGACTTAGATACGAGGGTGGTCTGAAAGGTTTCCGTCCTCAACATGAAGATGGCAGCACTCGTAAATAAAAGCTAGTGAATTTCGCTGTCCATCTGTGGATAGTAACTCACCAAAGTTTCAGCCCCTTTGGATACTCAGTTGTTATGCAACCGTCGTTTGAGTGAATTGGTGTGAGTGCTTTTATGAAAATGGAAAAAATCGAGTATCGAGCTGTCATTAAATATTTGTTTTTAAAAGAAAATACGCCTACGCAAATCAAAGATGAGTTGGATTCTGTGTATGGGGACTCTACACCATCATTTACCACAGTGAAACTTTGGGCAGCTGAATTTAAACGTGGCCGTAAGAGCTTGGGAGACGATGAACATTCCGGGCGTGCAAAACTGCAACTACCGACAAAAACATCGCCAAAGTTCACCTAATGGTGCTAGGCGACCACCGAATTAAAGCGACAGAGATAGCAGAGGCTATGAACATGATAAAAGAACGTGTTTGTCACATATTTAATCAACATTTAGACATGAGAAGGCTGTCCGCGCGTTGTATGCCACGTTTGCTCACGTTAGACCAAAATCGTGTTCGAATAAACATTTCCAACGCTCGGTTGGCGCAATTTAGGCGCAATAAACCCGAGTTTTGGTGCCGATTCATTACTGTACTCCATTATACGCCTGAAACAAAAATACACTCCAAACAGTAGACTGCAAAGTTGGAACGGGCTCCAAAAAAAAAAAAAAAAAAAAAAAAAGACCTTTTTCGGCTATGAAAGTGATTGCGACTGTGTTTTGGGATAGTCATGGAGTTATTTTAACTGATTATCTTCAAAAAGGGAAAACCATTACAGGAGCATACTACGCATCATTACTTGCCAAGCTGAAGACAGAATTGCAGAAAAACGGCCACATTTGAGACAAAGGAAGTCCTATTTCACCAAGACGAAGCACCGTCTCAAACCTCAGTGGTTGCAATGGCGAAAATCCACGAATTACGGGCTGAGCTGCTTGACCATCCGCCTTACTCACCAGACCTAGTCCTTAGGGACTTCATCTGAAAATTGCGCCCAGAGGACAGAGATTTTCGTCAAATGAAGAGGCCAATTCCTTCGTGAACAATTATTTTGCAGAGAAAAACACCGAGTACTATTTGAACGTGTTACAGAGATGGGAGCATCGCTGGTAGAACTGTGTAGAGTTACAAGGAGACTATGTTGAAAAACGCCGAGTACAATTTAACGGGTTACAGAGATGGGAGTATCGCTGGGAGAAGTGTGTAGAGTTACAAGGAGACTATGTTGAAAAAAGCCGAGCACTATTTTTACGGATTACAGAGATGGGAGTATCGCTGGGAGAAGTGTGTAGAGTTACAGGGAGACTATGTTGAAAAACGACGAGTACTATTTTTACGGGTTACAGAGATGGGAACATCGCTGGGAGAAGTGTGTAGAGTTACAGGGAGACTATGTTGAAGAACGCCGAGTACTATTTGGACGGGTTACAGAGATGGGAGTATCGCTGGGAGAAGTGTGTAGAGTTACAAGGAGACTATGTTGAAGAACGCCGAGTACTATTTGGACGGGTTACAGAGATGGGAGCATCGCTGGGGGAAGTGTATAGAGTTACAAGGAGACTATGTTGAGAAATAAAAACAATTGAAAGTTCTGAAAAAATATCTTGAATTTTTATTAGTTCAGAAACTTTTCAGACCTCCTATGCATTGCAACACTCAAAATGTTGTGAATCCAGTAATGTGCTACTTCATTTTGTTTTCTGAATTTAGGCTTTACTTCTGCAGATTATTGCATATAACCTACAATTATGTGTCCTTTTATTAATAGTGTTTGTTGTCTACATATATTTCTGAACTATTTAAGTGTCTTTCATTAATGATACCTAAAATAAAATTGAAAATATTGATAGTCCTTTAGAAAAACAGTATATCAATTGATTTTGTTAATTTCAGTGTTAAAATACAATTTATATATGACTTTCTAGATCCTCATACAATGTTTTCTTGGTTGTTTCATATACAAAAAGAAAGAGGCACTAATATTTATTTCGAAATGATAAAAAAATGAAATGTGTAGTGTTTAACGCCCGCTTTTACTACATACGGCACCGCAGGCGATGACACTGATGATACATGAAATGAAGATGGAGCACCGGTGGAATGAGATGGCGGGGCAAACCGGAGATCCCGGAGAAAACCCGCCCCAGCGCCGTGTTGTCCACCACAAATCTCACTTTGCGGTCGCCTGGGATCGAACCCGGGCCGCCTTGGTGAGAGTTAAGCGGTCTAACCACCGAGCCACGGCGCGGCCTTTCGAAATAATGAATGGGAGTATATTGCATTCTTATTCAATGACCTGTATTTCCGGTGATATCTCTACACGAATTTTGCGATGTGATACAGTGTCCCATTTACCTAAGACATACACTAAAAATATTTGTTACAAATACTGCTCAGTTTTTACTAGCTGACCAGGTAAACCAGGTACGGAAAAATGAAAAGTCATATAAGACACATGTGTTGTTTCTTAGAGATCATTAACATAATGCTTATTTTACAGATTCAAAACAACCTGTTCTTTGCTTGATTTAAAATTATAATTATATGTCTTTTGTGGAAAAATTGGAACATCTACGACTTATAAATGTTAATAATTAATACTAGCCCAAGGGCAGAAATATCGGGCTAACGATCACTGAAGTTTATCTCATTTTCATACAATTATAATAAATTTGTATGCCTTAGCATATGTTCTCCACTTCCCATCTTTCAAGGCTTTTTGTTCTAATTCGGAATAATTACGAAAGTGAGGAACGAAACCAAAGAACTTTTTAGAGATGTAAACAAAAGATGGTAAGCCAGACTTTTGCTTTAGGAAACAAAACAGATGTTACCTATTTTTGCGGGGGCACTGGAATGAAATGAAGCCTATGGTTGCACTAGTAATTATCCATAAACGATTCACATGCTAGTATTATGTCTACTTAGAAGGTGAAAAATTCAGGAAGAAGAAGCGTATTACTTTTTCAACACAAAGGAAAAATTTGTATCGGAAAAATGCCCTTGGTACTATACTTTTCTACCAAAGCCTATATATGCGCCTTTTTAGCTCTATACTTTGATGTCCGATTATTTCATTCATTTATAATTTCACACATTCAATTTAGAAATTTAAGGTGTTTTATAAGTAAATAAAATACTTGAATTTTTTATTCAACACCGGGTATCACACGTATCTTAACATTTTTAGACAGATTTTTGTTATAAAATCGACGTAGAAACGTTGTGCATTGCAACCTACACAAATCTATTGTGGCTACAGCCCCCCGGAAAAGGAATAAACATGTCGGTAGGCTATAAACAGTAGGCTATACACCCAGGCAGAAAGGCCAAAGGCGCGCAGAAGTCCGTAATAAGTCCTACCTCTAAGACTTAACTCTACCGGAGCTGCCCAGAGAGGGCGATGAATGACTCCCTCTTGTCCAAGCACCACCTCACACCATGAAATCTAGAACAACTGGAACTTTTAAGGGAAATTAAAGGGAGATGAAGGAAAGGAAATCTCTGTATAAGAGAAATCACCCTAATAATTACCTACCGTACAAGCAAATCCAGGAAAAGCCAAGGTCAGTTGCCTTTCTAATCGAACCCGGGACCTCCCGAAAGCAACTCTTATACCAGTTCGTTGTTCTACTCTATGGATAGACCGCGTAAAAGTAACTAAAATGTTTTCGTTTGCTCTCGATGAAATCTCTGTTTCAAATGACAACTTTTATTACAATGCAACATTTAAAGATAATAATAAACAATTTTTCTTTCAGAGCGTTCGTCAGAATTGAGAAAAAAATTGAACACATACTGCAGCAGAACTTAAATCAACTCTTATTAATTTAAGCAAGGAGTATAATAAGGTCTCAGCACAAATAAGTAGCAAAACCAATTTTAATTAATTGCAAACAAATACACCCTCAATTAAAGTGAGAAGGTACTGCCAATCTCCACGATTTTTGGGTACACCCTACTAAGAAATTATTATTGATATTTACATGAAAATTTTCAGGCATGTTCTTAAAACCTTTATCTTTAATAATACCTATTACTATTTGAAAATTTTACACTAATAATTTGTTATAATATTTTAGTTTTGTAAAAAAGGAAGCACTTAAATTTCAGATAATTTTATTTCTTAAACAAGTATTATGAATCTCAGATAAAAAATCCCTTCTTATTATTATTCTTATGAGTCTGCTTAATACACACAAAAGAGTCACAGTTTTGGTTGACTAGTTTAAAAAAAAACTGTACCGGAACCTGAAAAAATGTGAAACTGAGAAAAACAGCTTTAAAGATATATTGATTACTGACTTCTCTCCTGCTGCATAGTCTTGACCCTCTGTATTCTCACTTGTTCTTTTTAAGTTGCTCTTCAGTTTTCTTGGCTTCTTGGCCAGTTCAATAATTTTATCTGCTTTCAGGACTCCCAGCTCATCAATTTCTGTATTTGACTACTATCATGATTTGCACATGTATGAACTGGGCCTACTAACCTCAATATTACATCTGGTTCCATTGTCTATTCTATTTAAATTTTCCAGAATTACTCTTCTGTTTTTAGTAAAACGATTGCCTGTATACTCTTCTTTCAAAATGTTTTTGATCTATCCATATCATATTTTCACCAATAACTAGTACAGAATATTATTCAGAACAAATGAGTTCACATACACAGCCAAAGACAAAAGAAAAGCTAGCATCGTTGGAATTACAGTGGTACCAGCAGAAAGATTGAAAGATTCCTTACATAACAAGGCTTTGTTTAGAGTATCTGTTCAGTATTACAGAAGTTATGATCGATTTTCTGAAAACTTGCAAAAGGGGCGTGGCAAAATTTAACACCTAGTAATATAATTAGCAAATTAGGTACAATATATTACTGCAATGACCTTTTTAACTATATATTTGTATTCTAGAGGGATGTCATTGTAACAAAATGTAAAAATAAAAACAAAAAAGTGAATTTTAACCCCAAGTGAAGTACGTTCTCACCCAGTACAAAGCCAATATAGCACTCAAGTAAAACAAATGAACATCAATAGTATACACATGGTTTTTCACATTCAAGGTTCTCTTCCCTTAAAAACAATAGCCACACACATTAGGAATGGATTTTATGTAATCTAAAAACTTAGCATTACCACTGAAGATGTAGACTGTACATTGTCATAATTAAATTGTGCTGTCAGGAATATCACACCATCTATATATGTTGCCACATTACATAATGTTTTGCAAGAAATATCACAGTGTACAACAACTCATATAATATGACATACGAGGTGAGTCCAAGTTATAACAGTTTTTTTTTTTTTTTTTTTTTTTTTTTTTTTTTTTTTTTTTTGAGGACTGGACAGAGAGGAACTTAAAAAAATACCCGTGGACTCTTTGTGAATGCGTGACAGACGATGTTCTGTCTTTATTGAACGCACATTAGACACATCCATGGTACCATCAACACATGCCTCACTCAACTGGCGATGAATTTAAATACTTGTCACACCACGAAAATGGAGAAAACGAATGATTACGCGCTGTTTTTGCAATGAAAACATCACCATTTTAAGTATTAAAACAGTTCTAACTCTCGTCTTTGCCACTAGAGTCTATGCACTGTACAGTGCTGCCATATCTCTCACGCATTTACACTGAGTCCACGTGTATTTAAAAAACAACAGACGTTCCTATCTGGTCCCATTCCTGAAAAAAATAGGTGTCATAATTTGAACTCACCTCGTTTAACACATTTAACACGATTTCCATGGAATAAAATAACAAATAGATTAATATAAACATTTACTTTTGTCTGGTTTTCCGCCATAATTATGAGAATGGTTTCACAGGAATCGCTTCCACTTCATTGTAGATTCATTTAACTACGTCATTAAAATGTATCTGTAGAAAACGCAAATATGAATGATATCATAGTGTTATTTCTGTAAAACTGTAATGTTAGAAATGTCAAAGGGTAAGTTAAGCAAGATTTTGATTATAAAATATGGGATTGCATGTAACATAATTGTGCGATGATTAAGGTATAGCATTTGTTCTGCTTAATTACTGAAATATAAATGCAAAATATTAACTATCTCCAAAATAACAAGAACGAAGCCATAATTAATTTATTTTTGTAATGAAACTTTGTCCTTGAGAAAATAAGAAAACCTGATTAGTTGCATACACACTACTTTTTTTCTAAACTCTTCTGTAGACTAACTTTACCTTAATAGAAACAATTCTTGTAAAGCATCCTGAAAAAGTGTCGTCTCTTGATAAGAGTTGTATTCAGTATTTTGACATCGATGCCAATAACGAATATCTCGAAATTAGCTGACTTCTCAACAGAATTAATTGGACAAAAACAGCGAGTTCTAATGAAAGCTACCTCAGTGATTATGTCTATTGTTTGCGGTTTACAAAAGACGTTCAGAATGAAGAGCACTTCACTATCTATTTCCAGAAATTTAAAGATTATAAATGTTGCTAATTCAAATATATTACATATTAAGAGAGATCATAGCAGCAAAATTTCAAGATTATTAGATAATATACATCAAGAATGAAACTCTCTTCAAGAAAATTGAAGAACTCTCAGATACTATGTGAAAAAGAAGGATAAAGTTTTATGGCCATCTTCTCAGAATGAACTGTAGCAGATTAACTAAACAAATCTTCCACTTTTTCCTTAACCATAAAACAAAACCTAACTGGTTTAAAGAAACTGAAGAAGACTTAGCAGAATTAAAAATAACAGAAAATTACTTGACGTGACAGCGAAAGTAATGACTAAAGACGAAAATATAAGGTCCAAAGACAAATCAATATTAAAATCCAAACCCACTACTTTGGCAGAAGAAAGAGAAAAAATCACATAGAATAAAGAAATACTGGGAACTAAGAAAAGAACATATAGGTAAATGATTAATTCAACGTACTCCAAAGATGGTGAAACGAAAAGAATAATAATAAGAAGATGCTAAATGTGTGGCACTAAATTAAATTTAGTTAGAAATATTTTAATAAAACATCAATAATAACAAACATTTTTCCTAGGAATGTCCACTAGGTAGGGGGGATTTTCTTTAAAATCTTCGTGTTACATACTTGGCAAATGCTGAGTTTAAATATCCAGTTTGTACTAACCGAAGTTTCGTTTTTGAATTATGCTGTTTCCAGACAAAGTACACATAAACATATACACAGATGCTCAAGTTTTTCTCGGGAAGCAAGCCAGGCGTAAAGACAATGAGATATCGACGTTGCATCTAGGGATGCTTATTAAATATTATAACCATAAATGATTCACTGGATATAACAAATATAAACAAAGACAAAACACAATCAAAATTCGCATTACTGAACAAAGGACTGTTTTCAGTAAATTAAATGCCAGGTCAAGAGATGGCGTGAGTATAGAAAATTAATTGGGTCAAGGAAACGTAACTGCTTAACCTCATGATCAAGCTGTATAGATCTGTGCTCTAAAGTCGACGGATTTCCATTTTTAAGGCCGGTTTCCAAGAGGAGCTGAACTGAAAATCCAGCATCACTATTAAGCTTCCTCCTCTCGGAGAAGATGGCCAAAGCCTCCTTAATTCTCCACTCCCAGAAACTGGCCTTAAAAATGGAAATCCGTCGACTTATGAAACACAGATCAATACAGCTTGATAATCAAGTAGTTACGTTACTTTGACACAATTTTCTATACTCATGCCATCTCCTGACCTGACATTTCATTTACTGAAAACAGTCTTTTGTTCAGTAATACGTATTTCGATAGTGTTTTGTCTTTGTTGATATTTGTGTTATATCCAGTAATTCATTTGTGGTTATAACATTTAATAAATATACTGATGATGGGAGAGATGCACACTCCCGAAACGTCGATTAATAACCATATATCATATATACATACATCAGGACCATCCACAAGCCACCTCCGAAGATTAAACATCTGTTGAGACCAGTGAAAGACAAACTGGACTTCCAAGTTCCGGGAGTGTACCGCATTCCCTGTGAATGTTGGACACCGTATGTAGGACAAACCGGAAGGACCATCGCTAGTACAATAAACGAACATGAATGGAGCATTCGTTTAATGCAACCTGAGAAGTCTGGACTGTCAGAGAATTGTTTTGATAACGACCATAGAGCCAACTTTCAGGAGACGACCATCTTGGTAAAATTCAGCAGTTACTGGGAGCAGAGACTTAAGGAGGCTTTGGCGACTTCCTCTGAAAGGAGCACGCTTAATCGTGATGCTGGATTTCAGTTCAGCTCCTCTTGGAAACCGGCCTTAAAAATGGAAATCCGTCGATTTAAGAAGCAAAGATCAATACAGCTTGATAATCAAGTTAAGTAGTTACGTTTCTTTGACACAATTAATTTTCTATACTCAGGCCATCTTCTGATCTAGCATTTAATTTACTGAAAACAGTCTTTTGTTCAGTAATGCGAATTTTGATAGTGTTTTGTCTTTGTTTATAGTTGTGTTATATCCAGTATTTCATTTGTGGTTTAACTTTTAAAAAATATCCTGATGATGAGAGCGATTCACACGCCCAAAACGTCGATATCTAATCGTCTTTTTACCTGTCTTGTTGCCCGAGAAGATCTGGAACATATTCGTCGCCAGGAAAGCTCCAGGTCTTAAAATATCCAGTTTCTTTATCAACCGACCTTTTGTTTTTTCCATTATGATATTTTCAGATAAAACACACAGACATATACACACATTTGTTTTTCTTCTACAAGTACTTCTTTTGCATTCAGAGAGTATTTATGTACCTACTTCCGGTGAAATATTGTTAGAGATTTTTGGGTGGAATGTAATACTTGCCCTACTTACTATAGTTACGTTAAAACTTACACGTATTTGAAAACAACAACAAAAATGATGGAGAAACTTGCCTATGATATTGTGTTACCTGATACTTCCGCTAAAGCGGTGTCTTTTGTAATGCCCGAAAAATGCAACGAAGTTTTGTCTCCCAAAGGAAAAGTAGCTTCCTTTCATGTTGGTCAACACAAAAGCACACTCCCCTACAAGCTTTTGTGCACCATCTGGCTCATAATCGCTTCTATTTGGAATGGCGGTATTCTTTTCTCTAATTTCAGCCTCTCAGTGGCAGGGCTAATTGTCATAAGAAGTTTGAAAAAGAATCTAGAAGAACGCCAAGTCCCTAAAAATGTCGCTTGACGAATAAAAATTTAAATAAAAAACAGACATGCAAAGGGTTCGAGGCTCTAAGAGCAATTTAGGTTAACTTTATAATTGCTCTGCCTAGTCTCGACCCACCCGCTTGGCTTTCGTGAAAAACATTTTTTTTTCTTTCTTTTTAGCTAAGCATTTTTCTTCTTCATTCCTTTCTTTTTGTATTATTATTTCGTTTTCTAAACGACGCCCTGGAGGAGAGAGAGGGAGAGAGAAGGAGAGAAGCAAAGCTAAACGCAATCGGTTTTGGAACTATAAAATGGGATGGTATATCTTCATTGCCGGCGGCAAATAGGGCGACTATAACAACGCGAACAGGACAATTATATCACATTATATATCCACATGCTCTCTCCCTCACACACGGGCAGGTGGTCCTGCCACGCCCGCCATCTTGCGTGTAATAGCGGCATACGTACCTCCACTTACTATCTAATTTAGTTATCTTTTTCCCTCATTTGGTGCTTTCGCTATGCATTAAACACTGAAGTATGATAGTTCAGCTGTATGAGCCACAGGATTTTAATGGGAAATGTAACTAAACGGTTAAATATTAGTTGCTACTACTATAAAAGGTACTTGTATATAAAATACGCAAAACAAAACTTCAGTGCTTAAAATGATGGATAAGACAGCTGAAGACTTTGCATACGTGGTGCACACAATAATTTTCATACAAGTTCTTTAATTACCGGGCCAATTCAATAAAGAATGATCACAATGTTTTTTACAACGTAGTTTTACTCATCCTCATAATTTTGATGGTCATTTTCAAAATAGTCTCTTTTGAATGCGATGCACTCACCCCAGCGTTTTTACCATTCTTCAAAGACATGATGGAAACCATTTTTGAGGGATTCTTCAAAATCGTCTCCACAGCCCTCACCACTGCTTCTGATGATGGATAATGCCTCCCATGAAGGCGTTTCTTAAAGTTAGGGAATAAAAAATATCACATGGGGCTAAATCCGGACTATAGGGAGGGTGAGGGATGTTCTTCACGTTGATTTTTGCAAGATATTCAGCAACAACATTAGCAATATGCAGTCGCGCATTATCGTGGTGCAGCATCCAACCTGCTTCATGGAAATGTGCTCCTTTGCGCCTGATATGGACTTGCAATGTTTTCAGGACATCCCTGTAGTATGGTCCAGTTACTGACGTGTGTGCAGGTACAACATGCTGATAAACCATTCCATGAATCAAAGAATGAGGTGACCATAACTTTCCCAGCAGAAGCAACCACATATGCCTTTTTGGGGGTTGGTGATGAGGGATATTTCCACACTTAGCTTTGCTGTTTGCTCTCAGGATCAAAATGATGTAGCCAAGTTTCATTAGCAGTGATTACGTTTGATGGAAACTCCGGATCTTCCTCTAACATCAAATTTAACTGCATGTTACCTCCATTGCAGCGGTAGGTGATACTGAACATGTCTGAACTCACCTGGTTCTCACAGGCGGGAACCAGGAGTACCAAAAATGAGACTACTACGGCGTGTTTTGTTAACATTAAGCTAACAGAATATAATAAGATTGAATTTTAGTTCGAAAAATTATGACCGTAAAAAAGTTATGATCATTCTTTATTGAACAGTCTTCCTATATTACATAAGAAAGCTAAACGTAATTTTAGTACCGCAAAATCGTAAAAGGCAAGGTTCGGTCATTTAATGATATGTTCTCATAGATAACTCTACCTCAAGCTTGTGAACCATAGCAGCGCCTCCTTGAACTGCAACAATTCGAAATGCAAATACAGAGCTTACGAGGTCCGGAGATAAGGCCCGGGTCAATTTGACGGATAGCATCGTATAGTTAAATTCTAGACAGACTTCCATTCATAGTTATAAGTCAATAGCTTGTTTAGTTTTTGAATGACAGCATTTTAAACAAGACAAGCGTAGAGGTTTCACGAAAATAGAGGGTTTCGAAAAACGAGCAGTCACTAAATGTTTACATTTGAAAGGTTTAACGCTTAAAGAAATCAAGAAGGACACGGACAGTACATTGAAAGACTTTGCCCCTTCATATACAATGATTAAAATGTAGGTTGCAGAGTTTAAAATGGGACATACGAGCACTAGTGATGAGCCTCGCTCTAGACGCCCTGTGGAAGTCACAACTCCAGAGTTCATTGGGGAAAAAATCGATTAGTACTGGAAGACCGCAGATTAAAGTTGTTTGAGATATTAGGGGCTATACACATATTAAGAGAAGGTGCAGGAAATATTTTAAGTAAGTTTTGGGCTTTTACAATGTCTATGCAAAATGTCCGCCGTTTTTTTTAACACCTGATCAAAAGCTGTAGAGAAAAACTGTTTCTGCTAAGAATTTGCAGCTTTACCGTAAAAATTCCAGTGAACTTTTGAGACGGCTTATTACCAGGAATGAAACTTGGATACGTCACTACACTACAGAAAGTAAATCACAGTCAAAACAGTGGATTGCAGCAGGTGAACGAACTTCAAAAAGGTCAAAGTCAATGTTGTTAACTAACAAGTTTATGCCAAGTGTTCTCCGGGATGCACAAGAGAAAGGCTAAAGGTATCACTGGTGATACAGCTTACAGCTTACTGCAAAGTTTGAGTGATGAGATGAAAAGAAAAATGCTTCAATTAGGAAAGAAAGAAAATGTTTATTCACGACAACGCTCCGGCCCATCATTTAGCCATTGCTATGGGGAAAATCTGCAAATTAAAGTTCCAATTGTTTGAACATCAATACGATCCGCCAGATCTTGCACCCGGTGTTTAACAACTGTTCCCAAATTTTAAAAAAATTCGTGAAGGATGAAGATTTCTCAGCAAAGAAGTCATCCATGCGAAACAGCTATTTTGAGAAACATGATAAATTGCACTAATTAAATTAAAACACCGATATGAAAAAAAAGTGTTAGTTTTTCTGGAGATTATATTTAAAAATAAGGGAAAAAATCCTTTTCTTATTGTGATTTATTATTCAGAGCTTCATGCAGGATTGTGTGCACAGATCCCATGGAAGTACCAATTTTGGAGGCGATGTCTGCAACTGTCTTGGTTTGTTGTCATTGAACTTTCAGATTAGATATATACATAGTACCATCACCACATGTCTCACTAAACTGGCGATGAATTTCAATAGGTGTCACACCACGAAAGTGGAGAAAACAAATGATTACACACTGTTCTTGCAATGAAAATGTCGCATTCACAGAGTCCGCAAATATTTAAAAAAAAAAAAAAAAAAAAAAAAAAAAAAAAAAAAAAAAAAAAAAAAACCTGAAGTTCCTATCTGGTCCCCAATTCTGGGAGACATTCAAGCCATTCCCGACCACGATTTCGTCCTGGGCACTCAAAAGTCCAGCAATTACTGCGTGTGGTGGAGACCGCTGCCCTGGGCTTCCAGGAAGGCGCCTTCACGGCTGTCGTTTCGTTGGACGTCGAGAAGGCCTTCTCTACGTCATGGCAAGCCGAGGTGTTATACAAATTGATCCACCTAGGGCTTCCAACAAAAATGATCAAAATCCTACACAGCTTCTTACGGCATCGCACCTTGAAGGTCACAGTCTCGGGGAAAACATCAACACTAAGACCAGTGAGAGGCGGAGTCCCCGAAGGCTCTATACTATTTCCCACCTTATTCAACGGCATAATGGCAGATTTACTCACAGAGCCACGAGTCGAAATGGCACAATACGCCGACGACGTGCTTCTGTTCTGCAAAGACAAACACATCCCCAGAGCCTTCAACCCTCTGCAAAAAGACACCTCCGCCAAACCCAACAGCGGTGTCGGCTTTGGCGGACATTCGTTAATCCGGACAAAAGTCACGCCACACCTTTTACAGACCCCCACAGACTGCCCCAAATTCAGCTTCCGAGGTCAAAGGAAAAAGTGGACTAACTCCGTCCATTACCTTGTAGTAACATTGGATAGAGGCCTAACTTTTCGCCAACTAATCAAGGACCTAGCGGTGAGGGTGCATAGAGGAATTACTTCCCTGTACCCAATGCTGGGATCGACCTCGATGCTGCTTGGCCTTCCGAGCGCTGGTAATTCAGGTGATGCTATATGCCTTCGAGATCTGGGGCATGGCCGCAGATAGCTGGCTGGTATGGCTTCAACGTGCACAGAGTAGAGGACTATGGCCTATATATTCTGTGGGTCGTTACTTTCTACCAGGTTGCTTCACTAAGCCTCGGGTTTTCCATACGTGGAGGATGAAATAAGGTGTCGGGCATCAAAATTATACGCTAGTTTACGAACACATAGATCATTGGGAGATTATGACCCAACTAGACGCCGTTCTAGACTGTTCCGGTTACCCCGCATGGCTTGCGGGCACCCGAGGTAACCCAGGAGCTAATCCGAACAGCAGCTAAAGCTGAGCTCCACATAATCTTCTAAGCTTTTTGGCATCAAAATTTCCAACTAAATAACTAACTTCAAAATTGAAACACCGGGCTCCAAGGTATTGCATCCTGTCATTCAATTCAAAGGTACATAAACTTGTAACCTCAAAAGAAACTCCAGCCTCAAAACCCACAACACATCCTACAAAATCCCAATCGAAAAACCTTATCTGCGGTAAAACCCTTAACTGGTGGGTACGCCAAGAGCCAGGAGAGAGCCAAGAGCGAGAACAAGTCGTCCGGGTGCTCGCGGACGGTGGACAGAACGCAACGGAACCTATCCGCTGAGCGGATTTACCCGTGCGGTCTTATAGAATTGGTCTTATCTCCAAAGCTTGGATGTCCGTATAAATTGATGGACCTGATTCGACCTCAGCTAGTGCTCCTGGCGGCGGGGTGAGGTTCCAGGTAGGAGGCCAGTACCCTATGCCACCACGTTGGGAGCGGCCGGCGTTGCAGTGTCCGTCCGGTGTGGCGGGGCCAGGAGCGAGATGTCGGGTAGTTGGGGAACATTTGGGTTGGGGTTCGCGTTTGGGTCACGCAGGGGGACCTGACTGTCGGGGGTCAGCCGACAGGTCAAATCCAGCCCTAGTGTGGCCGGGACAGAGTGTAGTACTGAATGGATGAGAGGCTGGTCTCACCACCCAAGGGCGTCCTTGGGGAGGCGGCAGCTCTTTCTCCTTCTGGGTACACGGTGGTCATATTGTCCTAGTGTCTTAACTAGGTGGTTGGGATGGGATGTAATTCTAGCATACCATGTGCGCGAGCGATCACGCACAAAGTCCTCAACGTAAGGTGTGCCAGAATGGGTGTGTAGGATGTGTGATGGAAACAAACTTTGGTATCGTAGACCATCCTAAGAGCCCTGTTCTGCACGTCTTGCAGTCTGCGGATGGTGGTACGAGCCACCGATCCCCAGACCTCGCATCCATACAGGAACAGTGGCGGGATGATCGCACGATACACCCGTAGCTTCAGGCGAGTGGGCATGGTTGATCGGAATATGCAGTACAACTTGGGCACGCATCAAAAAGCTCCTGGCTTTATAGAGCCAGCCAGCACCTCGGTCGGTCGGTCGGTCGGTCGGTCCTATCTGGTCCCAGGCCTGAAAAAATCAAATGTTATAACTTGAACGCACTTCGTATTAAGGCATATTCTCGTACTTCATTATTAAACTGTCTTTAAGGGATATGAATAATTTTCTGGTGTTTCGTTGCGATGAAATGTTGTGCTTAGTGCTTATAGAAACTGCTGTAAAGCTCTGATTTAAACAAAAAAAAAATTGTTTCATGCCTATATTTTTTATTTTTTGAGTGGAGGAAAAATGCATGTTACGCACTAACCCTGAGATTGGAGTGTGGGATTCCTCTAGGGAATTGAACTGCCAGCCGTACTCACTAAAAAAGAAACCTCCACGGTGAGTATTCAGGAGTGGTGCTGTGGCAGTACAGTTGTAAGCACCTGCGGATTCCAGGAAGGAATATATTGGCCAGGCCGAAGCCTGGTCCAAGATGAGGATGGTGCCAGGACGTAAGCATGACCGAAGCCCTGCTTGCGCCCTTGCAAAGTAGTGAGGGATGTATCTGAAATTTGAGTGTGGTATCTGTAGGTAGTTGTGGGTGATGTGTTAAGGTATTCAAGCGTTAGATGTTTGTGGAATTCTAGGTAAGGTGGTCATGGTTTACTGTCTGTAGTTTGGCCTCTTCATTTGGCAGTGATGGCCTCTGTCGCTGGGATCAGGTGGCCATTTGGATGGTTCCTCTGCAGTGTACTGTCCGTCGAGCATCGTTTGGAGGGCAGCCACTTCCTCCTTGATATATCTCCGGATGGTCAGTGTCTGTTCTTGGGTGATTCTTTCCAGAGTCGTTAAGTTATTGCATTGTATTCTGAGGGAGAAATCGGGTTTGTCTTGGATGTCGTCCAGAAGATTGTCAAGTTAAGTGATAATGTCTGATGTTGGAGTTGAGTTGAGCAGATCCTCTAGCTGGGCTACTTTTTCGACCAGGTACAGTATTTCAGCCTGAATATCTTCCAAATTTGACAGAATATCTATCGAGGCTGGAGAGGTGACCGAGAGGGTCAACTGATCCTTTGCGACATGTGACGGCGGAGCAGAGGCTAGAGGCGGAAGCGGAGTCACGTACATCCGGGGTGATCTATTGTAGTCCTGACGGGGCATAAGCTGGGCGTTTAGCCTGTCTTGTAAAATGGCCAAAGCCATTACAGGTGGCGCAGTACCTGCGTCGGCGACGGAGATCGTGGGGCCAGAATGCTGCTGTTGGTGTAGGAGAGCCACAGTAATGGCACCGTGGTGACGTAGTGCATGTGTCCGCGGTGTCCCGTAGGCGCAGCAGTGCCTGCATGGGATGTGGCGCTGCAGTCTGCTGGCCTCTACGTTCAGGCACTGTCCCAGTAGGGGCAGGTCTGACGTCAAGGTAGCGTTGCGATCCCGAAGATCAGCAAACTGCAGGCGCACGCAGGTGGTCGGGCCTCGTCTAGACGAGATCCGAGTGGCACTCACAGCTGAAGGCTGCGTTGCAGCAGCGAGGATAAACCTCACAGGGTGGTCCAGGGGTCTCCGATGACTACTGCTATGTGTGTGGTAGCTCCTCCTGACGCAGGTTGAGTGACGGCGGTTGGAGGTTGACTTGTCAGCGGTGCTGGTGTTGTTGGTTGTGTTTCTGCTGCTAGGTAAGATGGCGATGTCTCCGGCGGTGCTGTGGCGTTTGCTGGCCCTGTAGGTCTGGGAGACTCCACGGCCCGGTGAGGCGGCGGTTGACTGGACGACTGGTGGGTGTCTGGCGTGGTAGGGGAAGCGGGCCGAGCTACCCAGAACTTCCTCTGCAGCTCAGTTGGAGGCTCCCGCTCGTCTGCCGGTACTTGCAGCGAGGTGTGAGACAGCGGTTGAGAGCTGGCTGGCGAGAGCTGCGCTGAAGGTGGCTTCGCTGTCTGGCTCTGCTTTCGTGTTACGGCGTTCTTCTTCTTGACTATGTTGCAGCGCTGGATGTTTGTAGTGTTTCCAAATAAAACGTCATTGAATATGGTAGTGCACAAGCTATTAAAGTCATAAATTACATACATTCAGTCTTTTTTATTTAAAATTGGTCAGTCTTTAACGTAGGTGAATACCTATTACAGTGCGTTTCTAAACCGGCTTTGTTTATGTTGCTTGGTGTTTACGTTATTTTGCTTCGAATACAGAGTCACGTGAAATTTACGTTATTATAGTACAGATCTTTTGTATAACTGTTTATTAAGTACCCACATAATTTGGAAAACTTTGTTCTAGAGCCGGTAAACCAGTATCTTATTAATCATCAGGACTAGAAAGTTCGTACCGCTCGCCGTTCCCTATACAGGTTGCGACCGACCCTCTCCCGGCATCCAAACAAGTTATAGATAAGAAACACACATCGGAGAGACATTGAAACCGGTTGGCCAGATAAAAGAAATGACTTATGAGACAGTCGTAAATGCACATCTATTTACGAGGGCTGTTCAATAAAGAATGATCATAATTTTTTACGGTCATAATTGTTCACACTAAAATTCAAACTTATTATATTCTGTTAGCTTAATGTGAAACAAACACACCGTGGTAGTTTCATTGTTGCTACATGCAATGGAGGTAACATACGGTTAAAGTTGATGTGAGAAGAAGATCCGGAGTTTCTATCAAACGTAATCACTGCTGATGAAACTTGGCTACATCATTTTTCTCCTGAGAGCAAACAGCAAAGCTCAGTGTTGAAATCTTCTTCATCATCAACTCCCAAAAAGCAAAAGTGGTTGCTTCTGCTGGGAACGTTATGGTCATATCATTCTTTGATATTCATGGAATGGTTTATCAACATGTTGTACCTGCACACACGTCTGTAACTGTACAATACTACAGGGATGTCCTGAAAACATTGCAAGTCCATATCAGGCGCAAAAGACTACATTTCCGTGAAGCAGGCTGGATGCTGCACCACGATAATGCGCGACCGCATATTGACAATGTTGTTGCTGAATATCTTGCAAAAATCAACGTGAGGTGCATCCCCCACCCTCCCTATAGTCCGGATTTAGCCTCATGTGACTTTTTTTCTATTCCCTAACTTGAAGAAACGCCTTCGTGGGAGGCATTATCCATCATCAGAAGCAGTGGTGAAGGCTGCGGAGGCGATTTTGAAGGATGTCTCAAAATATTTTCCAGCATGTCTTTGAAGACTGACCGAAACGCTGGGACAAGTACATCGCATTCAGGGGAGACTATTTTGAGGACCATCAAAATTATGAGGATGAGTAAAGGTACGTTGTTAAAAAAAGATGTGATCATTCTTTATTGAACAGCCCTCGTAGATCATTATGTACAACATACAAATTCTTATATGTTACCTACGAGCTTCTCCCGTGCTGATTCCATTATTTAAATAGGCACTTCGTGGCAACACCCAAGCAATTATAAGGCGAATTTTAAAATTACTAAATTTGCATTTAGCATTCATGGTTTGCGTGTGTCTGCAAGTATATTAAATAGCTAATGCACCAGGCATTCTTTAAGAACGGACAATTTTACGATTATTTGTAAAGTATAGGAGAAAGTTTATTCAATAATTGTAATTGAAAACTGAATTGTATCGACTAAAATAAGAATTTTGTAAAACATCCACAGTAATTTCAAAATATTTTATTATAATTAGAACATCAGTTTGCAAAGGAAATAAATCGAATGAACAGTATAATTATTTCACTGACCCAAAAGATTGTATTATTTCTGCATTCCGAGACTACGACCCTGGGTACGGAGATCGTCGCTCGAGAGCATCCGTGGTGAACAATAATTCTGCAAGTACTTCACCAAAGGTGAGAATCTCATCATCAAACACCTTCATCACCCAAAATAAACCGCTACAAAGTGAATTATACATTTTGGAAACATGTGCTCAACATTTTATGTTCCGATTATAATTATTGCAACTAATTGTTATTAAAGGGTAGAACCACACTGAAAAATTCAATGCCATAGCCGGGATTTGAACCACGGATCTTCTGGTTTCCGCTCTAACCATTTGGGAAACTATGGGCAACGTGCCAACATGACATTAAATTCTCCAACTGACTAGTGAATTTAATGTCATGTTGGCACGTTGGCCATAGTAGCTCAAATGGTTAGAGCGGCTGGACGGAGACCAGAAGAACCGTGTTTTAAATCCCGGCTAGGGCATTGAATTTTTCAGTCTGGCTCTACCCTTTCATAGTGTGTCCAACACACGGCTAGTGTGAAGGAAGAAATAATTCCCATTAATTGTACCTATGGTCCGAACTATAAAGCCTGGGCCTTAAAGTACTTACAGCAGAGTAAGTCGTCATTAAGGTAGTTGTCTCATGTGTTTATGAGAACTCCTAGTGGTTTACCGGGAGAAACACGAGTCAGTTGGAAAATTTAATGTCATATCGATACGTTGGCCATAGTAGCTCAATGGTAGAGCGGCTGGACGGAAATCAGGAGATCCGTGGTTTAAATCCCAGCTATGGCATTGAATTTTCAGTCGGGCTCCACCCTTTCCACACACACCCTTTGTGTGTGCGTCCTACACACGGCTAGTGTGAAAGAATGATTAATTCCCATTAATTATTATTAGTTATTACTAATAATTATTAGTTAAATTGGGCTTCAAGTTTAAGGGCACTGGGAGGTCGATGGGCTTCAAAAAATTGACCTTTTTGTTTTTGTTTTTAGTGTTAAAAATTGTATAATTCTTCAGCTTTTAAATGATATATATAACATAGGGTGTCAGCTGGTATTAAAGCCCTTTAATCCATAAATTTAAAGATGGCGGCGCAATAACATGCCCACTTTCTGTTCTTCTGCAGACACTTTTCACCCAGCATACTTCCAGAGCTTGAAATTTCTGAACTAAACCACTTAGAAACATGTGGTAAATTTTGATTTGCGTGTTGGTCATTCTGTTTCCTACTGCTTCTCTCTTTTATTTCTCTATGGTCAACTTCCGGTGTCTTTAGCCGTGTTTTTGCACCCAAAACCCAAATGAAAGTTTTCATCATATAATATGGGAAGAAATTCCAAAAAATGTGCATGTTGGGCCAAAAACATTAAAAATTGGTATATATGATAATGTTATTTGTTATAATGATGGGTGATGTGGCAGGCATAAAGTAATGACAAAAATGGGTATAAAGGTTGGTGAAAATATGTATGAAGTCAGCGTATCTAAAAGAGATGTGCGTCGACTCTCAGAAGCAAAAAAACAGCGCAGTTGCTTGAAAATAGAGCTAGAAGTAAGGAAAGGAAAAGAAAAGATGAGGAAAACCTAACTGAGAAGGAATATGGAGCAGGCATATTCTGAGAATATGTATAAATTAAAAAGAATTGTGCTTAATCTTTTATCGTGATTTCCCTAAACCTTGATTTTTCATACTTTAGGTGCATGTTTCTCAAAAACTGTAAAAGATATTGATACAAAATTTTAAGTGCTTATTTGTTAATGTTCACTGAACATACTAATCTAACTTTTATGTTCATATGATTTATAAAATGGAGGGAAAATAAAATTCAGTCCTTAAAAATATTATCTTTTTTTTAATACAACTAAATAATTTTTCATATCAATGGTATAAACAATGTATGCTTTTTATTTAGTTTAGATTATAAAACTGTGTCTTATGTTATTTAGGAAAAAGATTGGTGCCTATAGCTTTAAATTCCTACAAGGAACCTAGACCTGAAGTATAGGGTGTAATACTTTTTTTAGGATACACAGAGTGTCTTATGCCCCTTTTGAAAAGAACTGTATGAACTTAATGTAAATATTACACAGTCGTTAAATGCACACATCTTTATACTATAGTGATACTAAATTTCAATTTCTTGCACTGTTTAGTTTTTTGTATATTTATATTTCAATGTTATTAGAAACTAGCCATGTCTGGGTAAAAATTACCCCCACTGCCCTTAAACAGCTGCTACCAGACGGCTACTGCTTTTGACTACAAAGTTTTCTAGCCAGAAGAACCCCAACATATTTTCAACGGCAAACATGACTGATCGACCGTTTTAGAGGTAGAGGGCACTTGAAATAAATTTTAGTATCCGGCAAACGTTAGCAAACTTTGGTAATAGTTTTATGAAACTTACATTGTTATACTTTTAGAAACATTTCCTAAAATTATTGGGGATAAAATAAATTTGACACTTTTCTGTATTTAATAAAAATGGTTCCTTGGAGACAACTGCTTCAATGAATAAATCTACAATGGCTGTCCTCCCTTAATGATGAATTAATTCTTTTAACAAAGAATAGTGAAAGGTGTGAGTTATCACTCCTGTTTACATCCTTTTTTCAGTTTGTCAAAATGTATTTTCAGCGATCTTAGGTTAGTTTATATCAATTTATTCTTCTGTACCATATAACGCTTAGTCATGAAAAAGTTATGCAACTTTAAGGCAATTATTCTAAACTAGCTAACAAAATTTCGAATGTGTAGCCAAACTACTTTATGTTTTGTGGTAAAGCATTCCATTCCTTAGACCTAAAGTCCAAGTTGTATAAAAATGGTTTCTTACTAAGTGTCGTTTCTATTCAAAAGGTAGTTGCACTGCATGTGTCATAGCATCCATCATATTTAGGTAAAGATGTAACAGCGTCTAACAAGACTGCCAGTGGAGCGTTTGCTTTAAACATGCATTTAACATGAGGTTAGATTGTAAAGTGAAGGAATCAAAGCTAACATCTAACGCAACAAGGTGCTACGGATGTGTAAAGTAAGAAATATGGCGTGTAGCGTCTAACTTGACGTGGAGAAACGTTGCACGCAAAGAGAACCATGGCACCCCTATCGAGAACAATTTCAACACACATACACACCGTTTATGGCCAGCGCAAATGAAAGAGATTAGCCTGTAGATTAATAATCCTTTGTTTTACTCTCGCTCTCGTGAAATATGACCCAGACCGGGAAATATAATAAGGCTGGCACCTCTTGCGAGATATATCGAGATACTCGAACTGTGCGCGGTCACCTCGCGGCCGACACGAAAACGTGCGGAACCGGAAATTGACTGCAGGAAATTTGATGAATCCTAATTAGAAGCCAAGTAACGTTGCTCCTTCGTGCCCTTTTAAATCTCCCAGATCGAGCAAGAGGCTCAGGCAGTATAGTCCGTGGTTCAAATCTATCTGATTCTAGTTCTTTTCGTGGATTCTCTCACCCGCCAATTTTATACCAGATTTCATACTTTATTGATGAACCGTTTTACAAAATTATTTCAGTCACCTTCAAAATACACTCCATCACATGCGATGCATTTGTTAAGTCTCTTTTCCCACTGTTGGAAGCATGTTTGGAACTCTTCAAGTTTGATATTGTCCAGTGCTCCTTGCGAAGCTGCTTTACCGCTTCCACATCGTCATAACGCTCCCCTTTAGCGTTCTTTTCATTACTGGAAATAGGAAAATGTCGCACAGGGCTAGATCCGGCGAATACGGAGCGTGGGGAACGAGAGACCAGCTCTGAGATGCCAAATGGTGGGTCACTCATGAGGCCGTATGTGCTGGAGCGTTGTCGTGATGCAGAAACCTGATACCGAAATTAAGAATTGCAAGGTATAAAGAATCATGATGGATTTCCAAATAATGTTGGTTCTTTTGTTACAACACGTGCAGGTGTAGTTGAGTCGAATAGCAGTTGGGGTGAATAGTCGTTTTAATAAAAGAAATGTAAGAAACAGTGTCCTTAGCAGAGTTCTAAAGGGTAGCACTTGACTGTTTGAATAGGCATTCTTCGGACCCTTAATAATAGCATGACAAACTAATTACAAAGGGAATATTTTTGTGAAAAGAGTTCTTCCAGAAAGTGAAAGTCACACATAAATCCACGAGCAGCTGAGGTCATTCAGTCCAAGGTGTGCAGCCGAATAGGGCAGTCCACTTCTTCTGTCTTGGTCGAGGGCAGACCAGAAGTGATGAGAGAAGATATTTGTCGCTTTATACGTAACTAATTGAGTATTATCAAGTAATAAGCACTCCGCCTTTAGTAACTCTAAACAGTGATATATTGGTAACCCTTGGTCGGCAACTTCAAGTTTCGTCAAGAAGCAGCCATTAAACCAGTTTGAAACGGGCATTCCAGTGTAATTAAAACTATCCTTCTCATACATATCCACGCATACCCGGAGATAAACCTCATTGCCTTACCCTGAGCTAAACATTATTGTATCAAACTGTAGCGAAAGTGGAACTATGTGTCCCCAATTTCTCATTACGTAAATTTTTGCTCCCACTTCCTAGTTACTTTGAGGCCAAAGTTTTCTTTTATAGTGGGAATTTCTGTCTCGACAGTCCCGCTCGCACAGAAAACATCCACATTTCATGTAGCTTTGTTGCATTCCCATTATCATAGCAACTATTTTCAAGTCGCTACATATTTTTCATTTATGGCCTTCATCCGTGATTAATTGCAGCATATTTTTCAAAACATCATAGGACTCTTTAGTCAGAGTGGCCCCCGCAACTGAAACAGAAGGCAACTTCCATTCTGAAGGAGGACTCACAATTTTCACATCTTCGTGCTAAAATCTGTATTGTCCACTTCTGTTGTTAAAGAAATTCCTTTAGAAGAGAAATATGGACAGTTTTACATTTTTGTTTACTACAGTGAGATATTTAAAACATACAAGAATATTGCTTACATAAAAACGTATCTACTTGTTAAAATGCCAGTTTAAGACTGAATTGTAAACAGTAACTTGCATATTAAGATCATTCTATTGACAACAGGAAGGTAAACAGCTAAAAATTTAAATTGACAAACAAAATTAATTGTTGCCAGCTGCTGAAAGCAAACATCACCAATTTTACCGCAACTTTAAGTTATCAGTTACATTAGACATATATCTTCGCATAACTAACCACTTTTTATTACTTGGCTGATCAGCAGTATCGCTATGCAAGCCATTGATAAATTACATAAGTACTACATAAAAAATAACAACTGAAGAATTATTGTCCTCGATACATTTATAATACGAAGGCTGTTCAATGAAGAATTATCATTTTTTAACGGTCATAATATTTTGCACTAACATTTAATCTTGTTATATTCTGTTAGCTTAAGGTGAAACAAACACGCCGTAGTAGTTTCATTGTTGGTACTCCTGGTTGCCGCCTGTGAGAACCAGACAAGTTCAGACATGTTCAGTATCACCTACCGCTGCAATGGAGGTAACACGCGAGGAACAATATACGACTTTGAAGTTCTGCTTTCGTCTCAACAGATCTTCAGTTGAGGCCTATACAATGTTACAGGAGGCCTATGGAGAGTCTATTCTTCCGTACAGCACAGCTCGAAGGTGGTTTAAAATGTTTAAACAGGGGAGACAATCAATTTCAAAGGAAGGTGGACCCGGTGCTCCAGTTACTGCCCTTACGGAAGAAAAGATCAACACTACTGCTGCCATTGTAAGAGAGGATCGACGAATTACCATAAGATCACTTTCTGAAATACTGAACATTTCATTGGGTGCCACCCACACGTTGGTGACAAACATTACACATGAGACGTGTTTGTGCGCGATGGGTTCCAAGACTGTTGATTCCCGAACAAAAGGACATTCGCATGTAGGTCCGCATGCAGTTAAAGTTGATGTTGGAGGATGATCCGGAGTTTCTTTCAAACGTAATCACTGCTCATTTTGATCCTGAGAGCAAACGGCAAAGCTCAGTGTGGACATCTTCTTCATCATCAACGCCCAGAGCGCAAAAGTCGTTACTTCTGCTGGGAAAGTTATGTTCATCTCATTCTTAGATATTCATGGAATGATTTATCAGCATGTTGTACCTGCATACACATCAGTAACTGAACAATACTACAGAGATGTCCTGAAAACATTGCAAGTCCATATTAGGAGCAAAAGACCACCTTTCCGTGAAGCAGGGTGGATGCTGCACCACGATAATGCGCGGTCGCATATTGCCAATGCCGTTGCTGAGTATCTTACAAAATTCAACGTGAAGTGCATCCTTCACCCTCCTTATAGTCCGGATTTAGCCCCTTGTGACTTTTTTCTGTTTCCTAAGTTAAAGAAACGCCTTCGTGGGAGGCATTATCCATCATCAGAAGCAGTGGTGAAGGATCCGGGGACCATTTTGAAGGATCTCTCAAAAAATTGTTTCCAGCATGTCTTTGAAGACTGGCAGAAACTCTGGAACAAGTGCATCGCATTCAGGGAAGATTATTTTTAGGACCGTAAAAATTAGGAGGATGAGTAAAAACACGCTGCAAAAAAATTGTGATCATTCATTATTGAACAGTCCTCATATAATCAAATAGATAATTAAGAGCGCATTTAAATGAAAGATGATAAAAGATAAAGTACATAAAAGGATAGCAAACACATACAGTAACATTAAATAAGATGGATAACGATTGGAAAGAGAGGTTACATATGTGAGGCTAGATTATGTTCAGTGGTGTTATGAGAAAAATAGAGGATATACTTTGAATTAGTGAGAAACGTCGCTATCTTCTGAATTAGTGAGTAGAATGTCTTAAGGCAGTTCTGGTCCTTTGGAAGTTCCGTCGTCCTATGTCATAGGTTACAGCGCCTGATACTTCGGACAGTCTAACGAAGAATTTCTTTGATATAAATTTGAAGTACAGATGTATGGAATGAATCAGGGCTATTTTATAACGATATTGAAATATAAATATATAAAAAACTAAACATTGCTAGAAATTGAAATTTGGTGTGATTATAGTATAAGGATGTGTGCATTTATCTACGGTATAATGTTTACATTAAGTTCATACAGATCCTTGCAAAAGGGACATAAGGCACTCTGTGTATCCTGAAAAAATATATTACACACTATACTTCATGTCTAGGTTCCTTGTAGGAATTTAAAGCTATAGGCACCAATATTTTTCCTAAATAACATAAGGTACAGTTTTATAATCTAAATTAAATAAAAAGCATACATAATTTATACTATGCACAAGAAAAATTATTTAGACATGTTAACAAAAAAATACAATATTTTTAATGACTGAATTATATTTTACCTCCATTTTATAAATCATGTGAATATAAAAGTTAGTTTAATGTGTTCAGGGATCATAAACAAATAAGCACTAAAAATTTTGTATCAATATCTTTTATAATTTTTGATAAACATGCACCTAAAGTATGAAAAATCAAGGTTTTGGGAAATCATGATCAAAGATTAAACACCATTCTTTTTAAATTATACATACTTTCAGAACAAATCTGCTCCATATTCCTGCTCAGTTAGGTTTTCCTCGTCTTTTCTTTTCTTTTTCTTACTTCTAGCTCTACTTTCAAGCAACTGAGCTGTTCTTTTTGCCTCTGAGAGTCGACGCACATCTTTTTTTAAGACATGCTGCCCTTAATATTTTCACCAACCTTTATACCCATTTTTGTCATTACTTTATGCCTAACACTGCACCCAACATTATAACATATAACACTGTCATATACACCAATTTTTTAAGTTTTTGGCCCAACCTGCACAGTTTTTGGAATTCTTTTCCATAATATATGATGAAAACTTTCATTTGGGTATTGGGTTTGACTTTCTCAGTAATTCATCTTGAGAAAGTTCCCTAAATACTGATTTAATTGCCAAAAGAACCTCTTCCGGAAGAGAGTGTTTATGTTTCTAAGTAGGTTAGTTCAGAAATTTCAAGCTTTGGAAGTATGCTGAGTGAAATGTGTATGCAGAAGATCAGAAAGTGGGCGTGTCATTGTACCGCCATCTTTAAATTGATGGATTAAAGGGCTTTAATACCAGCTGATGCCCTACTTTATATATATATATAATTTAAAAGCTGAAGAATTATATAATTTTTTAACACTAAAAACAAAAAAATCGATTTTTTGAAGCCCATCGAGCTCCCCGTGCCCTTAAATGTCTCACATGAAAATTCCTTGGAAATATATTTCAAAATAAGAAAAATGACCCTTGTCTAACAGTGTTATTGGTTCAGGTCACTCATTAATTTTTAAGAGAAGAATCTGATATTTTTATTCGTGAGGACTGTATGGTATTTGGTAGGAGAGAGGTGCACAACGCCGAGAAAGACGAGGTAGTCCAGATGTGAAAGAGATGTACAAAGTAGAAGGTATTACTTGTTCCGTTCTTCCTCTGCGAGCAACTCGAAAACACCTCTCCCCTTCTTAAGAACTAGGGACATACATTATTAAAAGCATATATACAATATAGACCCTTGAGCTGAGTTAACAGGTTTTAATTCCAAAGCCGTGCAAGCTCATGATAAATCGAGCAACAATGGTTAGGAAGGCCATCGATCTGAGCATGCAGACGGACCCAGTCAAGAGTGCTTCGTTTTATTACAGGCCTAAATACATAGAGAAAACCTGTCTAGGCCACTTCCCCCCACATTCCCCGTCGCCCAGTGTCGATCAGGTTCACGGCAAGGCACATTTTGCGAAATGTTGCTACCGATATTGCTGAGGCATTACATAATATGTTGAGATGTCTCCAGAAACGATGACCATTGACCACAGCAGCTGGATCTAAGCTTCGCATCTACATGGATGATGTATTTTTTTATCCAGATTTATTGAACCCTATTTTAGAGTGGTATATTAGGGTTAGAGTTTATACATAAATATATATATATATATATATATATATATAATTTTAACAAAAATATTTTAAATACTAGAAGGAAGAAATGATGTTTTAATCTAATGCATATTAATTTAAACTATTTCAGACGTTTAAACACTGAGTTTATAAACATCTTGAAGTACTTATACTGTTGTGCCTTCATTAGCAAAGATGTGAGCGGAGCAAAAAATTCAGTTCCTAGAGAGTCTAGCTTGAATATTAATTCTTGTCTTTCTCTCCAAAAAATGGGACAACAGAAAAGGAGATGAACCACAGTTTGAAATTCTTCACCACACATGCACTTGGGGTTGGATGTTAAGTGAAAGCGTGATAAGTATTCACCAAATTTACCATCTACACTTAAAAATTGTGTCAAAACAAACCTTGGTACAAGAGTTTCACATTTTCCTCTGTCATGTACACTAGGGAAAAATAATGTTTTTGTTAAACTTCCATTTGGAGTTGTTAACCATTGTTGGTTCCATTCTTCAAGAATATGTTGATGTATTATTCTCCTTACATTAGAAATAGGACATAAAGAGTATGTCACAGGAAGATTGGATTCTGCAGCCTTCTTAGCCAAGCAATCAGCTCTCTCGTTACTTAAAATTCCACTCTGTCCTTTAAGCCATCCCATGCAAATATGTCCTGGATGGTTTTGAAGCAAGGTTCTCATTTCATGTGCTAATGAATTTAAATTGTATTTATCATTAATAGCGAGTAGAGCTGATTGTGAATCACTAAGAATACGGGCACTGTATGGTGGATGATGTATTTCAAAGCTTGGCTATTTATATTTACGGACTAGTTTACTAGACATAGGTGCCTACTTTATAAAAGAATTCGATTTCAACATTTCACGAAAATACAAGTTATTCTCAAAATATTTCATGTCTCTAAATTTAAGGGCTATAACTTTTCAAGCAACGTGCAACTTTGGGAGAATATAATACACAATTAGGAGATTACATTGCGCTATTTATATCTCACAGAAAATTTTGGAAGTGTCTACCACCAGCGTCTATACATGTTTGTACTCGTCTCACAATATTCTCTGAAGTTTTGCAGAGAGTATCCTCACCAATGTCACTTATTTCGGTTCAAATGGATATCTTGAGAGCATGAATTGTCCGTGATCTATTCTTGTACACTCTATTTTTTTGATAACCCCAAAAGAAAAAATGTGGTGTGGCTAGGTCAGGGGATCTGGGAGGGCCACAGACCTTTTGAGATTATTCGATTGCACTGGGACACAATGAAAATGTTTGGGGTTTAAAAATAGTGAATGTGCATGTATTTCCATCTTCTGAATTAAAAATCACCATAAAAATGATAGATCAGCTCTTGTTTTGAAAATAAAGTGACATTTCATTTTTTAGAGTGAAGATTTTAAATTTGTGGGAACTTTTGGGAGTTGGTACACCTGTCAAATAACAAAACACAATCAGAGAGACATTTTGGAAATTAAGTGATGCAAAAGTTAAGGAAGGCATTTTTGTCGGACCACAAATAAGAAAACTTATAAAGGATCCTGCATTTGACCAAATTTTGGAGGGGAAAGAAAAGGAACCTTGGGATGCTTCAAGGGTGTTATTCATGGATTTTTAGCCAACAAAAGAAATGACAACTACAAGCATTTGGTGACAGTGCTCCTGCAAAAATACCGTAACGTAGGATGCAACATGTCCCTTAAGATCCATTTTCTGCACTACCACCTAGACTTTTTCCCTCCTAGTTGTGGAGCTGTTAGTGATGAACATGGGGAGAGATTCCATCAGGACATTTCTGTTATGGAACAAAGATATCAGGGCCGTTGGAATGAAGTAATGCTTGCGGATTTCTGTTGGTCTTTGTATAGGGATTCTGCGGAACTCCAAAACAAGAGACAAGGTAAAAGAGGACGAGGTCAACAGGCCACCACATGATTCTCTTCAGACACGACTATCTGCTAAGTATTTTTCTAGCAATGTAGAACTCTTAGCATGTAATTACCAGTTAAAAAGAATAAAATGTACTTTCATTGTTGTTAGCATGTCGGGAATTAAAATGTATACTTTTCTCTCAATCCGTCAATATGTAATACTTTCACCTTGTGTACATCATAGAAACCAGAGCTAATAAAAAATTTCATTGTCATATTCGGTTTTCTCAACCCAAAATTAGTAGGAATTGCATCGTGAAGTACTCGAAACATTCAAAAATAGTTTTTATTGCCCAGAGTTATCAAAGAAACTGGTTACAATTCCGTGGTATCATTAGATGTATGGCACGTTGATCCATCTTGCTGGAAAAACCCTTTTCTCAATTCGATATCATCCAGCTGCACCACAAATATATTGAAGATACCCATATAAACTTCAGTGTCTACAGTCATATAAAAGAAAATGACACATTTAAGACTGTCAACTGTCCACAATTGTCAGTGTTGTCAATCTTTCAGAGCCACTGAGATCATGAAAACAAATTTCTACATTCTATGAGCTTTTAAAGGGAAATTATGACCGATTGAAGTGGTATACTCACATTACCCACCTAAGTATATTATTTTAATTTAATTCTTTGAATATAAAGAATATTAGCACCTCTATGTGCGTTTGAAAGGAAGTCCAGGAATGCAGTTACGTTGTTGCACAGCGTAATCGTCATAGCATACCATGTTCATAACACTTTCAACACGGCCCATTAATTAAGTCTTCTCAATTCCTTGTACCACGGCGACTTGATTTCCTTTTTTTTTCAGATTACAAGCTATCAAATAATAAGATGCTTGATGTTTAATAAGTATTAAATAAGTATTAAATATTAAATAGATGGCATTGTATCATTATTAGGGAGCGGATTTATAGGTACTAAAAGTGTGTGAAATAGGCAGGCAAAAAGGCTCTTAAAATGCACTATAAAAATGACAATCATCGCAACATATGCTGCAAAAAATTCACCAGGTTCCGTAGGTGAAATAGTTCTACATTTATTCCAAATTTTATAAAAGGCTCTAAGCAAGTTAAAATAACAGATATTGTCGTATAATTAAAATACATATAAATCCACTTGACTAAGTAAGAACCATAATGTGCAGAAAGGTGTGGAGTAATTAACTGTGTCAAAAATAAAAAAACATGGGTTTGTGGGGGCTTAAGGGTAAAAATTGAAATACCTGGAGCTTTTGTTAAATTTATTTCAATTTTCTACCATTTATTTTATGTGATCGATCAAGAATGGAATAGTACCAAGTTTCAGCTTTCTAGTTGCAATAGTTTCTGAGCAATTAATAGCTTATATCTAAATTACAGGCGATTTTCAAAATGTCTCACGTATTCTAATTTTAAATATTAATGCTTGGGGTATAAGTTTCTGCATCCATCTTAACCTATTAATGTCCTGTACCTATGTGAAATATTTGTCTTCACCATATTAACGAAGGGAAAACATAATCATACCTATATAACAATTTCTATTTTCATAAGCTGTTTCAGTAAGAAGAAAGCATTATAATCCTTTTCAGTACAAATAACAGAAACACAATAAATGTAAATACGTACACTTAATATACAGTTTCCCTTACACGTATGTTTAGAGTTTCATACAGATCAATAGAAAACTGTATCCTGTGGAACATTTTGAATTTAGGAAAATGTAGAGAATATAGAATCTGAGAAATCTGAGGTTAAAATTACGTAATAGCAGCTACGATACAGGTGTAGTGTTACTTAAATAGTCATTTGACGTCTTCGGTAGTGCCGCTAGAGAAAAAAAATTATATTATATAAGTATGTCTATATTAATTTTAAGACAAAAAAGCTAAATTTTGTATAGTTGTAAATTTTGGACCAATTTGCACAGATGTGTCTCCTTAATAAACCCCCTTTGTGTATATCCAATGTGCAGCAGTAGGAAATGTATCTTCCCCGAAAGCTTCACGTTGAAACCGACAAATGCAAAAGCTGTTGTCACAAATTACAAGCACAAGAAATTGGCTAAAAAGGCAGTTTTAGGCACTGAAAAGCAGAATAGGCGCAAACATATAAAATATGCATTTATAGACACTACAACACTAAGAAATTAGGCTAAATAATTGTAGGAGACATGCTCATAACTTAAAAGCCTACGTTCCTGAACAAAGGAATAAAATAGGCTAATAGGGCAAAATCTACCCCCTAATCATTATATATTATCCGATAGTTTTGAAATTCAGCTATAGATTTATTAGTTTGTCAAATTTCCAGAGTTCTTTAAGGAGAATTTAATTAGTGCGATCCATATAAATCTGAACCATTTCGATATGTCATAACTCTTAAACTAATAAGACACGCATGCAACTTTGGGAGAATATTGTCGCCAGGTCATTGTTGATTGGAGGCAGCGCGGGTAACAAGATCAAAGAGACGGCAGTGCAGTGTGGAGACAAAAGCTTGCCGAAATTGTGGACGGGAGCAGACGGATTTCGCAAGAGTTCGCCTGTTCTAGCCGGACTTGAGAAATTTCTGGAATGTTATAAAAACTATAAAAAGGCAGCCTGCCTGCCAAAGAGAGTCAGTCAGTCGGTAATTGAACGTGTGCGGGTAAGCGGCTGTATTTGTTGAGCTTGTATGTTGTATTGTGTATGTGCACGAAGCGTATTTCTACGGAAATAAAGTACAATTTTTTGTGTTTGTAACTTGGACTTTTGATTTCACGAACCCACAAAGTCGCGGAACGGTTTCGGTACAATTAGACAAAAGACGGCGGATAATGTTTCACGAGCTTGCATAAGCAGTTAACAATAGCGCGGCTAGTGTACACAAAGCGGCCGGCAAATGAAGAAAGCTCAGATAAAGGATTTCATGTTTGGAAGGTTCGAGAGATATTTCGATTGACAGAGAACAGTTGTTTTTGTTATTTGCTCGAGAAGTCTCTCGAATTATGAATGAGATATATAAGCGATTGTGACACGCCAGCAGGACAGTTGTAAAACGAGAGTTGTGTGTAAAACGAGAGCCGGCTGTGAGGTGTTGCAACGTGCTGTGAGGTGTTGTTTGTTATTGTCAACGACCTTGGTGCTGTAGATTGTCATATGTGATGCAATGTTGTTACGTGAGAGCTGAACAGTGACCGTGTAATAGCAGAGGATGAATGAAATTATGTTCAAGTGAGTTTTGGGTCCACAGAGCATAGAGTTAACAGACATTCATCTCTCAAGATAAGAGAAAATCTCCAACGTTAAGTCGCATCAAACGATGAATGAAACAATGTTCATATGAGCCCAGAGTCCATACAGCTTAGAGTCAACAGACATTCATCTTTCAAGATAATAGGAAACCTTGTGGCGTTATTCCTCCACTCGCAGCAGATAGGAAGCACGGAGACTGTTTGGAAGATCCAGGCCGAGATTTGATTAAATAAGAGTAATGAGATACCCACTTAGGGAAATAAGAAAACATTTAGGTTTTCGGCAATTTGGACTTTTAATTCTACGAACCCAAAAAGTCACAACGTAATACACAATTCGGAGATTACAAATGTTGGAAGTGTCCTCCACCAGCATCTATACATGTTTGTACTCGTCTCACCATATTCTCGGAAGTTTTACGGAGAGTATGTTCGCCAGTTACTTATTTCGGTTCGAATGGATTTCTTAACATCAATTATCCGTGGCCTATTCTTGTACAGTCTATTTTGAGATACCCCCACAAGAAAAACTCTGGTGAGGTTAGGTCGGGGTTTTGGGGGCCATAGAACTTTTGGGATTATTCGATTATTAAAGAAACTGTACAAGAAAGAGTGTACGAGAATAGGCCACGGGCAATTATGTTCATCAAGGTATCTATTGGAACCGAAATAAGTAACACTGGCGAAGATACTCTCCGTAAAATTTCAGAGAATATGGTGAGACGAGTGTAAACATGTACAGATGCTGGTGGAAGACACTTCCAACATTTGTAATCTCCAAACTGTGTATTATATTCTCTCAAAGTTCCACGTGTGTTCTATTATTCGTTCAGAAGTTATGGTTCAGGTTTATATGTTTCGTCCATAACCTAAAACAATAGCTATCCATTCATGACAACGATGATTTGAAATTGCAGAAATACAGTGACACTTGAAGACAGCTGATTGTTTAAAACTACCTCTATTGCCCATAAGTTAAAAGAACACATCTGGATTTATTTTGAATTAAGATTATAATTATTGCAGCTTCAACTGAATTCATAGAAAGTATTTTTTGGTAAATTTATTTCTAAGTACCTCAAACTAATTCAATTACATGTGCAATGAACGTCCTGCATAATTATCATCTCTTAGTATGCTAAACTGAGCCACTTGTGAGATGAAATTTTGAATAGCCATTCCTATGACTATTCTGTACTGTATGCTGATGATACCACGTTTTTGAATACCAGTACCGATTATCAAAGCCTTAACTTGCTAACAGAAGATACTCTAAGGCATGCAAATACTTGGTTTAGAGCCAATGGTTTCCTGCTAAATGAAAACAAAACTGAACAACTTACATTTAGTTTGCGTGAGACTTCTTATGAAAATTGTTCAAGGAATGTAAAATTTTTAGATGTGGTTGTGGACAATAGGCTGACATGGCAACCTCATATCAACTATATTACAGCGAAGCTGTCCAGAGTTATATATTTAATCATAAATTTGAAAAGTCATGTACCTGTTTCATATTTAAGAACAGCCTATTTTGCATTCTTCCACAGTATAATCTCATATGGCATTTTACTCTGGGGAAGCAGCAGTCATATTTCTACCATCCTAATATTACAAAAAAAAAAAAAAAAAAAAAAAATAATTCGTACCATCTCAAATTCAGATAAATTTGCACATTGTAAACCTCTATTTATAAAATTAAGAACTATGACTGTGATAAATGTATATATTTATATTACTCTCATCTATGTAAAAAGTAACAACCGACCAGCTATTCAGGCAGGATATTCATAATTATAATACTAGGTTTAATTATAAACTCAATATACCATATCATAGATTAACTAAAACCTTTAACAGCTTTGAAGTATTGGGCATTAAACTATATAATCAATTACCTTTAGAATTAACAGGTAATACATTTAAATGCAAATTATATGAATGGTTAGTTTCCAAACCTTATTATTCAATACAGGAATACTTTAACAGGTGTAGTTAAACTTTGGCTTATGTCATGAAGTATTCTTATTTCCTCATTTTATTTTAAGTCTCTATATTTGTATATCTAATGTAAGTATTTTATTGATTCTTTTTATCTTCACTGTATTATAACTGTATTAATTTGTACTCTATTTTTTACTTTGTCTATTGCTGTAATAAGCTTAATGACAATAAATTATTATTCATATTCATATGACTTCATATCCATTTTTGTTTCACTGGTAGCTACAATATGAAGTCAGCCTATCAACCTGACTAAGGAAATAGATTTATTCTTCAAGGAGCTGCCCACATGAAATTCTTTTTGAAGATACTAACTTAACTTGCTCGATAAATTAAATTTGAACAACAGAAATGTTTGGTCCGAAGTTAATGTATTGTAATCTTAAATAAGAGTTACCAACATTTGCTTCTGTCAGCATTTTCCATAAAGTTAGAGAGCAATAAATGATTGCGTAGGATTATTAATTAGGCAGATTCCGCCTACATGCCCACATTCTAATTGTTCGTCGGTACAGCACGTGGAGACACCTTGCCAGTAGGTGCGACCACCACACCTAGATGTGTCGAGGTGATTATGGGTAACGGGGATTGATGATTTATGCGCCACAGCGTGCTGTTATTTGATTCTCTCTGCCAAAGACAGACAACTCCCCACCGAGACGAGGACATGGGCCCCTGGGGGCGCTACAAGGAAACATCCAGACGTGTACACCCTCGCCAGGGCCCACTTTCGTTTTCTGTGGGCGTTCTGTCTGATATATGCACCGGGTGTAGATTCGCCAAGGCCCACGTAAACAACTAGGCTTTTGCACTCTTCAGTAAGATATCTGCAGCCAGGTGTCATGATATGACAGGAATCATCATCTAACTCCCTTCATACATATTTTGTGAGCAAATTCTACCTCTGAACCAAATCTGATATGGAAATTAATTGTTCTTTCACACTGGCCCTCTGTAGGCTAAAGTATGGAAACATGCAGTAAGACAGAAAAATTCAATGCCGTAGCCGGGATTTGAACCACGGATCTTCTGGTTGCCGTCCAGCCGCTCTGACCCTTGAGCTACTATGGCCAACGTGCCGGCATGACATTGAATTCTCCAACTGACTCGTACAGACGTGTGCAAATTATTAGACTCATTCGTGTTTTTTTACTTTGCTTCAGTTTAACATTAAAAAAAATAGTTATCTACCACCGTAACCTATTTCAATTTGTCGTAATTCTTTTCCTTGCTATAATAAGAAGCATATTCAATGAAATTTCTCTCTTAATAATAGCTGGGGGATTTTTCTTTTACTTACCGTAATATGGTGGTAGCTCTGAACTAAGAGCAGACATTTTCTTCATGTCTGTTTATCCAACTGTTTGGTGATATTGCTTTCATTTGGTGAACTGAAGATTGTTAATATTTGCCTGTATTGTGTTTTATGGCTAATATATCCTCAGTGTTTATTATTAATTGATCTCAAGCCAGGTAACATCATGTATCTTATCCTTAGCTTTCACAATGATTCAAAAGTAAGGTTATGGGTAAAACTGCTGACTTGTCCCCAAGGAAAGTATACAGCTAAAAAGACTGAGAGTCTTTTGAAGGAAACTCTTTAATCACAACGTGAAATAGCTAAGAAAACGTGTATTTCACAAAAATCTGTTAGTCGCATTAATAAAGCTTTAACATTCGCTGAGATGTTGACTTCACAAAGGGATGGAAAATGCGGGAGGAAAAGAAAGCTATCACCAAGGATGCAAAGAAAACTTGTGCAGGTGGCAAAACAAAATAGAAGAGCAACCAACATTGATCTCAGTAATCAACTAAAGCAGAACGGTACAGAAATATCAGCCTCAGTCGTTCGCAGAAGATTATGTGAAGCAGGTTTACCAGCACGCAGGCCTCGTTAAAAGGCTAAACTGACACCTGCAGTGGCAAAACAACGTTTAGAATGGGCCAAAGAGATGCAGAAACATCCAGTGGAATTTTGGAGAAAGGTAAACCTTATGAAAATTGTATATAGGATAAAATTAAAATATGTACATGTAAATTTTATGGAAATGAAATAAACAGCCTAAACTTTGTTTCTCTCATTGCTGGTTTTGTTATACTCTCTTTGAGCAATTTTAAAATGTTTAATATTAATAGAGGTTTTTATTGTTTCAGGTAAAGTTCTCAGATGAAGCCATGTTTGAAGTATGTGAAGAGAGCAGCCAATATATGAGAAGGACAGATAAAGAAGCATTTTCCCCTCAGTGTGTCGATCAAAGAGTAAAGCACCCAACATAAAAAATGGTCTGGAGCTGTATGTCTCTCCATGGACCTGGAAGATTATACATAGTTGTGGGATCCATGGGGCAGAAACAGTATAAAAGTGTATTAGAAACAAGACTAATTCCGCAAAGTAAAGAATGGTTTCCAAATGGTGATTTTGTGTTCATGCATGACAGCGATCCCTGCCATAGAACAAAATCTGTAACCCAGTTCCTCAAAGAAAACAATGTAAAAGTACTACCATGGCCCGGGAATAGCCCTGATTTAAATCTTATAGAGAATCTGTGGGGTATTGTTAAACAGAGACTGAAAAAATTGAAAATAACAACAAAAGTTCAGCTTATTGAGGGCCTGATAAGCATTTGGCACAGAGATGAAATAAAGGAAAAGTGCTCCAACCATATAGATAGTATGCCTAAACGCATCAAAATGGTAATAAGGTCTAAAGGAATGCATACAATATACTAAGAGTTGAAAAAATGTATTTTGCAATAATATTTCTGTTAAATAAACAGAAAATAAACGGTATATGTTAAAATTTCACCATTGAGTCTAATAATTTGCACACGTCTGTATTTTCCCGGTAAACCACTTAGGAGTTCTCATAAACACATGAGACAACTACCTTAATGCCGACTTATTACGTGTAAGTACCTTAAGGCCCTGGCTTTATAAAGATCCGTGGTTCAAATCCCGGCTATGGCATTGAATTTTTCAGTCTGACTCTATCTTTCCATGCTTTTGCCTACACACGGCCAGTGTGAAAGAACAATTATTTTCCATTAATTGACCTATTAGTGGTCAACTATAACAACCTGACCGAGATTCGAACTCGGGACCTCTTGGACGTAAGGCAGGCACGCTAACATCTACGCTACCGAGGCGGGCACTTGCAATAGTTCTGGGTGTTTCAAATTATATTCTTTATTACTTTTTGGCAACTGAGTGATAATGTAGCTAATAATCCATTTCCTTTCTTGGTATCTTTGTTATGAAAGCATTTTTCATTTTCACAAAATTTACACTGTACAAGGTTTCTATACCTACTACCTGAAAACTTGTTGATCTGATATTTTTATTTACTTTAGTTAAATTTTTATCACTGCTATTACAGAATGAATAAACCAATTTTTTGCTTGAAGAAACAATTTTCACTTCATGTTCATCGCCAATGTTTGAGGTTGGGTTTGAAGAAATAAATATGGTCGATATATTGTCAGGTGTTAGACAGATAGATAGTTTTATTCACCTTAGGAATATACAATATTCATGGCTTCGTCAAATTTGTACCCATAAGAATAATACATTTCTTATGAGTAATACAATTATGAATAATACAATCATAATTAAATAATACAATAGTAGTTAAATAATACAATAGTGATTAAAGTAATGCAGTAGTAATTAACAGAATTATAATACAAATAGTAATTAAGAATAATGCAACTTAGGTCACATAATAGTTTAATGTATTACATTTTTAAGAACTAGGCTGTAAGAGACATAATTTTTACCAAAAAGAAATCAATATTTACTTTATTATTTAATTTTACTTCTTAGAAACTCATCTGTTGTCTGTGACATTACTTTTAGTAGGATATTTTTTTACAGCTTTTCTGAATATTACAAGTATCACCTCCGAAGTTGCACAGGTATTTATTCACAAACATCATTTTAGGAAGCATTGATATGTTGACCATGTTTTAAGTATTCTTCCACTGAATAATAGCAACCTTCTCTTAAAAATGTTTTTACAGACAGTTTAAATCTTTTTACCGATGTTATACTTTTAATGCCATCGGGTAGTTTGTTATATAGTAATACTGCTTTATGTTCGAAGCTATGTGTGAATAAAGTTGTATTGTGGCTTATAATGCGTAGATCTGATTTACTTCTTGTATTACGTGTATGTATCTGCGAATTTGTTTCAAATTGAGCAAGTACAATTCTTGTCCTAACTAGAGCTTCATATATATACACACAGGGTAATGGAAGTATTTTAGTAGTTTAAAATATGGTTTACAGCTGGTGGTGAAAGGAATATTTACTATATAACGAATAGCCCTTTTCTGCAGTCTAAATATTTTTGATACATCTTTAGCATTTCCCCAGCTAAGTATACCATAAGACATAACAGAATGAAAATAAGCAAAATAAATAATTCTCAACACATTTGTGTTTACAGACTCCCTCATTGATTTAATAACGAATGTAATTCTGCTTAGTTTCAATTCTAGTTGCTGAATTTGTTTCTCCCATTTTAAATGTTCATCTAACCATATTCCTAAAAATTTGGTATTTGATTCATAGAATAGTGATTTATTCCCTAAATATATACTTGGGAATTGAGCAGTGTTATTTAGTTTGTGGTGAAAGCCTATAGCTACTGATTTTTCTTCAATTTCCTAATTTTTTTTTCATTTTAGGGGTTGTAATTCTTCAATTATGTAATCGGGATTACTTAAACTGTTTATACTGGTTCCCATGCCGATTTCTTACACCAAAATTAGTGCATCTTGCCATTTGTTTTATTTTTATTTCAATTGCTCAATACAGTTGGTGTTATACAACTTGTGGAAATACGAGGGCTATCCAGAAAGTAGATTACGTTTTGGAATAAAAAGTAAACAAAGTATAGGAAACAAATTTTATTATATACAGATGAAAGCCACACTCAAATACTACTTTTCGACATAGTCACCATTCAAATTAAGGCATTTATCGTAGCGATGTACGAGCTTGGAAATTCCTTCGTCGAAAAATTCGGCCGCCTGCGCCTTCAACCACTTCGTTACCTCTTCTTGCAGCTGTGCGTCGTCATCAAAACGCTGCATAGCCAGCCACTTCTTCATTGCTGGGAATAGGTGGAAGTCGCTCGGTGCCAGGTCGGGACTGTACGGCGGATGAGGAAACAACTCCCACTTAAAAGATTCAAGAACTTCACGAGTAACATTTGCCGTGTGGGGCCGGGCGTTGTCGTGAATCAACAAGATCTTAGAGCTCAACATTCCTCTGCGCTTGTTTTGAATGGCTCTTCTGAGTTTTTGGAGAGTTTGGCAATACCTTTGAGAGTTTATTGTAGTGCCTCTTTCCAGGAAGTCCACCAAAATCACACCTTTTCTGTCCCAAAAAACAGTCGCCATCATCTTCCTTGCCGACATTGTTTGCATGCATTTCTTGGGTTTTTGGGGAGAACTTGTGTGCCCCCACTGCATTGATTGCAATTTCGTTTCACAGTTCACGTGTGTCACCCATGTTTCGTCACCAGTAACGATGCGATCGAGTAAAGAGTCACCATCCTTATGGTAAACGTCCAAAAAGTTCAACGCTGCAGCCATTCGCTGATTTTTGTGGTCCTCTGTCAAGATTTTTGGAATCCATCTTGCACAAAACTTGTGGTAACCAAGCTTTTCGCTGATGATTTCGTGCAACAAACTTCGCGAAATTTGTGGAAAACTCAAAGAAAGTTCCGTTATTGTGAACCTTCGATTTTCACGGACTTTAGCATCGACTTTTTCGAAAAGTTCGGCAGTCACTATGCTGGGTCTCCCACTTCGATCTTCGTCGTGAACATTGGTTCGGCCATTTTTAAATCTGATGACCCACTGACGCACTCCACCTTCAGTGATAATGTTGTCCCCATACACTTCACAAAGCTGCCGATAGATTTCTATCGGTTTACAGTTTTTTGCAGTCAGAAACCTTATTACTGCATGCACCTCGCAGCTCGCGGGATTTTCAATTAACGCAGACATTTCAAACCGTCACAGTATCTGAACGGAGCACAGCACGAACCTCTCACTAGCACGGCTAGATGCCGACTGAGCTGCGCAACGCTCTGACCCCAAGATGGCCGCGCTAGCCCCGCCCCTAGCGGAAACAGACGAAAACGTAATCTACTTTCTGGATAGCCCTCGTATATACATAATATGCATAATAAAATTAAAGTATACAGGGAAAGAGGATACTCATATTAGAGTCCTCAAGCAAACTGGTCTGAGTAGTATGAGTATAACTTAAATAACTTCTACATTACATAATAAATAAACATTATAGAAATAAAATGTCCTGTGGCAAGCGTGCCTTCAGTCTTTGTGCAGCATCAACGCGACGTCCCAGTTGGAGGAATAAAGCACCTGATACATAAGGAAGGTGAGCAAAGAATCTGCTTGTCGTTGTAGAGATATACTCATTAATGCTGACTATGTCCAATTCTCTATGCAACTGTACCACGGGGCGTTCACAGACAATCGTAATGTTCTATTTTGAAACACCTGGAGTTGTTGAATATGAGTAGGTGAAGCACATCCCCATACAGGACTGGCATATAGAAGAAGTGGTCGTAGAATACTCTTGTATAGTAGCAGCGTACATTCAACTCGTAAAGAGGATTTGCTGTTGAGGATGGGATACAACTTGTGAAGACGAGCATAGGCTTCATATAGTTTGCTTTTGATATGTGTACTCCATGTCAGTTGACGATCAAGATGGACGCCAAGATATTTGACTGCACAGTCGGAAGGTAACCAGGTGACTTCAGAGTTATAGAGTCGTATATTTGCTGGAGCAGCAGACCTGCGCAAGATGAAAAGCTTAAGGGGGGACGTATGCAAATATTCAGGGTATTACATAAATAGCCATAACATCCAAAGTTTTCAAGTTAGAGAAGTGAAACTTAGTATACTCATTTAAGATAATACAGTTAATATGCACAATTGTTTTCGTAATTTTCCATTGTTTATAACTAATGCTACATATTTTTTCTATATGCAGTGATATTTACAAACTTAAGCCCATTTTTTTTTTTCAAAATTCACATATGCTATCTTTCTGAAGTTTGGTAAGTTATTTTAAAACACACTAAAAATGAATTTATTGGAGTTAGGTTTCTTATTGAAGCTGTATAGAATTTAAAAACAGTTAATCATATGCATCCTTCAAAAATTAAAATAATTTCATATATTTTGTATACTCACATTTCAACTGGAGCTTAATCTTAAATTCTAGAACCAACAAAATGTTCATTGTGGCATAAGAAAGCTGTGTGCTGAATTACATCACTGTAGATGAAGTAGTTTGAGAGAAAAATGGGTTTAAGTTGTAGAAAATACAAGTTACGGGGAAAGATAATTAAAAATACAACTAAGTATTATTCAGTTTGCCTTTTAATTTTAAGTCAGAACTCCCCATATCCATAGTCTGTATCCTCATTCTGATCTTCTTCAGCCTTTCTTTTTAAATTCCTCTTCTGTCTTGCTTCTTTCTGCATTAATTTCATAACTCTTTCTGTACAAGCGATGCGAATGTTGTCGATACTCTGCAAAAATTTTTCCATAAACACACCAGGTTGATACCCTAACTGATGCATAACTTTCTGCCAACATTCCCATCATTAAACACTATTGCAGCATCAAATGTAGCAATTTTCACCACTATGGAAGACACAAATGATGTTTTGGGACACCTTTTCCATATCAAACTGTTGCGGCTTTCATTTGGGTTTTGTGTCTCTCCATAGAGACATTATTTTAGCAAGTCTGGGTGTGCTAAGAATTGGTAGGTGGGCTTTATAGATTCCAAGACAACTGATGGAAGACTATGTGTTGCTACTATGCTACTATGCAACACTAGCGCATTTAATTTTTTAAAGGTACATACAGACCACGTGCAGTCATAATATTTGCTGTTTGATAGCTAACACTATATACTATTTTACAAAACAATAAAAAAAGTTAGGTTTTTTTTGAAAATTTTCTCGTACGTATTTAAGAAGACATTTGCTTGGATTAAGTGCGATACGCCAGCGAGATAACCAGTGCAGGAAAATCTCCAGGAAAGATTGTAGGGTTGCAACGGCAGTTTCAATAGAGAAATGCGAGGTAAAGATGACAGTATCGTCAGCAAACAGTGGGGTATTTGTTGCAGAGGTTCAGGCATGTCAGCAATTTTGCCACCTTGAAAACAGCATAAGTAATACAAAACATACTAAAGAAAGCATGGAAGTATTAACATCAGATGCACATATTAATATTAATAGAAAAAATGACTTCCTTTCCTAAAAAGGGTGTGCTCTTCAATAAGGTTACAATCAAGGAGAGAACACAGTTACAAATGGCTAATAGAGGGCATGGCACACTGTGCAGTCTTTTCAAAATGAGTCCATTTAGAGCTTTTAAAACTACGGGATAGGAAAATGAAGATCGTTATTCGCTTCTACAAACATCAGGAAGATTATGTGGAAAGCACAATGCTTACGTTTAACTGCACACTTTTGAAAAATCAAAATTCCTGGCTTTGCTTGTTCACAGGGCAATGAAATTCATACCATCTAACAAGCAACTACTTCTTAATATGTTGATAAAGCAAAAAATGTAATATAAATTCATAACTTTTCTCAGATGCTTTCTAAGATAACGTCAACAAATGAAATTTTCTAAACACATGTTTTAATTTAGTTACACATAACTGCCATAATTGTTTTACAAAGAATCCAATTTTTAGGAAAAATAAAGTACTCAGTGATGCATAAAATGACCGTGTTAGAATTTCTATATAGTGAATCATATAGACAAAAAAAATGAAATTTTTACCATTATTCTTTCCTTTAAAATGCACAGATTTTAAATTTTTAAAAATTCTAAATGTTTTACCTGAAAATATATTTACGGTCAGTTTATTAAACATAATGGTTTGACACTAAAAAGAGTTTCAGACCTCAAACGTAAGTGGTTTCTGAAAAATGTGGACCCAAACATGTGTAACAGGAATTTGTTGTACTATTCGTAGTTAATTCTGATTTCTTTCTTGGATCCTCTTGTACATGGCTACCACGCCAACATCAGCTCCAAAATTATGTTCATACGTTCACTTTCATGATTATTTTGAAGTATCAATCGAATTCTAAATAAGTCATGAGACATACGTGTTTCAAGGCGTGGTCCGGAATAAAGAAGTCAAATTATTTCGATGAATCCTTATTTTGTTATATTTATACGGATTCGAACTACAACTTAAAACATTTTTGTTCTTGCTGCGGTATACATCACATTCGTCGTTGCACCCAAAATCTCTTTCTCTTTATAACAAGATTATTGATTTATTTTCACTAAACAAGACTAAAGAACATACCACTCTCCTCAAGATTATTGACTTCTCGTAATGTCACAAAACTGAAGAACATATCTCTCTTTTAAATATTATTATTGACTTCTCGTCTCTATCGTTACTTCTACTTCATTTTGTGATTGGCCGATCCAATGGCACGTCACCATATTACGTCATATGACGTCATATAATTATTATTTCGGCCAATCACAAAATGACATACATTTTTATATATTTAAATTATTAAATATATTTACATAATCAGTTTTTATAAATTTATAAACTTTTCATACTTCAAACATAATCCAAAAGTACTGTTACACATGTAAAATTGAAACTTGTGGGAAAATGCAAAAAACTAAAACAACAGGTTTTTTTCAGCTAACTCACCAAAAGTTACAACATTCCTGCACCATAATCCTGTACTTTTCTGCACCAGTTTGGATAACAATGATAGCTCTACCGTTACAAAAGCTGTTGTCCCCATCTGCTTGAATGTGAGACAATTTTTTTCTAGAAGCTGAAAATTTCCTGCAACTAGGAAGATTATATACACTTTCAATGTCACTGTTTTTTTTGAGTTTTTACGACAAAACACTGCCTTTCTCCACCCAAAACGCTTTACTCTACCCATAGTTACAGCAAAGCTCACGTCGATAATTTGAACTGTAAACTAATCTGCAACTATAATCCACATGTACTTCAAATGTAAATAATTCGCCATATTGTGAGAGCCTTCTGCAAATACACATGCAGCCACATGTGCAGCATAGATACCAACAACAAGCATAAAATTTACCGCATAGCTCTGCTGCCACAAATCACAAAGTTATAACAATTTTAATTTCAATGGTTATGTATGTATTTAAAAGGGGGCTAGAACATGGTGACGCCATATTTAAATCACCATTTAAACGGCAATATATCTTTGGATTCGTAAAATCTTGCAGATTTTTATAAGACATAAAACAAAAATTCGATTTTTTGAGCCATTCACACGTCCCACTGTCTTTAATTACCATTTAACAAGCTGTTAGAACGTGAAACCATTACGTCGAGCGACGTAACCTAGAAATACCGTCTGTGAAATATCTAAAGCGATGAAACGCCTCTGCTAATATAAACTTCAAGCAATAATTTAATAATTACAGTCAATTCTTATGACATTAACAAATAAAACATTCTAAAAGATGTAATTGCAGGGAAAATGAAGTTATTTACTGCAGGTAAACGGAAATATAATGGTGGGAAAGTTTTGTGATGTGCATTACGGAATTATACCCTGTGAGCTAGTGCGTGATGAACATGGAATTCCTATGGGGTCGATGATACACAAAATTAACAGCCGGCACTTGTTTCTATTAGCAGTCCAAGGTTGCCGGATTGTTTTCAGATGTGGATGATCAGGCACGCAAGGAATGCAGTAATCTCTTCACTTTATCCCCACCATCTCACGAGCGCTTATCCCATGGGCAACCCCGTAATTACTTATCGCCAGCTTAGTGATGTCATCACATTTCTATCTGCAGTGACCTACAACTGTGTACTTTGCAAATAGTAGCGTTTACATCGATGTGAAATAGCTGCACAATTTCCCGTACCCTTTACCTGTTAGCAAGACACCACATGCAATATCAACATAGGGTGTCTATAGAGGATCACACAGGTGATATTATAGTTAAATTTAGTTAAAATCCCTGCTGCACTCATGTCAAATCTGTTAAATACATCAGTCATTACTTTATGAAATATTCGACATATCAGAAAAAGGCTTTTGCAGAAAGCAGATACACGCCTCCAAAGCTAACTGATCTACTTTTTAAGGAGTTTTTTATGAGTGAGGATAGCAACTTTTTTCACTTAAACCAAATATTCTATAAAATAAGACCTGAAGTTTTCCTGGTAACGAATATGCTGAAGTTGTTCTCGGGAAGCAAGTTAGGTGAATAGACGATTAGAAATTGACGTTTCGGGAGTGTGCATCTCTCCCATCATCAGGATATTTACAAAATGTTATAAACACGAAAGAAACACTGGATATAACACGAACATTAACAAAGACAAAGCACTATCAAATTCGCATTACTGAACAAAATACTGTTTTCAATAAATTAAATGCCAGGTCAAGAGATGGCGTGAGTATAGAAAATTAATTGGGTCAAAGAAACGTAACTACCTATATTGATTATCAAGCTGTAGTCAGCTTTGCTTCTTAAGTCGACAGATTTCCATTTTAAGGCCGGTTTTCAAGAGGAGCTGAACTAAAATCCAGCATCACAATTAAGCGTGCTCAACTCGGAGGAAATGGCAAAGCCTCCTTAATTCTCCGCTCACAGTAACTGTTGCATTTTTCCAACATTCGGAAGACGACCATCTTGGCAAAATGCAACAGTTACTGGGAGTGGAGAATTAAGGAGGCTTTGGCCGTTTCCTTTTAGAGGAACACGCTAAATCGTGATGCTGGATTTCAGTTCAACTCCTCTTTGAAACCGGCCTTAAAATGGTAATCCTTCGACTTAAGAAGTAAATATCTATACAGCTTGATAATCAAGTTAAGGGAATGCTGCAACGAAACTGGCTAAAAATATGGGAATTTTTGTCTTTTTGTTTTTTGTTTTTGAGCTAATAAAATATTTTGAACCTTATAGTATCATAATCCAGCTAAATTTATGAGTTTTAGGCATTTAAATACCCTCACACGACAATTTAAATGCCAGTGCGCACTATCCGTCCGTCCATCCATTCATCCATCCATCCGTCCGTCCGTCCGTCCGTCCGTCCATCCATCCATCCGTCCATCCATTCATCCATCCGTCCGTCCATCCGTCCGTCCGTCCGTCCGTCCATCCGTCCATCCGTCCATCCGTCCATCCGTCCATCCGTCCATCCGTCCGTCCGTCCATCCGTCCATCCGTCCATCCGTCCATCCGTCCATCCGTCCATCCATCCATCCATCCATCCATCCATCCATCCATCCATCCATCCATCCATCCATCCATCCATCCATCCATCCATCCATCCATCCAGCTTATGTGCGTGCATGTAGTGTCTAACACGTGGCGAGTTGAGTCAGCTCCGCCTTGTTGTTTACAGCAGGATTAAACTAGCCTGAAATAAGAGTATATTTTGTAGCTATCTTAGTGAGGTGGGCATATATGCGATTTTGTAAAATAGCTGCTATACAATAACTCGACTATGATGTATGCTGTAGGTACAACCAGGTGCGGAATAGAACCTAAGGAAACCCCCCCCTGTCACCTGGAGAGGGATGAGGTGGAAGGAGACAAAAGGCGGAAAAGCAGAGCTGAGTGCAGGGTCCCTACGTACTTCTGATTGAAATTCCCCGGTGTCAGCTAGTGCAAATGACTTCCATCTCACGGTGCAGGCTTACATATCCAACTAGGTGGTCCGGAACCCCGAGATTGTACCATTCCGGGGAAGAAGTTTAAAGAGCATCATTTTCCTCATCATGCAACATTGAGATTCCACCGATATTTGCAACTTTGCCAACCAAACAAATAAAAGATTAGGTGAAATATTTAGATATTTTAGATACTTTGATGTCATTTCCTCCTGACCTTCTCTTTTACCTTAATCCACTTTTCTCTCAACTTATATACTATACATCTATTTTCTTTAAACCCGTCTAATTTAACATACGTAAGGCCACCACCGCTTTGCTCACACTGCAATTTAACTCCTTACATTCTAACAGGAAGTGAAATAAGTGAGGTGAGATGAAGGGGACAGGGATTGCAGAGGATGAATTTACCTTCCGAGCATTCTCTACAAATGAAATTATTGAAGTATGGAGGTATATTACTTACACTCAGACTTCTACATTTAATAAATATGTGTTGGAAAAGTAAAAGAGTACCAAATGAATGGAAAATAGCCAATGTAGTCTCTGTTTTCAAGAAAGGAGATATAACTGACTGCAATAATTATAGAGGTATAAGTCTTTTAAACACTATCTATAAAGTATATACACGAGTAATATGTAATAGATTAAAAATAATATCAGAAACAAAAATCATGGAAGAGCAGAGTGGATTTAGGAAAGGAAGGACATATGTTGACAACGTATTTATCCTTAAGCAAATGATAGAAAAGAGAATAGAATTTAATTTGGAGACTCACTTTGCCTTCGTGGATTTTGAGAAGGCTTTCGACCGAGTAGAACAGAATAAATTATGGCAGATATTAAAGACAAAAGGTTACCCAGAGCATTTGATTAAAATCATACAAAGTTTATACGTAGATAACACAATGGTTATTGAAGTAAATGGGAAGTTAACAGAAGAAATTAGAATAAATCAAGGACTTAAACAAGGATTCAGTCTATCACCTATGTTATTTAATATATATCTAGACCATATTTTAAACAAATGGAAATTTAAAGTATATAGTGGTATTAACATAGGAAAAAGAACATTAAATATATTAATGTTTGCTGATGATGTAGTTTTAATTTTTGACAGTGAGGATAAGCTGCAAAAAGCAATGTATGAATTGAATAAAATATATAATATGAAAATTTCAAATAAAAAAAAAACAAGGTAATGGCATGCCACGGTAAATACCCGGTAAGGACAAAAATTCTAATTGAGAATAATATTATAGAACAAGTGTCACATGTTAAGTATCTTGGATGTGACCGAAGTTATGAAATGGATCAAGATATAAAGCAGAAAATAAGTAAGTTTCAAGCAGTAACTGGAACAATTAAGAGAACACTAAAAGGTAAAACAAGAAGAGAAACTCAATTAAAATTTGATTCTGTCATGGCACTCCCTGTCTTGCTATATGGAAGTGAGACATGGACATTAAGAAACAAATATTTTAGTAAAATACAAGCAGCAGAAATGCGTTTCCTAAGATCTGTTAAGGGATGTACAAGGGAAGATCAACTTAGAAATGAAGACAAAAAATGATTTAAACATCAATTCTCTTTTATTAAAATTAATGGAATATAGAGAAAATTGGGTCCAACATTTAGGAAGTGACTCCAGAGAGAATCCCTAAACAAATAATGGAATATAAACCGGAGATCAATAGGACGACCTAGGAAACGATGGATCGATGTGAGGCCGGAACAGGCTATAGCCTAATCCGTGGAGGTAGAAGAAGAAGCATTCTCTAGAGAGAGAGAGAGAGAGAGAGAGAGAGAGAGAGAGAGAGAGAGAGAGAGAGAGAGAGAGAGAGAGAGAGAGAGAGAGAGAGAGAAAGAAACATACGTCAGGACAGTCGGGATCGAACTTATGACCTTCCAAATATGGTCACATGTAGTACCATCTGTTGGTTATAATCCGCTGCAAAACTTAGTGGCGTGTTATTGATCAAAACTTAATTTAACACCGAGCAGGATGTGGTTGTTGAGCACACGTTACCTTATTGGCTTGTTTAGTCATTCTGGTATGGCGCTTTTTGTAACACATAATGGAGAAAATGGAAAAGTAAACAAGAAGTAAACGTGTCGAGAAGGGGAGGGGCGGGGAACAGCAGAGAGAGTCTGAGGTTTTGCAATGAAAGAGAGAGGTAAAGAAAGGAGAGACGATGAAGAAGTTCTGAGAAGGAAGAAAGAGTAATTATCAATCACCTTGGTCAGGATAATTTGCTTATAAAGCTGGGAGGAGGCAGGGCCGTGTTTGAGGAGCAAGGGATTCTGTGTTATTTCCAACCACCCACGATAATTATGATTGAAGATAAAGGAAGGGAAAGAAGGGAAAAATGTTTCGTGTGAGGTTGTGATATGACTTTCAAGTTCCGCCTTTATGGAGCCACATTGTAATGTAGCCGGTTCTTTACAGCCCGGATAGGTACAGCCAGCTACAAACAAAACAGACTTGCCACGAGAGGGCGTGAACTGTAACTCTATCACCAGCAACTTGGCTGACCTAATTATTGCTCCACATAGTGTACATCATTTATACTACCTCACACTATTTTCCATCAATTCTTTTTCTTTTTCTTCTTCTTCTTCTTCTTCTTCTTCTTCTTCTTCTTCTTCTTCTTCTTCTTCTTCTTCTTCTTCTTCTTCTTCTTCTCATCATCATATAGGTCTACGGCCTGTTCCTTCCAGAAATTAGGAGTCCTTCCATCTTTTTTGTTGGTCTTCCAGGAGATCTTCTTCCGTTTGCTGGTAAGTAATCTCTTGCTATACGTGCGATTCTGTCCGATGTCATACGGGACACATGGTCATTCTATTCGCTTCGTCTTTGAGGCTAATTATATTGGCGAGCAAATAGTTCCACTTTTATGGGACAGTTTGAAACAAATAGTGTTTAGCTTGATACCGAAATTAAGGTTTGCCAGAAGTAAAGAATCATGATGGATGTCAAAGGAATGTTGGTTCTTTGTTACGACAAGGGCAAGGCCACTTGAGTTGGGGGAAAGTGTTGTAACAAAAGCAATGTAAGAAACAGCGTCATTAGCAGTTTCTAGAGGAGCTCACTTGACTTGTATGAATAGGAAATTCTTTCGATCATTTACAATGGCGACAAAACAGCCACAAAGGGATTTTGTTTGAAAAGGAGTTTCCTGAGAGTGAAAGTTACATATACACACACACGCAGCTGTGGTCATTCAAAGAGTCTTCGGTGCGAGGTCAATTAGAGCAGTCTGAGGCGTGAGGGCGATTAAGGCAGTCCTTTGGTTTTTTCTGGAATATTTGTCGGTTCGTATATATATGAGGAACGAATAAATTTATCGAGTAATAAACATTCTAACTCTAACTCTAAACAGAGATTGGTAACCCTTGATCGGCAACTTTCATTTCGATGTTTTAAAAGAAGCAGCAGTGAATAAATAATTTGGAGACGGGCATTCCGGTGTTATTAAAATCTTCTTCTCACACCCATCCACGCATACCCTGAGAGAAATCTCATCGCTCGCCGACTTATTTGCTCGCCATTAAATTATTGCTTCAAATTGGCGTCCACAACGTGGAATTGTGTGCACCCATAAACATTTTAGTTACAAGCTCAGGGTTAAGCAGTGAGGTTTCTCCCAGGGTATGCGTGGATATGTGTGAGAAGGATGGTTTTAATGACACTAGAATGCCCGTTTCAAACTGGTTTAATGACTACTTCTTTTATTATTACATTAAGCTCGAAGTTTTTAAAGTTACTGAAGGTGGAATGCTTATTACTCGATAATAGTTATTTAGTTACGTATAAACTGACAAATATCTTTTCTCATCGCTTCTGGTCTGTCCTCGACCAAGACAGAAGAAGTGGACAGCCCTAATCGCCCTCACGCCTCGGACTGTTGTCCACATTTGCGCGTGGGTGTGTGTGTCACGTTCACTTTCTGCAAGCCCTCTTTATTCAATCAAAGATTCCCTTTGTGACTATTTTGTCATTGTCCTTATTATTAGGGGTCCGAATAATAGCCCATTCAACAAATTCAAGTGCATGATACATAGATAGACATTTCATAAAAATTGTTCTCATGGTTACATAACAATAGTTCATTTAAAATTAATCAACACTCTGATCTGCAATTTTCAACTTTTAAATATCACTCAATGGAAAATACTTCAATCTACATCATCATCTCTCTCTTTTTCTCCATCTGATCTATTGCTACACTTATAACAGTTCATAAATATACACTTCCATGTTTAAACCATTGTACATTAATAATACCTTTTTTATACAACATTTCTGAATTCTTCTTCCGGATTCTATATAAACATTCTTTTCAAAAGTCTTTTAGTGTTCTAATTTTCACTTTTTTCCCCACTTATTTAGCTTTTAAATTTCACTTCACTGTCACTACACTGTTTATACTTAACCTATAAATTTTACACAATACTTTTTTATACTTAACATATACATTTTACCAATTTTGTGTTTCTTCTCATTTTACAATCTGTTATGGTAATTTTTAATACTTTAACTTGAGTTCCCACCATTTACAGGCCAATACATCATCCCACAACGTACTTAGAAAATACAAAGGAATTTTGAAGACTTTTCCATGTACAAAGGACTTATTTATTCTACATCCACATGATTTTTGCATATCTAGCATAGGTTTTGTACATCGATCTCTTTTCGTATCTTTCTTACACATATTCTGATGGATCTGTGCACCTTGCCCGAAATATTTTAATATTTGCTACTCCACATTCGGTGTTCCAACAACTTTTTGCCGTTACCCTAACTATGTTCCGGTCTTTACAGACGGTTCTCACTTAGGTAGCACTATGGGTTGCGCGTTCTTCTTTAACGGTGAGGCTCATAAATTTCGCCTTCTGGACTCCACTTCGGTCTTCTCAGCAGAGCTGTATGCCATCTTCTATTTGCTCCTTTTTATTTGCAAGTTAGCTCCTGGCTCTTTTATTGTTTGCACTGACTCTCTAAGTGCTCTTCAGGCCTTGCAACAGCACACTGCCGCTCACACCCTTGTTTTAAAAATACAGGCCCAGATCTCGCAAATGCTCAGTCGCGGATACCATTTTGTTTTTACTTGGACCCCAGGCCATGTGGGGATTTCCGGGAACGAGGAGGCGGACGCGGCTGCTAAGTCCGCTTGCCGTTTGCACCGGAGTTTAATAACTACGGTGCCATACCAGGATGTGCAACGTTTTTTTCCGTCGCCAACTCCTATCTGCTTGGCAGCAATCCTGGGCAGCTTTGGAAGGCACACAACTCCGGGCAATAAAGGAGAGCGTACAACCCTGGCCAACTTCCTGCAGGGATAACCGGCGGGCCGAGGTGATACTCACCCGGCTGAGAATTGGGCACACACGAGCGACTCATGGCCATTTGTTAAGAGGGGAACCGGCCCCTGTGTGTGCTCCATGTGCAGTACGCCTCACTGTGCGGCATGTATTGCTGGATTGCCCGCAGTACGCCCGCGTTCGACAGTCTTTGGGCTTGGGGCCTAACTTGCACGGTGTTTTAGGTGACGACCCAGTGGCCGTGGTTAAGGCACTGCGGTTTGTTGCTGAAATTGGTTTTAATAAACAAGTCTGACTTGTATTTTATATTTATTAATTTTAGAGATTTTAAATTATTAGTACTGGGATGAGCTTTTTATGTGCTTTTAATAGTTGAGTGTTTTTATTTTATCTTACTTTTTAACTTAGTTTGTGTAGCTTTTAGTTCTTAGAGTTAACTTCGGGTCCAAATGACCTTGTTGTCGACGGGCCCTAAAACACCACACACTCACTCACACTCTTTCGTTTCTCCCTCGATTTTGATTGTTTTTCAATGTTTACTTTGTCACCGTGATCTCTATTGCTACCTCGTTCATTTGATTGGTGGTTTCTTCCACATTCCTCGTCTGTTTTCTATTTTCCCATTCTGATACTTCTAATCTACTCCTAGTTTATTCTAACTCTTTTCTAGCCATTTCTCTTTCTTTGTCTGATTTCTGTGCTATTTCCCCCATCTGTTTTCTGTTTTCACTATCTGACCTTTCATTAACTAGATTGAAAACTTCACTTTCCTTTGTCACCGTGATCTCTATGGCTACCTCGTTCATTTCATATGCGATCCTGTCCGATGCCATACGGGATACATGGTCATTCCATTCGCTTCGTCTTCTATCCACCCAGTCACCTATTGCTTGAATGTTTAATTGCTTTCTAATATTTCACTTCTTATTTTATCTCTTCTTGTTCTTCCTATAATTTTTCTTACGACGTTCATTTCATTTGTCTCTAGAATCTGTTTTGTTTTTGAAGTGTCCGCTCTTATTTCACAGGCATAGGTGGATGCGTATTACCGCTTTATAGATTCTAGTCTTGGTTTCTTTATTTAAATATTTGTTTTTCCATATAATATCATTTATGCAGCCTGCAATTCTCGCTGCTTTATTCGCTTGATATGTAACTTCATTCTGCAGTGCTCCCCAACTATTTAACTCAACACCCAGGTACCTTATTGTCATTACCTGTTCTATTATATTCCTCTCTAGTTCCTATTTACATCTCAAGGGGAATTAACATATGGTTATTGATTTCGTTTTTGTTAATGATATTTTCATGTTATAGTTTTTACATCCAATATAGAATCTATATAGCAGTCTCTGTAAGTCATCCTCAGTGTTTGACATCAGGACAACATCGTCAGCGTAGCATACAATGTTAAGGTTTTTATTTCCCATTTTATATCCATCCATTGTATTAATCTCTTTTATAATTTCATTCATTACTAAATTGAATAGTAATGGACTAAGAGAATCTCCCTTTCGAATCCCTCTTCTGACTGGTATCTTCTCAGATATTTTCCCAACCACTTTTATTCTATTAAAATTGTTATTAAAATGTCATTAATCAATAAAATTAATTCATTCGGTACATTATGTTTTTCTAAAATGTTTAAAACAGCTTTAAGTTCCAGCCTATCAAAGGCCTTCTCGAGGTCTATAAAACAGAGAAATGCAGGTTTATTATACTCAACTCGCCTTTGTTCACTCGTTCTTCAGGTCGGGCAACTCACCTATCTCCCCACGCACTTCACCTCTGGGAAATCGACGCCGCATCATGGGGAAGAAGACTAAGAAGAGCACTGCTGCAGCGAAGAGCCAGGGAGTAGAGCCGCTTCCGCCGCAGCCCTCTCCGGCCGACTCCAGCCTCGCTGCCAGTACCGCCAGAAGAGAGGGAGCCGTCCGCCAGACTTATCGGCCGACTCTGGGAGGCCAAGGAGGCTTCACACATCAACCGACGCAGTCGCTCATCACCAGCTGACACCGCCACACCGAGTTAGCAACTCACGCGTCACCCAAACGTCCCTTGCCGAGGCCCCCTCAGCAACAAACTACGCCGCAGTCGCAGCCTCAGCTCCGAGAACCTCAACACCACCAGCCGCCGAGCCAGTTCCGCCTCCTAGGCCTGCGACCGTAGTCGTCACGGATGTACCTCGTGACCTGCTATGCAGGTTCATTCTCGCCGCCGCCCAACAGCAGTGGCCCTCGGCCCAGAGGGCTAGCCGCATCACTATACGAGGCTGTACCACATCCTTGGTCTGCCTGCAGCTAACCAACGAAGGCGACGTGAGCACGGCCTTGAGGATGAGCCTGCCCTTATTAGGGCAGTGTCTCATAATCGAGGGCAGCCGCTCAGAGCGTCCTGCACCTTGTCGCCGATGCTGCAGGTACGGACATGAAGCCAGCACTTGTACTGCAACGCCACGGTGCCACTACTGTGGTGACCCAACACTCACCGGGTAATGCCAGCAGCACGATCTCCGCCGCCGCCGGTACTGCGCCACCTGCAATGGCTACGGCCACTTTACAGGACAGGCGCAGTGCCCTGCCTGCCCTCGCCAGGACTCACTCCACCACCAGCTCACTCCAGCGGTGTAGCCGACTAGACAACAGCACTGGACTGTCTTAGGGAAGAAGTCCAGAGCGTCAACAACCGGCTTCACTCCATAGAGGAGCACCTGGCAAGCGGAACCGCCTCAGCCTACCAAGGGACTACTAGCTCCGACATTCAGGACCTTCACTCTGAAGTCCTGAACGTTGGTCTCCGCCTGGGAAACCTGGAGGACGCACTCGCCGCCACTAACGCAAGACACGACGCCACTTACGCTGGAGTGACCGAAATCAACGACAAACCCGTGACCTCACACCAACAGACGACTTACAGCCTTACCTCTCACCAAAAGCAAGCTACCTCCTCCTTTCGAACGCTTTCTAACACTACCTTTTCCTAATCAAGCAACTACAAGAAAGTATAAGGACACTATCAGCCAGAGGATTAACGACTTACAGGACCACATCAGCCGCTCTCACTCACAGACTAGGACACACATAGACCGACTCAGTCACAGGCTGCTTGAGATCCAGATTGCAGCTACTCCTACACACCCTGACACCCTGCGCGAACACTTTTCTGAAGTATTCGCGCGATTCGACCAACTGACGACCACTGTATGCCGCTTCACTGACACCACAGAGAGACCGACCTGCCACAGCCGCCGCTAAAATTAAGCACCAATGCACAGTGAACCCAAAACAAATAAACGCTTCTATTCAACCTATACCTCCTACTAATCCAGGCGATCCACCCAGGGCCTCTGGTCATGGTTGGACCCCCTGACATAACCGCCATAAGCACGTGCCCATCAGGCGCCTGCACCCTAATACCGAGACTAACGGGGGTGCTTCCGCGGTACCCCGCCACTTTTCTCCAAATATTCCCTCCTAAAGCCTCGTTAAAAGAAATTATTATACTCAAAAGCTTTTTCTATTACCTGCTTTATCACAAAAATAGCATCAGTACAAGATCTACCAAGCCGGTATCCTTGTTGTTCATTCTGAAGGTAAATAATTTTTGATAGTTTAATTTTCAGTAGAGTGTTAAGTATATTTATTGGTCTATAATTCGCCTTACTTAAAGATAGGAATCACAATAATAGTCTTCCAATCATCTGGAATTTTACTTTTTTGGAATATTTGTGCATCAATAATACGGACGGTAAATATTGAGTTACCAGCATTATTGTGGTCTCTACGAGTGTCAGTTCACATTTTTGGGATATTTGCCTGCCGAGGTATCAATTTATGTATAGACCTTTACAGAAGGTCTCAGCTTCGCTCCTCGGTGGCTGTCCACTCTGAGCCATGGGTTTTTTCCTCTCTTTCATTTCCTTCACTCTCATCTCTTTCAGAGTTGTAATGTCAAACACCATTGCGGCTGTGGAATGGATGTGCGTCTTTGGTGCCACTTGGGACTGTCCAATTAGTTCTTGGGGAGCTCTAGCAGTTAGAGGCTTGTGAGAGAGGTCGAATTGAAATGTGAGGGACTCCGTCCATATTTGTGATCCTCCTGAATAGGATTCGATTTCCCTTAGGCACTCTCCTCTTATCCACTGTTGCAGGTATTAAGATAGAAGCACAAATGGCTGCATGGCCTAAGTGTGGTGCTCCTCCTCGGTTGCGGAGGATCCTCTACTTCACTTTACCACAAAGGACCCTGAGCTGTGAACGAAACCATTGAGCTCTCCTGGCGTTCCATTACTATTTCAATAAAGGCTGATCATAATTTTTTACGGTCATAATTTTTCGCACTAAAATTCAAACTTATTATATTCTGTTAGCTTAATGTGAAACAAACACACCGTAGTAGTTTCATTGTTGGTACTCCTGGTTCCCGCCTGTGAGAACCAGACAACTTAAGACATTCAGTATCGCCTGCCGCTGCAATGGAGGTAACACACGAGGAACAATATGCGGCTTTGAAATTTTGCTTTTGTCTCAACAAATCTTCTGTTGAGGCCTATACAATGTTACAGGAGGCCTATGGAGAGTCTGTTCTTCCCTACAGCACAGCTCGAAGGTGGTTTAAAATGTTTAAAGAGGGGACACAATCAATTTCAAAGGAAGGTGGACCCGGTGCTACAGTTACTGCCCTTACGGAAATAAAATGAAATGTATAGTGTTTAACGCCCGCGTTTACTACATACGGCACCGCAGGCGATGACCCTGATGATACATGAGATGAGATGGAGCACCGGTGGAATGAGATGGGGGGAAACCGGAGATCCCGGAGAAAACCAGCCCCCGCGCCGTGTTGTCCACCACACATCTCACTTTGCGGTCGCCTGGGATCGAACCCGGGCCACCTTGGTGAGAGCCAAGCGGTCTAACCACTGAGCCACGGCGCGGCCCGTTCTTACGGAAGAAACATCAACATTCCTGCTGCCATTGAGAGAGAGGAACGATGAATTACCATAAGATCACTTTCTGAAATATTAAACATTTCACTGGGTGCTACCCACACGTTGGTGACAGAAACATTACACATTTGATGTGTCTGTGCGCGATTGGTTCCAAGACTGTTGATTTCCGACCAAAGGACATTCACATGCAGGTCTGCATGCACTTAAAGTTGATGTTATCGGAAGATCCGGAGTTTCATTCAAACGTAATCACTGCTGAGGAAACTTGTCTACATCATTTTGATCCTGAGAGCAAACAGCAAAGCTCAGTGTGGGAATCTCCTTCATCGCCAACCCCCCAAAAAAGCCAAAGTGATTGCTTCTGCTGGGAAATCTATGGTCATCTCATTCTTTGATATTCATGGAATGGTTTTTTAGCATGTCGTACCTGCACACACACCAGTAACTGGACAATACTACAGTGATGTCCTGAAAACATTGCAAGTACATATCAGGCGCAAAAGACCACATTTCCGTGAAGCAGGTTGGATGGTGCACCACGATAATGCACCGCCGCAAGTTGCCAATGTTGTTGCTGAATATCTTGCAAAAATCAACGTGAAGTGCATCCCTCACCCTCCATATAGTCCGGATTTAGCCCCATTTTCGTTTTTTTCTATTCCCGAACTTGTAGAAACGTCTTCGTGGGAGGCATTATCCATCATCAGACGCTGTGGTGAAGGCTGCGGATTTCTAATCTCTTTTCAGCTGGCCCGTTTCTCGAGAAGATCTCCTCAAGAGCTATGCATGTTTCCACCATGTAAGAAATATGAAATTCTGCTCTAAATTGTGAATCCGCAAGTTAAGAGAAAATTGGTGAATTTTAATACTTTGAAATAGTGAATTCCAAAATCTAACTTTAAATTTGCTTCTCAAAATCGTGCGTATCCTCCCTCGTTTCCATATTATTAGCAAAATTAGATCAAAAGATGCGACGTAGAAGTTTAGTTCCAAATGAAATTTCACGATGTGAAGTAATAGCAATTTAAATAGGATACTGGTTTGGAATCGAGTGTCGCAAATTGCAGGAAACCCCACCTCAGTAATAGTCTTCTGAAGCCAGTTTGTTCATTAATATGTAAAGTACCATTATTGCTATTGTGCAAGCCAAGGCTCTGTTACGTCATTAAGATGCGGATATACGTGTTAAAAGGCGTGAGCACAAATGGTATTTCATCACTTGGGCACGATTTTCATTTGTTCTGCCCACAATCGATACACTGACTAGAGACACACAAAAGAAATCCACGCCTCGTTGCCATTTTTTTGCTCCATACTGAAGACCTTTCACGTCACCAAATATCACTTGTGGAATTTTTTGCAGTGAGGATTCACTTGTGGACTTAAATTGAAAAAAAATGCTGTGCTTGAAAGAGGACTTCCTTTGCTCATAACAATTTTGCAGAAACTTTATATAAAAATCCTATTTGTCTATTCATCATAAGTGAATGGTGATTCTTGATACTTTTTGTTTATGAATTAACTTTTCATATTAATTTCTCTTTTTCTGGTAGTCAGATCATTTGTAACCTCTGTTTTTCTTAAACCAAATAACTCTAATTTATTCTCATTTGTGATTTTTAACACCAAAAGTGTTAATAAGTCAATATATAGGTAGTCTGAAAAGTTTCCGACCTAATAAAGGTGCAACACATTTTCTCAGATTTTTTTTTCCAACATAGTCTCCTTGTAACTCTACACACTTCTCCTTGTGATGCTCCCATATCTGTAACCCGTCCACATAGTACTCCGCGTTTTTTCTGCAAAATAATTGTTCACGGAGGTGACTGCCTCTTCATTTTTTGAAAAATTGCTGTCCTTCTAGCGAAATTTTCAGATGAAGGAACAAAAAGAAGTCGCTTCGGGCTAGATCTGGTGAGTAAGGCGGATGGTCAAGCAGTTCAAACCGTAATTCGTGGATTTTCGTCATTGCCGACACAGGGCGTTGTCTTGGTGAAACAGGATTTTCTTTTTCAACAAATGTGGCCGTTTTTGAGCAATTTCTGCCTTCAGCTTGTCAAGTAATATTACGTAGTATGCTCCTGTAATGATTTTTCGTTTTTGAAGACAATTGATTAAAATGATTCCATGACTTTACCAACAAATAGTCACCATCACTTTCCCAGCAAATATATATATATATATATTTGAGCGGGTTCCCCCTTTGCAGTCCATTGTTTGGACTGTATCTTTGTTTCGGGCGTATAATGGTGTATCCAAGATTGATCTACAGTAATTAATCGGTGCCAAAACTCGGATTTATTGCGCCTAAACTGCGCCAACAGAGCTTTGGAAATGTTCATTCGAACACGTTTTTGGTCTAACATGAGCAAACGCGCACCCAACGTGTGGACAGCATTCTCAGGTCTAAATGTTGATTTAATATGTGACCAACTATGTGTCATAGCCTCTGCTATCTCTCTCACCTTAATTGGGAGATGTCAGGTCAGGAGATGTCATGAGTATAGAAAATTAATTGGGTCAAACGAACCTGACTACTTAACTTGATGATCAAGCTGTATAGATCTGTGTTTCTTAAGCCATTTTTAAAGTCGGTTTCCAAGAGGAGCTGAACTAAAATCCAGTTTACAATTAAGCCTGCTCCTCTCGGAGGAAATGGCCAAAGCCTCCTTAACTCTCCGCTCCCAGTAACTGTTGAAATAGTTATACGAAGAGAAACTGCAGTTGAAAAAAGTTGAAATGTGTTTTCATCTCCCGGATGACCCTTAGCATTCGTGGTACCTCTGACGTTACTAGAGGATCCTCGGGCCGAACATGTAAGCCCCTCCTTCGGGAGTTGTTCGGATTGGGTTGGTCTCGAGGGGGCAGTGTGTTTCCGATACCCGTGGGAATCGGATACGTCTTCGGACGGGGTTGAGGGAAGCCAATAATTCTCCCAGGTACTAGCCTGCAAAGCTAGTAGAAGGTGTGCTAGATCGCCAGGCGCCCCACCGAGGTCATATCGGTAGCCTTCACCCTTGATGTTGATGCGCGTAAGTGGCGTATCCACTTCCATCCAGTCTTGTGTCCTTGGAACACATGGGGGGGGGGGCTTGTCTGTAACCCAGGTCTTGCCCTATGGAAAGCCCCACGGAGGACGCCGAGCGCCCTTTGGGACAGCTCGGATAACTCCCTGGTTTTAAGAGGCCCAGGTCTTGGTACTACGGGTCCAGGACTGATGGGAGTAGACCGTCTAAGCTTAACTGCCATGTACACATCCCATAGGGGAGGGGATGCATCCACTTGGCCGCGCCGTGGCTCAGTGGTTAGACCGCTTGGCTCTCACCAAGGCAGCCCGGTTTCGATCCCAGGCGACCGCAAAGTGAGATTTGTGGTGGACAACACGGCGCTGGGGCGGGTTTTCTCCGGGATCTCCGGCTTCCCCGGCCATCTCATTCCACCGGTGCTCCATCTTCATCTCATGTATCATCAGTGTCATCGCCTGCGGTGCCGTATGTAGTAAAATCAGTGTTAAACACTACACATTTCATTCATTTCATTTCCGTCCGCTTCAGCTTCCGTGGTGCGGGCGCTGAGGACCCTTAGCACTCCTGGTACCCCCGAAGTTACTAGAGTAACCTCGGGCCTAACTGCCGAGCTCCTTCCGTCGGCGAGTGTTCGGATTGGGTTGGACTCGAGGGAGCAATGTGTTCTGGACACTGGCGGGAGATCGGGCACCTCCAGCCAGGCCTCGGCCGCCCGGGTGGGGTAGAGGTTTGATCAGAAGTCTCGGGTATTAGCCTGCAGAGCAACTAGGTGTGCTAGATCACCAGGCGGCCCCACCGAGGTTTTCGGTAGTCTTCCCTGCGGGGTTGACGCGCGTAAGTGGTCCATCCAGTTCCATCGCGTCTTGACATTGTCGATGGGGGGGGGCCGTTTTAGGAAACCAGGTATTGCCCTAGGAAAAAACCCTGGAGTTTTCCACCGCTCCCGGGTTTAAGGAGGCCAGGGTCTTAGGACTTTTGTGTAGATGTTCTGCGATAAATTTAATTTATCACACATGAAACAGAATGCCTTGTCCTATAAATTTATGATATTCCAATCAAAATAGTTTTGTGTCTTATCGAGAACATAAACGTAATGATATAAGGGGCATGTTTGAGATGTAGGAAATTCCAGAAAATGCTCTTCATACATCCTGGAAGAAAAACTTATCTAAACATAAATACCACTTTGCACTTCATTTTTATTAAGTTTTTCGAATAAAGGAAGTATTCTACAAAAATTCTCTTTCTCTATTCAAAGATTTTGAAGCATGCATTTTCACAAGTATTGCCAAATTCAATTTTTCTCGAACATGTTTCTTCCAGAGAGAATTTGCTGTATACCTGAGAGCAATAGAATCTCGTGCACAGTGGAAGAACCCCCCTGACGTTCGTTTGTTTTATTTATTGTCAAGTAATGCTCTCGCCAGTCCTTACATCCTCAGCTTGATGGATGAGTGATTATGAATAAACAATGCTATTCGCTTTATAATCATAAGCGTCATTCGCTTGAAGGTGAAGAATGATCAGCGAATTGGAACCTTTGCCCTATAGAAGTAACTTTTCTCAACGAGGTGCGAGGATTACTTAATTTATTTACTACAAAATCTCATTTTTCTTTTTCAAGTAGCTTTCAACACAGATCCAGGAACTGTTCGTATATAAATTAATTTACAGGCGGAAAGGAAAACTATTTGGTTCAATAAGCTGCTGGCAAAAAGAAAAAACATAAGCGATAAACACCTAGAATGATACTCTTCTAAATATTTTACCAGGTACTATGACAATGGCAACTTTTTAGTAGTTATTAAAGTAGGAGCATTAATGAATTTACTATTTATTTGTGCAACATATATACAAAACATCTTTTAAAAAGACAGAGGTATTATACACGAGAAATATATTTTAAACTTCACCATTTCATTGTACAAGGGGTGTATAGAAAGTAAGTTCTGTTTCAATTTATCTCCGCTGCAGCGCTGCGATCGCAGTTCCGCACATGTGCAGTAGAGGCTCTGTATCAAGGAGAAGAAACGTGCGTCATTGTGAGATCGCTGTCAGCCACGTACGCTTTGTTGTGCTTGTTTACAATGTCGGTGTTGATTGAAAATCCCGCCGCTTATGAAATCGGATCTGTGATTCGTTTTCTGAATGCTAGGAAAGTGAAACCAATTGAGATTTATCGGCAAATTTGAAATGTTTACGGACAAGATGCGAAGAGTGATACAATGTTGAGAAGATGGGTCCAACAGTTCAGTGAAGAACGTAGTGAAGTGCATGATGAAGAACGAAGTGGGCGTCCATCTTTGGTTACAGAAGAACTAGTTCACGCGATTGATGACAAGATCCAGGAAAACAGCAAGTTTAAAATTAGTGCTCTCGCTATGGAATTTTCCCAAATCTCCCGATTACTAGTTCATGAAATTGTTACCGAAAAACTGAAATTTCGTAAACTTGCTCACGTTGGGTGCCAAAGATTCTTACTGAGCAACTCAAAACAAAACGTATGAGTAGTGCACATCAGTTTTTGACCCGTTATGATGAAGGCGGCAAAGAATTTCTGATGATAGTCGCAGGAGATGAAACTTGGGTTTCTTACGACACCCCTGAAAGTAAGCGTCAATCAATGGAATGGAGGCACACCTCATCCCCAGCAAAGGTTAAGCCGAAACAAATATTGGCACCTCGAAAAATGATGTGCACAGTGTTCTGCGACAGGAAAGGCATCTTACTCATTGATTTCTTACCGCGTGGTCAAATAATGAAAGCAGCTGTTTATTGCGAGACACTTAGGAAATTGCGCCGCTCAATACAGAATAAGCTCCGAGGAATGCTGTCAAAAGGTGTTGTATTTCTTCACGACAACGCACGACGACACACTGCAAATCCGACGAAAAACATGCTGCAGGGATTTGGCTGGGACGTATTTGACCACCCTCCGTACTGCCGTGACCTCGTTCCTAGCGGCCTTCATCTGTTTTTGCATCTCAAATCTTTCCTTGGTGGTCAACATTTATACAATGACGAAGAGCTGAAAGAAAATGTTTCCAACTGGTTGAAGAAGACATACAAAAACTTGTGCCTCGCTATGACAAATGCCTGCAAAATTGCGACAGTTATTAATGCTGTCTGCTTTAATTCCACAATTGGTCACACTTTATAAACAATTACATTTTGGCTCTGTACTATGAGAAAGTATATAAAACTTCAACTCGTAGCTTATCTGAAGATCAGGCATATTATAAAGTAAATAAAATAAAACAAAGTAATTTTCTCTGCAAATTAAAGGAGATCCATTCAGAACAAAATTACGTGGACATTTTCCGATACTTTCTGCTTCGTTTTTCTTTAACTAGTTTACCATTGTTAGGACGTAATGTCTGGGAATTTTGTAATCGAAGTGAATACAACCTCGGAAATCTGGTTTGGGGGACATTCTTGTAAACATCAGGCAAGTCTTTCTTGTGTGTCTATTTGTCATTCAATAAAATGTCACATTGTTAATTTAACAGTTCCATTAGGTACGTGGCAGCTACATTGTCATTGAGTGCGCTGCACCTGACGGATCCCTCAGATTCTGTACTCACAGCGCCATTTATATAGGTAACTTGGTACTACACGGCTTTTGCCTGACGTGACACGCACTGCAAGCCTCGCTGCTGGCTGAAATACGTCACAACTGTCGAAGCTGTCTTCCTCTGACTTAGACATTATTCTAATAAAAGTTATCTTATGATGTGCTTTCGAAGAATTTATTTTCAATTGTTTTCTGTTAATATAAGATCCCCATTGATTAAGGAACTAACAGTCTCGATGAAAGATTTTTTGCTTTACGATTAAACAATAAATATGATTCGTATATTATCCAAGCTGTGTTCAATATCGTTTTGCTTTTATGTTCTCATAACGAAGTATTTAACAGAATGACATAAAGAACCTTGCTTATCTGTTGATAACAATACCCATTGTTGTAAATCAAAATTTTATTACTGCAATGATTGTATAAAAATAATGAATTGTACTGTTCTTATGATATACTCCTTACTGCTCTAGTTTGGAAAGTTTAACCACATAAACCGTTCTCGAATATCATAACTATTTTGCATTTAGAGCCTCAAATGTTTCTTTGCAGAAAAAGTTGTTCGATATGGTGTATATCTTCTCGCTGTTAAAGTCTTTGTGATGATGATGATGATGATGATGATGATGATGATGATGATGGTGGTGGTGGTGGTGGTGGTGGTGGTGGTGGTGGTGGTGGTGGTGGTGGTGGTGGTGGTGGTGATAAAATGTGTAGTGTTTAACTCCCGCTTTTACTTCATACGGCACCGCAGGCGGTGACACTGGTGGTTCATGAGATGAAGATGGAGCACCGGTGAAATGAGATGGCGGGGGAAACCGGAGGTCCCGGAGAAAACCCGCTCCAGCGCCGTGTTGTCCATCACAAATCACCCGGGCCGCCTTGGTGAGAGCCAAGCGGTCTAACCACTGAGCCACGGCGCGCCCTGATGATGATGATGATTATGATTATGATGAAAGTTGGCACTACAGACCATGTAGGCCCTTGGCCTTCCTAGCTACCCTCTTCTCTTCTACTCGGTCCTCTGCTTTTCTTCTCCAGCCTTTAACCCCCCAAATTTCTCAGGTCATCTTCTACGTCATCTACCCAACTTTCCCTGGGTCCTCCTCTTCTGCTTCTGCCATCAAGCTTTCCTATGAATACCTTCTTAACTACAATGGTTTCCAGCATTCTCTGCACATGGCCAATCCACCTTATTCTTCCTTGTTTAATTTTCACTACTATATTTGGTTGTCCAAATAGACACTGTAACTCAAGTTAGCTCGTATTCTTAATCCATCCAAGTTACTTATCGTTCCTAATATATTTCTCAAAATCTTCCCTTCCGACCGTAGTAGCCGCTGTTCTTCTCTGGTTGTCAATACCCAGTTTTCTGAACCATACACTATTATTGGTCTCTGTACTGTTGTATATATTTTAATTTTAGTGTTTCTACTGACGTTCCTTGATTTAAACATATTCTGTAAGGCATAGAAACATCTGTTACAACTTGCTATTCTTTCCTGAATTTCCACTGATTTTCTATTATCTACTGTTACTATAGATCCCAGGTATTTAAACCCTTCCAGTCTTTGATATTCTTTCTCATGTAATTTAACTGTAGGTTCTCTTCTTGCATCCCCATCAGCTCCGATCTTCATATATTTGGTTTTACTAACGTTCACTACAAATCCTAGATCTTGTGCTTTCTCTTCCAACACTACATAACTGTCCTTGCTCCTATATTCCTTGAGAAAATTGCCACATCGTCAGCATATGCCACTATCTGTACTCTTCTGGAAATTATGGTTCCTCCAGGGTTTATGGGTAGCTTTCGGATTACTTTTTCCAGTGCTAAATTAAACAGCAGTGTAGATAGCACATCTCCTTGTCTCAACCCCCTCTCCACGGTAAACATATCTAATAAATCTTGTTCTATTCTAACCTTGCATCTTGTCAATTTCATAGTCATTCTTCTGAATCACACCAGTTTCGGTGGTATTCCAAACTCTCTCATTATCTGATAAAATTGAGCTCTGTCCAGGCTGTTTAAAATCTACATACAGCTGATGAAACTGTCTGTCATATTCATAACACTTTTCCAGTATTTATCGCAATTTTAAAAATATGATTTATGTAGAGCATTGTTTCCTAAATCCCTCTTAGTAATCCCCAAGTATCTTTTCCAAACATCGCTCCAGTCGTATGGCAAATATCTTGTCAAATACCTTTTAAGTTACTCTAACAGTACAATACCACGGTAATTTCCACACTCTGTCTTGTCTCCTTTTTTATGTATTGGACAGATTATGCCCCCTTTCCAGTCATTTGTTATTTACTCCTTTATCCATCCTTTGATATAAACTACGAAATTAATAAATATAAATCCAAGGAGAAATCTTTCATCTATTTCTATAACAAGTATACAATGGTCAGCACCGCTTTACGTAGTTATACGTTAAGCTGTAGAAGACATGTCAGGAGGACAGCTTATAGTTACGAAGATGACACCTACGCACCTCACGTCCGGGTCAAAGCCGGACGAGGGCATGCAGGGCTAACGCAGTTATACCCAATTCTTAAATCCACCATGCCAACGCACCTCAAACTACGCCTGTATCGGGCCATTATACCGCCCCTGATTCTGTACGGCTGCGAAGTCTGGGGATCAGCGGCTCCCACCACTATTCGCAGACTACAGCGCGTCCAGAACAGGGCACTGCGCATTATCTACGATACCGGGCCTAGATTCCCGTCCCACATCCTTCATACCTACTCCGGGGTCCCGTACATCGTGGACCTACGATAAGCTGGACTCCCATCCAAACATCCTGGTGAACACCCTTGGCCGTTACGACCACAGGGCTCCTCGCCGCCGACAGAGCTACCGGTTGCTTTGGGTAACTAGAACTGAACAGGGCCACATTCCCCTGACTCCACCCCTCAAGCCCAGAAATGGGCTTGGTAAGTCCAATACCTAAACACTGCTCCTTTCCCTCTAGCCTGTTAAGCGGACTGTGCTCAGATGCCTCCCAGGCAGGCGGAAGATCGCAGCCAGCACTGGGCGCATCCCCCCCAAGGGGCGACAGCGCGCATAAGGCTAGATATGTCCACTGCCGAAAACAACCGCCTGAGACAAAGATTACACTTCTATACTGCCCAGATAAAGCCGCAATAAGCGGCTAGGTGCTCGGCAACAAACACTCCGTCCAGGTAAACCTAGACGACTCGACTCTTCTGCTGGTCTTCTGCTGATCTGCTTTGTACAGAGCGCGTCACAAGCAATTATGTCGGTATGGTTAGCTTAGTTGGCTAGACGCTGTCCTACAGATCGTAAGGCTGTGTGTTTAAATGCTTTGTATCATTAAACAACATATATATTAAAACTATGTGACCACTTTAAAATTCCATATTCTTTGCATCACCATGAAAGAGAGATGCTTATCAATTCGGATAGAATTATTTAAAAATTCAAACGGTACTAAACACACATCTGGGAAAGGCTTACTAGAAAGATAACAAAAAGCTAGGCTTTTTCTATCCATTTTTGTTTACTTGTTAAAAGTCATTCAATGAAAAGGATTTCACATATATACATAAAATCAAAGTTTTGTTTCAAAGTTTCGTGTTACATCCTTCGACGGCAATGATTAATTCTTCCACTAAGCCTAAATATGATTCACGATTAAATCTCAATATGAAACTTTTGGATTCAATGTACTTTCTCTACCCACTAAACATAAGAGGTAGAAAAATTAATATGTATGAAGTAGTCTAGCCTTAATGTAACTGCTTTTCTACAAATTAAGAATAATTGAATCCCCTCACCTCACCCCTTCCCCCTCTCCCCCTCTCCCTTACCTCCCCTCCCCAGGCCGCGCCGTGGCTCAGTGGTTAGACCGCTTGGCTCTCACCAAGGCGGCCCGGGTTCGATCCCAGGCGACCGCAAAGTGAGATTTTTGGTGGACAACACGGCGCTGGGGAGGGTTTTCTCCGGGATCTCCGGTTTCCCCCGCCATCTCATTCTACCGGTGCTCCATCTCCATCTCATGTATCATCAGTGTCATCGCCTGCGGTGCCGTATGTAGTAAAAGCGGGCGTTAAACACTACACAGTTCACATTTCCTCCCCTCCCCTTCCCTTCCCTGCTATGTTCTCCTCTGCTCTTAAAAGTAATCATAACTATTCTGTGTGGCATTCTAAAAGAAATATGTTTCCTTTAAGTTATACTTCAATTCATTCATTTTCTTACGTTATAATTATATTTTGGAGATCTACTCCAGTTATATCGTACAAGATTTCGTAAATACTGCAAAATTATGTTTTCTGGATCTAACTTCCCTGATTTTATGTGGTTATTCAGACACCTATAGTTAAAATAAACAAATGAGATACCACGAGCAGTGCACCTAAAGCATATGCAAGGATATGAAGAGGCTAATGCAAAATTAATGATTTTGACCTCGTTATATTTATGTAATACGAGGCGCCAGGGTAGCTCAGTGGTTTGGTTCGCGGCTCCTGTGCTAAGGGTCCCGAGTTCGATCTCGGCTCTGGAGTGGGCGATTTTAAGTTAGTCCTGTCCGCGCCATCACCTCTATCTAGCACATGTGAAGTGTCCCTTATGCCCAATGTGTTTCGGAGTCCACGGTATAAGCCCTAGGTCCTCTCGCCCCACCGTCACTGTCACCCTATCCTTGAAGGTAATGGACACCGCTCTCAGGGTGACTCCACCTGAGAAATGGGTCCAGACATCACGAGCTGGGGCGAGGTTACCCCGCAGGCCTAGGTTGCCATATGGAGCATGTTGGTAACCAATAATATTTATGTAATACGTTTCCAATTTATTGGATAATTGTAGTCTATGTAATAAATATATAAGAAAATAACAAGGAGAAAAAGGTAAAGATAATTTTACTTTAATAAAATAGCACACAAAATCTACACACGTTATACCAGAGTTTCTACTCCCATTAGTCCTGGACACGAAGGACCAAGGACTCCGGCCTCCTTCGACCAGGGAGTTACCGAGCTGTCCCAAAAGGGCGCCCGGCACCTCTATGGGACTTTGACTTGGGCAAGACCTAGAGACTAACAAGCCCCCTCCCCATCTGATCCTGTGGACTCATGGCGGTATGGAAGTGGATACGCCACTTACACGCACCAAATCCAAAATGGGAAGGCTACTGATATGACCTCGGTGGCGCCGCCTGTTGATCTAGCACACCTTCTACTTGCTATGCTGGCTAGAACGCGGGAATATTAATAGCTTCCCTCAACTCCGTCCGGAGATGTACCCGATCACCCCCGGGGGGTATAGGGAACTACTGCCCTCTCGAGTCCAACCCAATCCGAACAACTCCCTAGCAGGGAGGGGCTCGAATGTTCGGCCCGAGATTCCCCTAGTAACGTCAGAGGTACCACTCGTGCTAGGGGTCCGTGGAGCTCGCACCACGGCAGCTGAAGGGACGGATCCGCTCCCCTACGGGACACCATTTACATAACCGTTTCCTCTGTTTGGGTTCAACTTAGTATGAGGGTGAGCCCAATGAAAACCTTAAATTTGTAATAACAAATCGAAATTTTGCACCGTTATCCTGTAAATTGGTAAGAGTGCTACAAAGAGCTTGCAAAATGGCCTGTAGGTGGCAACATAGTGCAGTTGCACACATACCGTCGCAGTATCAGTATAAAGATGCCCGCCCCACTTGCGACTTTCACCAGGGAAGTACGCGTTCTGTTATTCGGTTTTTGCGTAGTGAAGGTGTGAAACCTATTGAAATTCATTGACGAATGAAAGGACAGTATGGTGATGCATGTTTGTCACAACAGCAAGTCTACGAATGGAGTAGGAAGTTCGCAAATGCTGTGACTTCAGTGGAAGGTGCTCCACGTCTAGGTCAGGCACAACGAGTTGTGACTTCACAGAACATTGCAACAGTTGAAGCCATAGTGAAGGAAAACAGCCGAGTAGCACTGAATAACATTGCAGCATGTTTGCAGATTAGTCATGGGTCAGCACACCACACTGTGCATGATGTGCTCTAGTTTCACAAAGTATCTGCAAGATGAGTGCCACGACAGCTGACTACTGAAACGAGAGAACGATGTGTTGGTGCTTGTGAAGAACTTCTTCGGCGCTTTGAACGGAAGAATCGTTACTGGGGACGAAACCTGGGTTCACTTCCACCAACCGGAAACGAAGAGAGCGAGCAGGGAGTGGCGCCATCCCTCATATGCAAATACATAGGAGTGTACCTGGCAAGTAATGCTGGATGGGACGAACAAGTAAATTCCACATCTAGGAATGCGTGAAAGGCATTACTCTTCGTAATGAGAATATTGAAAAAGGGGAGCGCTAGGTCCAGGGAAATTGCCTACAAGGCCTTAGTGCGGCCGGTTATGGAATATGGAGTAGCATGCTGGGACCCGTATAGAGCTAACCAAATCGATCCATTAGAAAAAATACAGAAGAGGGCAATAAAATTCATAAAAAGAGGCAAGTATTTTGGGCCTATAAAACGAGATGAGACTAAATGGGAGGAATTAAGAATTAGGCGTAAAAAACATAGGTTGGTAGCATTATTCAAAGCTAATGCTGGTGTAGAGGCATGGGTGGACGTTAGTGTAAGGTTAGATAATCCGGATTATTATGGACGAAACGATCATAGGTATAAAATTAAGGGTAGAAGATACAGAACCGACGTAGGAAAATTTTCTTTTGTTAATAGAACCATTGAAGAATGGAATGAATTGCCTGTAGCAGTCTTTCAGGGCTGTCTCCTGTCGCTGAAGAAATTTAGAAAAAATCTAGATGGTTTATAGTTTAACTTTTAAATTATAATGATATATAATATGTAAATTAGATATGTTTTAAGTGACTAAAGTAAAATAATATCATGTTTGTGTTGTTTATTGTGTTATTGTTGTAAATCTAGTATTTGTAATTTGATCTGTATTCTTAACTCTGCCACCGGGTAGTACCCAATTGCAGTCAATAAATACATACATACATCACCAAAACCAAAGAAGTTTCGAACAGAACAATCAGGAGGGAAGATTATGCTGACCCTCTTTTGGGACGAAAAAGGCGTCATTTTGGAGCATTACATGCCTAGAGGGACCACTATCGCAGTGCATCACACACACACACACACACACACACACACACACACACACACACACACACACACACACACACATCTGTGGCCTGCAATCAAATCAAAGCGACGTGGATTGCTCTCAATTGGTGTCCTTTTGCAAAATGACAATGCAAGGCCCCACACGGCCCGTACAACAGTTGCAACAATCACAGACCTGCATTTTGAGTGTCTTCCTCATCCACCATACTCACCAGACCTTGCCCCAAGTGATTTCCATATGTTTGGACCACTCAAAGACTCAATGGGAGGAAAGAAGCTCCGTTCCGATGAAAAGGTGCGCCACCCAGTAAATGAGTGATTTCTTTTTCTTAAGGCATTTATGCACTTTGTAAACGCTGGAGGACTTGTATTGTAAGGAGATTATGTTAAAAAGCGAAAAAGCTTTGTACCACTTCTGGTACCTGTGTTAACCAAACTACTTTTCGTTCAAGCGGTAGTAAACACTTTGGTTACTTTTTAATGCGATCCAATGCAGAATCAGGAAGCATACTCAGCTAGGCAGTTTAGCACACTTTAACTGCCGATTCAGAACACATAGGTAATAATTAGTTTTCGTTCAAACGGCAGTTAATCAATAACTACGATAGCTCTTACTGCAGGAAGCAGGCAATTTCAACAAACGATTTATCTGGATGTTTTTGGTGTTTTTTATGACACATCGCATTTTTCATTCACAGGTGTGAGCCAATCTTGCTCGAAAGGTCACCTAGAACATTTGCTTTAAATATCGAATCCCTGAGAGTAACACCTTCGTAAATTAAATGTATGAGGGCTGTTCAATAAATAATGATCACAACTTTTTTGACTTTACTCATCCTCATAATTTTGATGGTTCTTCTCAAAATAATCTCCCCTGAATGCGATGCACTTGTCCCAGCGTTTCTGCCTACCTTCAAAGACATGCTGGAAACCATTTTTGAGAGATCCTTCAAAGTCGCCTCCACAGCCTTCACCACTGCTTCTGATGAGGGATAATGCCTCCCACGAAGGCGTTTCTTCAAGTTAGGGAATAGAAAAGTCACTTGGGGCTAAATCCGGACTATAGGGAGGATGAGGGATGCTCATCACGTTGATTTTTGCAAGATATTCTGCAACAACATTGGCAATATGCGGCCACGCATTATCGTGATGCAGCATCCAGCCTGCTTCATGGAAATGTGGTCTTTTGCGCCTGATATGGACTTGCAATGTTTTCGGGATATCCCTGTAGTATTGTGCAGTTACTGGTGTGTGTGTGCAGGTACAACATGCTGATAAACCATTCCATGAATATCAAAGAATGAGATGACCATATCTTTCCTTCAGAAGCAGCCACTTTTGCTTCTTTGGGGGTTGGTGATGAAGGAGACTTCCACACTGAGCTCTGCTGTTTGCTCTCAGGATCAAAATGATGCAGCCAAGTTTCTTCAACAGTGATTACGTTTGATAGAAACGCCGGATCTTGTTCTAACATCAACTTTAACTGCACGTTACCTCCATTGCAGCGGTAAGCGATAATGAACGTCAGAACTTACCTGATTCTCACAGTCAGGATCCTAGAGTGCCAACAATGGAACTACTACGGCATGTTTGTTTCACATTAAGCTAACAGTAAACGACGGCGGGGAACCAAAAGAAACCAGACTCCAAGGGCGCTGCCACTCTTAGACGTAGTGCAGGGTTCGCACGCGAGATGGTGTTGGTAAAGACCTTCATGAAGCAGCTGTGCAGACGGCGTCAGTGTGGAGCTGAACGTGCAAGTGTGGTATTGTGTTTCTCTATTGGCGGGTTACCTCTGTGAAGTCGTTATGGCAACTTTAAAAGAACAAAGAGTGTGTGTGAAATTTTATTTCCAGCTTGAAAAAAAGCTGCAACGGAGACACACTAAATGCTTCGGGAAGCTTTCCAGGAGGACACTATAAGCCACACACAGATTTTCGAGTGGTTTGGGCGCTTTAAACGTGGCGAGATGTGTGTTGAAGACCAAGCTCGTTCTGGACGACCTTCAATATCGAGAAATGAGGAGAACATTGAAAAGGTCCTTCAAAAGTTGCTGCTAATTTTGTTCTACGCCTTCTCACACAGGAGCACAAAACCATCCGCATTAATGTGTGTCAGGACTTGAAAACAGAGATTGCACATGAACATCTTGAACAAAGTCATTACAGGGAATATGAGTTGGTTTTATGGTATGACCCAGAAACCAAGCAAGCGTCAAGCCAGTGGAAGGATTCCGAACTCTCTCAGACCAAGAAAAGCAAGGCAAGTGAGGTCAAATGTGAAGATGATCATTGTTAATTTTGATGTTTGTAGAATTGTGCACCGGGAATTCGTACCCCCTGGTCAGACTGTTAACCAGCACTTTTACTTGGATGTTTTAAGGCGTCTGCGAGAGGATGTGAGGAAGAAACGCCCGGAACTTTGGCGATCAGGTGACTGATTTCTGCATCACGACAACGCTCCGGCACACACGCCCTTACGAGTGACCCACTATTTGGCATCTCAGAGGTGGTCTGTCATTCCCCACGCTCCGGAACTAGCCCCGTGCGACTTTTTCCTATTTCCACGAATGAAAAAGAACGCTAAAAGGGGAGCGTTATGACGGTGTGGAGGCGGTAAAAACAGCTTCGCAAAGGGCACTGGACAATATCAAACTTGAAGAGTTCCAAACATGCTTCCAAAAGTGGGAAAAGAGACTTGATAAGTGCATCGCATGTATTGGACAGTATTTTGAAGCTGACTGAAGTAATTTTGTAAAAAGGTTCATCAATAAAGTTTTTATGACAACAATTTAATTTGTTTTGGGTGCCCCCTCGTACCTTCACCAATACTGGCGGTGGAAACCGGCATAATAAAGTGCAGTAGGCAACTCGCACTTTTCGATGGTTCCGCGAGGATCATACCAGAATTGATGGAAGCTGAATGCATGGTGTGGTATATTAGGGAACCGGCGCATTATGAGTTAACGGTGGAGAACTTTCTCTACCTTGCATCGTACATTTCTTTCGCGAGGATTGTATCTCCTTATTAACGCTGGTATTCTTTCTTCACTCATATTCATATGTTACTCCCAATACTATTTGTTCTCATCTATTTAATCTTGTAATTTGTATACACCTGTTTCCTCTCAAATGTTTTCATTTCTTATTAAGTCTCGTCTGGTGCATTCTTGAACTCTTCTTAAGAAAGTCATTTCTGCTCTCTGTATTTTACTTTTTTCTCTTTCTTTGAATATCCAGGACTCACTTCTGTATATAAGCACTAGGACTGCCATGGTTTCAAAATTTCAATTTTGTTTCTTTACTTATAGTTTTTAAAGTTCTTGCCATGGTTCCGCATTTCTCCTGAAACTTTTTTATCTTATTTTCTAAATCTTTGTGTAAATCGAAGTTTACTTCAAAATTCAAATGTTTAAAACTTGAGAGCTACCCCAGGCATTTATTTTCAATACATATATTTGATCTTACTTGATATTTTCCTCGATAATTCATTATTATTGTTCCAAACATGATGCCAACATTAGAAGAAAAGACTTGACAACAATCCGGTTTCTTTCTTTTCAATTTTCTTCCCGTTAATTAAGTTACTAGAATTTTCTAAAGCTTATAATTATTTTTTGGATTCACTGTTCATAGATATTTAGCTGTCAAAGTTTTCATGATTTCCCTGTTGCCGAAAGTGTTTTTGGCACAGTTTAATGTTGCAGCAAGAATATGCTGGTGCAAACTTTGGGAGAAGCAATGGTTCCTTACCAGGCAAGCTAACGAGAGGAAAAGAACTGGTTTAAGTGGCGATTATCAAAGTCCGGGGAGTGTACAGCGGCCCGAGGGTAAATCTAGGCCTATAAAGTCAAGGCAGCGTCATCACCGGGACCGATATGGCCTGGCATACGGGAGGCGGGGTAATTGTAGAAAATTACCCATCAGAACGAATAATAATTACGACGTTTATAATTATAGTTCTTTTACCCACTCGCACCATGTCTCAATAGCAAGCATTACAAGGTCGGTGAATATAAAGAAACGAACGCAACGAAGAAAGGAAAGAAAGAAAGAATAATAATAATGAAGGAAATCATACACACACACATACAGTGTATATTTATAAGCAGGTATATGGCGAGGCGTGTGTGTTGGGTTGTTATCGAAACCAACAGATGGATCTACGTTCGCTCAACAGTTGAAAATCGGTGCCCCAGGGCATTAACTTCCCCATGCTATCCATCTTCTCTTCTCTTAATGCTGTTTAGGAAAATTATTGACCATTAGGGGTGGGGAGTGGGAGAGGCATTCGAGGATTTATATGCAAATGAGCAACAAACTTGCATGCCCCCTATTGGCACCAAGCCTTGTTAATTACAACAATGGGAGGTCGCAGTGATGTTAGTACATCTTGCCTGCAAATTGTTCCTGCCATTCGCTGTTATCTTCAAAATAATATGCATTTACTAACGCCTCGGTGAACCCATTATCTATCCGTCACTTGTTTTTTATCTTTACGAGTATCGAAATCACTGACTTCTTGTCTCTTCCTAGATTTCAAGTATTATCTCTATTAAATGAAGCTGTTTTAAACGCTGAGGGTTTCACATTTAAATCTATTGATTTTAATTTATTTCTATCTTACTCTGTTTTGTTTAACCCTATAGTAGGCTCGTGATTGACGTAACGCGACTGGAGCGTGGTCCACAGTTGTAGACCATTCTATTTTATGCTTTTAATTATGATTATATTATAATTAGAGGAAGTAATTTACACCAAAGACATCAGGAAAGTATTAACAATGTAAACCAATGTTTTAACAATACGAAAGAGATTCCGACAACAACAATGGTAATAAAAATAGCATATCGGGCATTTTAATAGTGAAAAAGAGACCATTCCATTCCATTATACCTTATACCATATACCATATGCAATTTATATTCATTATCACAACTTAAAAATAGTTGAAAAAGCTGTAAGAGCTTACAAAGATTAACACTTTACATCACTCTGCTGTTTTGGGGTAATTTTACGTCCTCCAACGTCAAGTCATTTCGGACGATTAATGGAATGATGCTCTAATGAGTCCGGGGTCCATGGAGCTTAGAGTTACCTGACATTGGTCTATCAGGATATGGGAAAACCCTGTTCACCGCCAGCAGGCATGATAACCAACTGTCGGCCTTTCGACATCGCTGCAGAGTCCCTGTAACGAATTTCACTCCAGGCATATGGTCCAGTATGTGCTGCATTGATATAGGTTTCATCCATATAAATTACAGAAACTTCACTTTGATATCTCCGAATGTTTCGTAAATACTTAAGCCTTTTTGCCCGTACGGTACGATGTTCGATTAAAATATGTCTGTCACACTTAGTGCTTTTTTATCATATAAATCCTAGCTTCAAAAGAACTCTTCTTAATGTTCAGAGACTGCCTTGGAAGTCAATAGAATTTTGAGGCTTCATAAGCAGTTTCTTCAGAGTTGGTCCTTGTTTTTCTCTGCTTTAAAAATTATTCATAGTTCGCCTAGCTACTTCAGATTTTGTGCATGTTCTTAATATTTGTTTTCTGGGCATAGAGAAGGACGTTTTTGCAATAGCACCAATGGCTTTTCTTTCCTTAATAACTCACCAAAACTGCTTTCAGACACAACTGTTGCCTCAGATGCCCTTTCCCAGTTTTTTGTAGCAGACCTAGAACATTGTTCCTTTTTTATAAATCTATAGACATTGGTTATTTCTTCTCATGTTTTTAAATGTGGCACTTTAGTTCCTAATGTGCTGCTAGGAGGCGTCATTTCTAAATGCTCTCTTTGAACCAGGAGACACACACATTTTGAAACAAGCTGTAGTATTACCGAGAAGTTCTGCATGTGTTTACTCGCTCGCAACTGATACACAAATGACCCGCCCTCCCTTCCAGTTGTAACCGATCTGAGGACTCGTCCAGATACCACTGCGCATCGCTCTCCATCTGTCAAGATATAAAAATAAAGCTGTACTGATTGTGAAGACAAAAGCGCGCTAAGAGCTACTAAGAAGCGGGAGTGCGTGCGCAATGCAGAAGTTGAATAAAATACATCGAAACATACCATGCGTCTACTGCAGGGTTAAGAATGGCATAGTTTTAAATCACATTCATGTCTTTAGAAATTAAGAATACAATAACATATTCTTTGAAAATGAATTAATCCATGAAAATAAGAAAGACTCGAGGAATACTTTGCTGATTAATCTTGTTACCTTCTTACCAGGAATGTATCTTCTCACCTTATCTGATGCGTGCTTATCATAAACAGATGAAGTGCTTTATCCAACCAAAAGTTCAATATTAAGATTTCAAAGGAATATCAGCTTTCAGGCCTCCTCAATTCGCCCCTAAAAAGAAAAAAAAAAACTTTTTTACGAAAAAATTAGCGTAATGTGTGCATGTCTGCAAGTTACATAACTCAAAGGAAGAAAACGATATAAAACTGTCCGGGAATATCCCATAAATCCTCTTTCATCTAAATGACTTTTGCAGTTGAGTCCTATCCTATTCAATCTATTTATAGATGACATAATAGGGAGGGTTAAGGAAAGCACTGCCCATTGTCCAATAATAATGAACAAAGAGGTCACCGGATTACTGTATGCGGATGATTTAATGGTAGGAGCAACTGTGATAGTTCTACAAAAATCAATGGAGGTCATTCATAGGTTTTGCGCTAATTGGAGATTAAGGATTAACAGCAAAAAAAATTGTATTTGAAAGAGGATTGATAAAAGTGAACTGATACATAGGAGATCAAAAGGTAGAAGTGGTAAAGCAGTATGACTATTTAGGTGTAAGAATGTCCAGCAATGGAGGATGGCGCGCAATAGCCAGAAAAGTGATAGCTAATGGCAGAGCGGCAATGATAGGGGTAAACATAAGTGAAGATGGAAATTAATTATTCTTTCACACTGGCCGATGATGATGACATATATAAGGGCGCTCAACTACGGCGGTCATCAGTGCCTTTTAAAAAACTAGTCATGGCAAGAACCAGACATAAAACTTTCTAAAAACTATGCAAGTGTAACAAAACCTATTAAAAATACACGTACAAAAACTAAATCAATCAAACCCTACTAAAAATTTCGTTCACTATATCCTAAACTTGAAAAGAATCTACAAAGAATCTAATCGTCTCCACGCTCGGCCTACGCGTGGGTGGGCCTGTTGACCGTCTCCCTCAGCCACGATGAGGAGCCCACACGAGGGAGACTGTTGGCTCGGGACCCCGGGTGCGCCAAACCCGTACCTACCGAAGTAGGCCCCTGGGGGGTTTCACACTGGCCGTGTGTAGGCTACATTGTGGAAACATAGAGACAGAATGAAAAATTCAATGCCATAGCCGGGATTTGAACCACGGATCTTCTGGTTTCCGTCCAGCCGCTCTAAACCATTGAGCTACTATGGCCAACGCGCCGATATGGCATTAAATTCTCCAACTGACCCGTGTTTTCCCAGTAAGCCACTTAGGAGTTCTCATAAACACGTGAGACAACTACCTGAATAGCGACTTACAACATGTAAGTACTTTAAGGCCCGGGTTTTTTATAGTGAACCACTATTAGGTTAATTAATGGAAATTAAGTATTCTTTCCCTATACGCCTTCTGACTGATCATGTGCCGTGGCTCCCTTCACCTACACCAGTCAAGTACCTTGGAGTGTTACTGGACACTCGGCTTACGTGGAAGCCTCATGTTGACCGCACCATTACCCTGGCAACCGCTCGTCTTTCACAACTGTCTCCATTATTTTACATACTTCACTTGCTTTAGAATCTTCACTGCTCCTATACAAATCTCTGGTTGGACCTCTTATTTCTTATGCCTGCCAGGTCTGGGGGGCTGCCAGTACTTGTCACCTGAAGCGTCTACAGGTCATCCAGAGTCGATTCTTGCGAATCGCCACCAATGCTCCTTGGTTTGTCCGCAACCAGCAGCTGCATCACGAGCTGGGACTTCTTCCTCTCCACCATTTCATCCGACAGACTGCTCGACGCTTCTACAATCTACGCCACGTCCCAGGAGCTGTGACGTATAGCATCGGCGTCCGAAGTCGCCGGCCAACGCGACTGAAGCGACCACTACCACAGGACCTGCTTTACAGTGATGACACTTCCACTTCTGAATAATCTACTGTTTCAATTTATCGTTTCTATTATTCTGTTCTACTATGTAAATTCTCACTATGGAAGTATGTGTACCATTTTATTAGTTCAGTGCCACATTTATATTAGTGCAATAACACATTTGTATTAGTTCAGAGGAGGCACATTGTCCTATTACTCTGTGATTACTTTGTATCTGTTCTCTCAGATATGTAAAGCATATATTATTGCTGACCGATATATAATGTTACAAAAAGGATGTTACAAAAAGGTACGGCCAAACTTTCAGGAAACATTCCTCACACACAAAGAAAGAAAATATGTTATGCGGACATGTGTCCGGAAACGCTTAATTTCCATGTTAGAGCTCATTTTATTACTTCTCTTCAAATCACACTAATCATGGAATGGAAACACATGACAACAGAACGTACCAGCGCGACTTCAAACACTTTATTACAGGAAATGTTCAGTGTCCTCCGTTAGCGAGGTTACATGCATCCATCCTCCGTCGCATGGAATCCCTGATGCGCTGATGCAGCCCTGGAAAATGGCGTATTGTATCACAGCCGTCCACAATACGAGCACGAAGAGTCTCTACATTTGGTACCGGGGTTGTGTAGACAAGAGCTTTCAAATGCCCCCATAAATGAAAGTCAAGAGGGTTGAGGTCAGGAGAGCGTGGAGGCCATGGAATTGGTCCGCCTCTACCAATCTATTGGTCACCGAATCTGTTGTTGAGAAGCGTACGAACACTTCAAATGAAATGTGCTGAAGCTCCATCGTGCATGAACCACAATGGATATTTTGACAATTGTCTGCACGAATGATTTCAATTTACATTTTAAGAGAAATACTAAAATGAGCTCTAACATGGAAATTTAGCGTTTCTGGTCACATGTCCACATAACATATTTTCTTTCTTTGTGTGTGAGGAATGTTTCCTGAAAGTTTGGCCGTATCTTTTTGTAACATCCTGTATATATATTCTTTCACGCTGGCTGTGTGTAGGCTAAATTGTGGAAACATAGGGTCAGCTACAATAACAACTCAATGGTAGAGCGGCTGGACGGAAACCAGAAGATCCGTGGTTCAAATCCCGGGTATGGCATTGAATTTTTATTCTGACTCTATGTTTCCATAATTTAGCCTACACACGACCAGTGTGAAAGAATAATTAATTTCCATTAATTGACCTAATAGTGGTTAACTATAAAGCCTGGACCTTAAAGTACTTACATGTTGTAAGTCGCCATTAACGTAGTTGTCTCATGTGTTTATGAGAACTCCTAAGTGCTTTACCGGGAAAATACGAGTCAGTTGGAAATTTAATGTCCTATCGGCATGTTGACCACAGTAGGTCTATGGCAGAGAGGCTGGACGGAAACCAGAAGATCCGTGGTTCAAATCCTGGCTATGGCATTGAATTTTTCACTCTGACTGTGTTTCCATAACTGGAGATATCAGTTTTTTTTTTTTTTTTTTTTTTTTTGGCCTTCGGTAAAGTCCCATATGGGCATCGTAGGGAAAAATAAGAAAAATAATGTAAGGAAAATTAAGAGGATGGGAGGAGACTAGATCTATAGATCACTTTCTTTAAGAAATTGCAGAAGAGCTTGGTTGCAGGTTTGTGGCATAACTGTAATATGGTGTTGACGCTAGCGGGAAAAGGAACAGACTGCTCAAGTAGGCGGCGGAGGAAGGAAGAACGGTGGGCTCGGTAGCGAGAGCAACTGAACAGGAGATGATTGAGGTCAGCGGTTTCACCTCGGTCATCAGGATATACAGGGGAATCGATGAGACGTAGTCGGTGTAGATGCGCAGGGTAACATCCATGTCCAAGTCGCATTCTAATGATGGAGGTGAGATGTCGACGTGCAATTCTGAAGCTGGAGAACCAAGGGGTCGTGGATAGATGCGTCTGAACGGCGGCGTAGTGTTTGCCTTTGATGGACTGCGAACGAATCCAGGCGTCATTCCAGCGGGAATAGGCGTCACGATGAAGGACCGGGAAGAAATCCGTGTAGGGCAGTTGGAGGCCTTGAAAGGTGCCTTGGGTGACTCCCTCTTTTGCCAGGCGATCGGCGACTTCATTGTATCCTATTCCGACATGCCCTCTGATCCAAAGGATATCAGATGGTTAGAAAGAATGTATGAAGGGGTCGTTGAAGCCAGAACAATGTATGCAGTAGAGGTATGGGGCGCATCAGAGATAGGAACACAATTAGACCAGATGTATGGATTGTTTTGTAAAGAACTACTAGGGTTGCCAAAATGGGTACCAAGAGAACTGGCATTACTAGAGTTGGGTAATACAAAAATGAGGGGAATAATAACAGAGGGAATACTGAAATTCTGTTATAAGTGTATTAAAGGGCAGAAAGAGGAATTATTGAATCTTTGCATGAAACAACTGAAAAGCATTAAGAACAAACAGTTGGTGATCGGAATTGGAAAGAATGGCATCGAAGATAGGCATGGGATATTTATGGAGAGCAAAGGGGTCAAATCTTAGCTGTTTTTGGAAGGAAGTGAGAACCAGAATGCAATACAAAGATAGGGAGTAGATATGCGAAAGTATAGAAGAAAAGGAAACTTTGAAAGTTTATAGGCAATTAAAGACAGAATGAGGTAGGGAAAGATATATAGATAAATGTGACAAAACTGGATGTGAGTAGGAATAATATATGTAAAAGCGTTGAGAAGTAATGAGATAGGGATATGTGAATTTTGTGGAGATGAAAAGAGCATTGTTCAGTACCTGGTAGAATGTAAGGAGTTAACAAATTGCAGGAGAAAAATATGGGATAAGAAATGGGACAGTGTAAGCAAAGAAGTAGTGACGTTACTCATGCTAACGGGGATGAGTGAAAAGAAAAATAGATATATAGGAGAATGCTTATACAAGTTAAGAGAGAAGTGAATTAGGGTAAAAGAAGCGAAGGTCAAGGTAAACCAAACCGGGTGGGACGGCTGTGGTGGTTTCGTCTGTGGCATGCTCTGAAATGAAATGAAATGTGTAGTGTTTAACGCCCGCTTTTACTACATACGGCACCGCAGGCGGTGACACTGATGGTGCATGAGAGGTAGATGGAGCACCGGTGGAATGAGATGACGGGGGAAACCGGAGGTCCCGGAGAAAACTCGCCCCAACGCCGTGTTGTCCATCACAAATCTCACTTTGGGGTCGCCTGGGATCCAACGCGGGCCGCCTTGGTGAGAGCCAAGCGGTCTAACCACTGAGCCACGGCGTGGCTGGCATGCTCTGAGGAAAACTACTTCCTCCTCCGGTAGGTTGGTTGCCGGTCTCCTCTCCTCTGATGGGACCATTTCTTTACTGCCAGCCAGGGACCATTGGGGCTCGGATCACCTGCCTGGGACCATTAGGGCTCGGCTGCTGGGCTCGTTGCCGTCCCGCTGTAGGGGAGCGAGTTCGTAGTCCTGACCTGTCAGAGGAAGCCTCTAAGTAAACTGTAGGGATCATGCCCTCTGTAGTGTCGTGCCTCCTTGGGTCTGCCGCCCACATTCTCCTGCTCCTCATCCTTCAATGTTAAAGTATTGTGGTGAAACTTAATAGAAACTGTGCAAATAAATTAATAAATAAATGTAAGGAGATTACTTTTGCATAAGTGGTGAACGATCAGGTAAAATCTGAGTACACAATGTAAATGTTAAACTACAAATTTTTGTAAATGGACTTTTATGACGTTATTTCCAATAATTCCCATAATTACTATTTATAGTAGAGACAGTAAGAAGACAGAAAAATTATAGGTAGCTTTATTTCAAGAATTTGCTTTTCATAATTGGTGATATTGTATGTATCACACGAGTATATAAGATTTTTCCACCAAATTTGTGATTAAGATAACGAACCAAACAATGATTTCCCAAAATTTAAGTGAGACGCGATACCCACCGTCAAGATTTAAAATCTCCAAACTTGCACAGCTTATCTATGAAGAAGATTCAGCTTCACTTTAACGAGTTCAAACGAATGCACAGGATGCAAATGTGTCCGTTACGTGCTCTGAATGACAGTGACGAACCTATCTGTCACATTTATTTATGGCCGTGGCATCCTTGTCTTCCTTGTTTTATGTTTATGTAAATATTTTTCGAGTTGCCTTCTCTTCCAAAAGGCCGGTCTGTTCTGTGCAGCATCTCTATAACTGTAGTTTGAAAACTTAAATACTTTAGTACAGAAGAGCTACCTATCAATATTTCATAGCGACTTCAAAACATCTAGCATATAAATCTTTTATTTCTGCCCATTTCATCTTACTCAGGTTAGGTATAGGAATACAATGGAATATTTATGTTATTACTTTGAGATCGAGAGATCGATGCACGTTTATGGGCTCAGAAAGATTAAAATTATATTTAAATTATTCACACAATTATCATAAGTATATTTAATTTTGAACCTAATGAATGTATTGCCGAAAGAGTAAAATGGAACCAGGAAGCTGACAAAGGGCTATTTTATGTTGATATTAAGTTTAATAAAATAGACCACATATCCTAGAAAACAAAGCATTATATCATACATCAATATTTATACGAAGCATGTCTTTTAAGTCGGTACCGTTTAGGAATTAAAAAAAGACGTGCATAGATATCTCAATAATTTTCTTTTTACATGCATGCCTGTGCTTTAATCTACATTTCAACACAATTTCCATGAATATTGAGGCACTTGTCATAACGTGGCACCAGTTTTTGAATACCCTCCTCATAAAAATCTGCCGCCTTACGTGTTAATCACTGTATCACAACTGTTTTGACTTCGTTATCTTCAAAACGCTGACCACCAAGATGTTTCTTCAAGTGCAGGAACAAATGGTAGTCGCTGGGCGCCAGATCAGGGCTGTACAGAGGATGATCTAGTTTCCCATTGAAAAGATTTGATGAGATCTTTGGTCCGATTAGCCACATGTGGACGGGCATTGTCATGCAGCAAAACGATACCCTTACTCAACTTGCCACGTCCTTTGTTCTGGATTGCACGGCGCAGATTGTTCAATGTCTCACAATAAGACGCTGCATTGATTGTCTCATTACGAGGCAGAAACTCCAATAGCAATACTCCTTTTCTGTCCCAAAAAAATTGTGCACATGACTTTTCGGGCAGAAATTGTTTGCTTAAACTTCACTTTTGTGGGTGATGATGATGTCGCCATTCCATGGATTGTTGTTTCGAATCTGGTGTGACGTAGGCCACCCATGTTTTGTCATCGTAACAATTTGGTCTAAAAAATCTTCACCTTCATTGTGGTACCGCTCAAGGAAAGTCAATGCACTACCTAAACGTTGTGTTTTGTGCAAATCCGTCAACATTTTCGGAACCCAACGTGAACACAATTTCCGGTACTTCAAGTTCTCGGTCACAATGCGATACAAAACACTACGAGAATATTGAGCAAAATAGTCACACAGTGATGAAATTGTTAAGCGTCTGTTTTCTCTAACTTTATCGTCCACTTTCTGCATCAAATCTTCAGTAACGACCAAAGGACACCTACTCCGTTCTTCATCATGCACATTTGTGCGGCCATCTTTAAATGCTCTGACCCATTTCCTTACCATTCCATCACTCATAATGTTTTGTCCGTAAACTTCACAGATCTCACGATAAATATCGATCGGTTTTACGCCTTTAGCACTAAGAAATCGTATAACAGCCCGTACTTCACAATCGGCGGGACTCACGATTGTCGGAGGCACTTTAAACACTCAGTAACCAACGTATACAATGAAGAATCAGACTGTAAGGGCGTCAGTGCGTAGACAAGAGATGTAGGTTACCAGCGCGCATGCGCGGAACGCCGACCGTAGCGCTGCGGCGGCGGAATCGCAAAACGGCACTGACTTAAAAAACATGCCTCGTAGCATTATAATTAAGCTAAATCTAGTATTTTATTTTCCAGAAGAATCTGTAATTAATGTTTCAGTGTGTGTTATCAAACTATTAGGGGAGATGCGCCCAGTATCGCACACCTCAGGGTTTCTCAAAATTGAAAGAAAATCCAATGGAGAACATGTAGCGTGTTACTATTATCATGAAGATAAGAACATACAGAATCAGTATTAGTAATGAACATTCATGAACGCGAGACATATTGACTTTTGATAGCTAAAGTAAATATCATGATAACTGCGCATCTCAAAAAGTGTTTCCCAGTACCGGACAGACGTAAATAAATACATATTTCTAAATAAAGGAAGAAATATGTGTGTGTGTAGTGTTTAACGCCCGTTTTTACTACATACGGCACCGCAGGTGGTGACACTGATGATACATGAGATGAGGATGGAGCACCGGTGGAATGAGATGGCGGGGGAAACCGGAGGTCCCGGAGAAAAACCGCCCCGGCGCCGTGTTGTCCACCACAAATCTCACTTTGCGGTCGCCTGGGATCGAACCCGGGCCGCCTTGGTGAGACCGTTTTCTATTCCCTAACTTGAAGAAACGCCTCGTGGGAGGCATTATCCATCATCAGAAGCAGTGGTGAAGGCTGCGTTAGCGATTTTGAAGGATCTCTGAAAAAATGGTTTCCAGCATGTCTTTTTGTAGACTAGCAGAAACGCTGGGACAAGTGCATCGCATTCAAGGGAGACTATTTTGAGAAGGACAATCAAAATTATGAGGATGAGTAAAGGTACGGCTCTCCAAAGAACAGCTCAGCTTCCGGAATTGAAGAGTTGTGTAGAATCTGATTCAATTCATCAGGAACATTTAAATGCATATTTATATGCTCATTTTAATTTTATCATCTCTACCTACCATTATAGTGGGCATTGAAGATATAATTTATCTATTCTATATCATTTTACACATTCATTTTGTAGCAAAATTTTTTTGAATGAAATGATTAATTTCATTTTCCTTAGCTGAATTTCATTTATAAGGGAACAGTTTTTTATAATTTACGTCCTCCAACGTTGTCATATCGGACGATGAATGGAATGGGTGGAATGATGCTCAAACGAGCCCGGGGTCCATAGAGCTCCGAGTTACACGACATTCGTCTTTCAGGATAAGGGAAAACCCCGGTAAAACCTTATCCAGGTAACTCACCCTGACCAAGATTCGAACTCAGGACCTCTAGAACGTGAGGCAGGCATGTTGCCACCACGCTACCGAGCTGGGCAAGAAAACAAATGTTTCATTTGTTCAAACAACATCTAGTCAGTTTCTTCTCTCAGTGTACTTACCTCCCCTCCTTCAAGAAGTTATTGCTTTTTATTTTCCTTCAGCAACCATAAAATTGTATGCATTAGCTAATAAACTGCCTTCTGCAAATTATCTTCGATCTTGAGAATTAAGCTTCTTCAAGGAGGAGTTACATCTGAAACTGTTACATAGAAGTACAAGAAAATGAAGAATGTATGTAAAGGCAAATGCATTTAAAGAAAGAGAAAAGAACGACACGTAAGATCTTAATATGGAGCACAATATCCGTTTAAGGAGGAGCTAACCTAAACAGATAATCACTGGAATTCTGTTATTGCATCATGTTCCGTGTTTAACTGTGCCAAGTTTTATCACTTGGAAAGTACAGTAAATAAATTAATAATTACATCTACAGTCGGTGAAAGGAGCATTAATGTACCTAATAATCGCGTCTTAGAGCTCCTAGATTGAGATAATGGTAGAGCTGTTCCTTAGGGCACATTTCTAAGAAGTATCAGAGATACCTGTCAGTCGTCAATTTATTTGTAAAAATATTTCCGGTCATGTTCTTCTCTCATGTTCTAGCTAATTTTATTACAAAACTATTTCCTGCGAAAAGTATAGCATTAATACATTTCAAATTTTAAAATGATTAAACGTTGGTTAGAGTCAACATGAAAAATTCAGTGCCATGGCCGGGATTTGAAACACGGATCTCCTGGTTTCTTTCCAGTCTCTCTAACCCACTGAGCTACCATGGCCAACTTGCCGTCATGACATTAAATTCTCCATTTGACTCGTATGTTTCCCCGGTAGACCACTAGGGGCTCTCGCATCCGAGATACACTGTTTGTGGCGACTTCCTATCGTAAGTACTTGACTCCCAGGCTTCATCATTTAACCCTTAAGTTAATTGATCTAGATCCGTGGTTCAAATCCCAGCCATGACACTGAATTTTTCATGTTGACCATCTATCAAACACCTTAGCCTACATACGGCTAGTGTAAAGAAATGAATAATTTCCATCAATTACCTTAAAATAATAAGAGTTAAATAATGAAGCCTGGGACTCAAGTACTTACAATAGTAAGTCGCCACAAACGGTGCATCTTGGATACGAAAGCCCCTGGTTGTTTACCGGGGAAACATACGAGTCAAATGGAGAATTTAATGTCATGTCGGCACGTTGGCCATGGTAGCTCAATGGTTTAGAGCGACTGGACGGAGACCAGAAAATCCGTGGTTCAAATCTCGGCTATGACATTGAATTTTTCAGTCTGGCTCTACCTATCCACAGTGCGCCCTACACACAGCTAGTGTGAAGGAACAATTAATTTCCATTAAGTGTCCCTAATAGTGGTCCGAACTATAGAGCCAGGGCCTTAAAGTACTTACATGTTGTAAGTCGCCATTAAGGTAGTTGTCTCATGTGTTTATGAGAACTCCTAGTGGTTTACCGGGAAAAACACGAGTCAGTTAAAAAATTTAATGTCATTTTGGCACGTTGGCCATAGTAGCTCAGTGGTTTAGAGCGGCTGGACGGAGACCAGAAGATCCGAGGTTCCAATCCCGGCTATGGCATTGAATTTTTCAGTGTGTATCAACCCTTTCATATAATTATTTTGTAACTGCCTAAAGACAGCGGCTGACTTAGATTCTCCCACTATCATGCTTCTTGCTATAATATAAGTATCAATATAAATAATGCAAGATAACTAATGGTTCCTAAAAACTCAAAATGTTTCGTGTTCCCTAAATCAGACAGAAACACCAAAGACCCATGCGTTTAGCAGAGTTCAAACAGACGTCTCTTTGAACAAAATGGAGCAATGCTAGTGGCTTAAAATAGGGTTATATATAAGTATGCATAAAGCATATTTTGAAATACTGGTATGGTATCATACTACAGTACTCTTTCTACGTCTTAACACTCTCACTAATAATACATATCTTACGAAAACACGTGTTTTAACCAATCTTTGCTGCGCGTTCTACTTTTTAGAAATTTTAAAGCACGTCTCTAAAGAGCAAGGGTAACTGGTAGACAAGGACAGTTCGCGCACTGCGACCTCTACAGTATTGCGCCTAGCATCCTCTAACTAGAAGGAAGATGGCCACAGAGATGCGTGGAAGCCCCAAAGATCTGAAAGTTCATTCCGAAGTCAAAAACCCGCTGCGCAGCGACTTGATCTGCACGGCCTGAAATCACACTTGACAAACAACAAGGAAAAAGAATGCAGGGAAATGATAAAAAGAAAATCCACTATGAGATTATGCACCACAGCAATCGCCAAAGTACGTGGGCTGTTCCATAAAGAATGATCACAATATCCTTTTGACAATGTACCTTTACTCATCCTCATAATTTTGATGGTACTTCTCAAAATAGACTCCCCTGAATGCGATGCACTTGTCGCAGCGTTTCTGCTAGTCTTCAAAGACATGCTGGAAATCATTTTTCAAGAGATCATTCAAAATCGCCTCCGCAGCCTTCACCACTGCTTCTGATGTTGGATAATGCCTCCCACGAAGGCGTTTCCTCAAGTTAAGGAATAGAAAAAAGTCACATGGGGCCAAATCCGGACTATAGGTAGGGTGAGAGATGCACGTTACGTTGATTTTTACAAGATATTCGGCAACAACATTGGCAATATGTGGCCGCACATTATCGTGGTGCAGCATCCAGCCTGCTTCGCGGAAATGCGGACTTTTGCGCCTGAATTGGAGTTACAATGTTTTAAGGACATCGCAGTAGTGTTGTCCAGTTACTGATGTGTGTGCAGGTACAACATGCTGATAAATCGTTCCATGAATATCAAAGAATGAGATGACCATAATCTTCCCAGCTGAAGCGACCACTGTCTTGTTTGAGGGTTGGTGATGAAGGAGATTTCCACACTGAGCTTTGCTGTTTTCTCTCAGGATCAAAATGATGTAGCCAAGTTTCATCAGCAGTGATTAAATTTGGAAGAAACTCCGGATCTTCCTCTAACATTAACTTTAACTGCATGCAAACCTGCATGCGAATGTCCTTTTGTTCGGGAATCAACAGTCTTGGAACCCATCGCGCACAAACACGTCTCATGTGTAATGTTTCTGTCACCAACGTGTGGGTGGCACCCAATGAAATGTTCCGTATTTCAGAAAGTGATCTTAAGGTAATTCGTTGATCCTCTCTCACATGGCAGCAGCAGTGTTGATCTTTTCTTCCGTAAGGGCAGTAACTGGGGCACCGGGTCCACCTTCCTTTGAAATTGATTGTGTCCCCTCTTTAAACAGTTTAAACCACCTTCGAGCTGTGCTGCAGGGAGGAACAGATCCTACATAGACCTCCTGTAACATTGTATAGGCCTTCAATGAAGATTTGTTGAGACGAAAGCAGAATTTCAAAGCCGCAAATTGTTCCTCGCGTGTTATCTCTATTGCAGCGGTAGGCGATACTGAACATGTCTGAACCTTCCTGTTTCTCACAGGCAGGAACCAGCAGTACCAACAATGTAACTACTACGGCGCGTTTGTTTCACATTAAGCTAACAGAATATAATAAGGTTGAATTTTAGTGCGAAAAGTTATGGCCGTAAAAAATTGTGGTCATTCTTTATTGAACAGCCCTCCTAACATGGGGAAACCCGTAAAACGCCGAAATAAGAAGGTGAAGTCACGGAGGATTCAACTCTCGATCTCTTGATTGCAAGACGCTCACATTACGGTGCCACATCGCTTTATCAATTCCCTAGCATCTGTTCATTTGTTTCCGTTCATCATTTGCTTTTCACATGCATGCTTGAAGTTAGCTTCACCAAACCAGCACCACATACAAAAACGTAGACAGATACTGGAAAAATACATGGAAGCAGTTCAGTCAATTGCTTTAATAAGTTACTAGTTTTTATAATTTTATATATCTTCATTGTCTATAAAGTCAATTAAATTAATCCCGCCTTTAGGTTTTCTCTAGAAATTTAAGAAGCTTTTGTAACAATACTCTGAACAAATTGTACACTTATATAGTGATGTAAAACCTTAAGAGGAAATTATTGACATTGAATTACAATGAAATTGATAAAAATAACCCTTACTGCTCTGTCTCCAATACAAATTTCTTCCCTGTCAAAAGTACAACTTAGAATAACTGCAAAGATCTTAATAACACAGCTAAAGTGATGCAAATAGCTATTTGTACTCAGTACGTAACAAATAATAGACTACGGTTGGAAAATTATTTACCATGCCTAATGCTGAGAACATCATTACACTGAAACTATTTTGTAACTTCTTCATATTACTGGACTTGGGCATCTCTCTTCTGCTCCAGAAGAAACAGGTTCAATTCTTGGCTGAGGTCAATATGTGTTTCCTTGATTAAGAAGTTTATATTAATTATGGCTGCTTGCGTCTGTTCCGGGTCCCTAATAACACTGGGCAACAAAAAAGAAATAATTTTTGAATGTTTCGAGCATTTCCTGAGGCAATTCCTACTAATTTTGGGTTGAAAAAAACAAATATGACAATGAAAAAATTTTATTAACTCTAGTTTCCATGATATACTCAAGATGGACGTATTACCTATTAATGGATTGAGAGAAAAAGGATACATTTTAATTACATACATACTAACAACAATGAAAGTGCATTTGATTTTTTAACTGGTAATTACAAGCTAAGAATTCTAAATTTCTGGAAAAATACTTCGCAGATAGTCGTGTCTGAAGAGAATCGTGACTTCGTCGTCTTTTAGCTTGCCTCTTGTGATGGAGTTCCGCAGAATCCCTATACAAAGACCAACAGTAATCCGCAAGCATTACTTCATTCCAACGGCCCTGATATCTTTGTTCCATAACAGGAATGTCCTGATGGATTCTCTCTCCATGTTCGTCACTAACAGCTCCACAACTAGGAGGGAAAAAGTCTAGGTGGGTGTGGAGAATATGGATCTTAAGGGACATGTTGTTTCTAACATTACAGTATTTTTGCAGGAGTACTATCAATAAGTGCTTGTAGTTGTCATCTCTTTTGCTGCCTAAAAATCCATGAACAACACTCTTGAAGGCTTCCCAAGCTTCCTTTTCTTTCCCCTCCAAAATTTGGCCAAATGCAGGATCCTCAACAAGTTCTCTTATTTGTGATCCGACAAAAATGCCTTCTTTAAATTTTGAATCACTTAATTCCCAAAATGTCTCTCTGATTGTGTTTTGTTATTTGACAGGTGTGCAACTCCCAAAATAATTCCCCTAATTTAAAATCTTCACTCTAAAAAATGAAATGTTACTTCATCTTCAAATCAAGAGCTAACATATGATTTTTATGGTGATTTTTGAATTCAGCGGATGGAAATAAATGTAAATTCAGTGTTTTAAGCTCGAAACATTTTCATTGTGCCCAGTGTAATGAGATTGTATCAGGACTGTCGATGAGTGTAAGTTTTGCTTTCCTAGCTGTGTGTCCTACAAAGTTATATGCATAGGAAATAAAAAATGATCGCATGCGTGAAGAGGGAAAAACAGCAGGGTTGAAGGGACAGCAGAATGTGCCCTCCACCTAACCTTCCGCAATTCCTTTTAATAGCAACAACTTGAACATTATTACCATAGTTATTTATCTGCATGCAAATTACAGCCTCTATTAGAAGAGTTCAAGGAACTTATTATTTCTGTGTAATCAATATTGCTCTAAAAATAACCTCCTTTGCCTACTGCAAGAAAATTAAAAGCTCTAGTAAGTATGTAAATGGTGTCAGTATGTTAAAGGATATGGATTGTTATCATCATCCTTATTCTTCCTATTATTGTTCTTAATATTATTATTACTATTATTAATACTATTATTACTATTACTATTTGTATTATTATTACTGTTACTATTACTACGAGGACTGTACAATAAAGAATGATCACAATTCTTTTGACAACGTACCTTTACTCATCCTCATAATTTTGATGGCCCTTCTTAAAATATTCTCCTGAGAATGTGATACACTTGTCCCAGAGTTTCTGCCAGTCTTCAAGGACATGCTGGAAACCATTTGAGAGATCCTTCAAAATCGTCCCCGCAGCTTTCACCACTGCTTCTGATGATGGATAATGCCTCCCACGAAGACGTTTCTTCAAGTTAGGGAATAGAAAAAGTCACATGGGGCTAAAGCCGGACTATAGAGAGGGTGAAGGATGCACTTCACGTTGATTTTTGCAAGATATTCAGCAACAACATTGGCAATATGCGGTCGCGCATTATCATGGTGCAGCATCCAGCCTCCTTCACGGAAATGTGGTCTTTTGCGCCTGACATGAGCTTGCAAAATCTTCAAGATATTCCAGTGGCATTGTCCAGTAACTGATGTGTGTGCAGGTACAACATGTTGGTAAACCATTCCATGAATATCAAAGAATGAGATGACCATAACTTTCCCAGCAGCAGCAACCACTTTTGCTTATTTCGGGGGTTGGTGATGGAGATTTCCACACTGAGCTATGCTGCTTGCTCTCAGGATCAAAATGATGTAGCCAAGTTTCATCAACAGTGATTGTGTTTGAAAGAAGCTCCAGATCTTCCTCTAACATCAACTTTAACTGCATGTTACCTCCATTGCAGCGGTAGGCGATACGAACTTGCCTGGTTCTCACAGACGGGAACCAGGAGTACCAACAATGAAACTACTACAGCGTGTTTGTTTCTCATTAGGCTAACAGAATACATTAAGTTTGAATTTTAATGCGAAAAATTATGACCGTAAAAAATTGTGATCATTCTTTATTGAACAGCCCTCGTATTACTATTGTTATTACTATTATTATTGTTATTACTAATATTATTATTAGTATTAGTATTATCATTAATTGAAATTGCGGTTAATTCATGCTTATTTTTCAACACTGTGGCAATTGTTTTAAGGAAAAAATTAACCCTATAAATAATTGATGATTTCAAAACAAGTAAACAATTCCTAAATTTTTCTTCTTCTCCTTCTTCACTTCAGTGATTAGGCATTTCTGCATGTTCCGTCTTCGCATTCCACCAACTATTCGCATCATCTTCTAGGGCGTCCTACATCTCTTCTTCCACGAGGATTGTATCTTCCTATTAAAATCGGTACTCTTTCTTCGTCCATTCTATTGATATGTTATTTCCAGTTTTGTACATTGTCTTCTATTTTGTCCTGTAATATGTCTAGTAATACGTCTAGTTCGTCACGAATAGTTTCATTTCTTATTAAATCTCGTCTAGTACATTGTTTAACTCTTCTTAAGAACCTCATTTCTGCTGCCTGTAGCTTACTTGTATCTCTTTCTTTTAATATCCAGGACTCACTTCCATACATGAACACTGGAATTGCCATCGTTTTATATAATTTATATTATTTATGTTTCTTTCCTTGCTTTGTTTTTCAATGTTGTTGCTATAGCTCCACATATCTGCTGAAATTTATTTATTTTGTTTTCTATGTCTTTGTCTAAGTCAAAGCTTACATCACAACCTAAACAGCTGAAGTTCGAGAGCTGTTACAGGCATTTGTTTTCAATGCTTATTTTTGATCTTACAGGATATTTTCCTCGATGTGCCATTGCCTACGTTTTCTTTGTGGACATATTTAGATTGTATTCTTTTTCCAGTAAATACATTTTATACATGGAACGTTGAAGGCTTTCATTTTCTTGTATTATTGCTACATCATCAGCATAGAGTATCGCATTTAAGTTTTTATTTCTATTTATTTGTATTCCTTCATCCACTTGTTTTTATCAAATCATCCAAGTATGTATTAAATAGTGTGGCAGAAAGGCTACATCCCTGTCTTACTCCTAGATTTACATTTTTTCTTCTGTTAAAATCCTATATTTAGTTTACAAAGCCAGGTAAGTAGGTATGTTAGGTGCCATGATATAAGGAAAAGAGCTGTAGATAGGAGGCCAGATTGAGAGAGAGGAAGCAAAGTGACTGAGAAGAGTAACACAGCAGAATATCCACAGTTAAGATAATTACACTAACTGAGCAGAGTTCAGTCTTATTTATACAGTAAAGGTTTGTAAATAATTTATAGGACTTCGTAGGAAAACTATGTACAATTTAAATGCAAAGTTTGTTTACATATTCATTTTTCCAGCTTATCCAATAAGAAAGTCTGTTTTCTTATCTCTGATCTGGCTAAAAGACGAGGGTGATCTGAAAAGTTTCCGATCTCAACATGTAGAGGACAGCACTCGTAAATAAAGGTTAGTAAATTTCGTTAATTAATCTGTTGACAATTACATAAGTTTCAGCCATTTTGGACGCTCAGTTGTTATGTAACAATTGTTTGAGTGAGTTGATGAGTGTTTTTATGAAAATGTACAAAATCTAGTATCGAGCTGTCATTAAATATTTGCTTTTGAAAGGTAACACGCGTTACCTTTTGAAAGGTAACACATGAGTTGGATTCTGTGTACGGGGATTCTGCACCATCATTTACCACAGTAAAATGTTGGGCAGCTGAATTTAAACGTGGCCGTAAGAGCTTGGAAGACTATGAACGTTCGGGACGTCCAAAAAGTGCAACTACCCACGAAAACATCGCCAAAGTTCACCAAATGGTGTTAGACGACCGCCGAATTCAAGTGAGAGAAATAGCAGAGGCTACGAACATGTCAAAAGAAGGTGTATGTCACATATTAAATCAACATTTAGACGAGAAATGTGTCCCTGCCTCGTTGCTCACGGTAGACCAAAAACGTGTTCGAATGAACATTTCCGACGCTCTGTTGACGCAGTTTAGATGCAATATATCCGAGTTTTGGCGCCGATTAACTACTGTAGATGAAACTTGGATACACCATTATATGCCCGAAAGAAAAATACAGTCCAAACAGTGGACTGCGAAAAAAGCAAAATCTTTTTTTTATTTTTTGGCTGGGAAAGTGATGGTGACTGTTTTTGGGATAGTCAATCGATCATCTTCAAAAAGGGAAAACCATTATAGTAGCATACTACGCATCATTACTTGACAAGCTGGAGGCTGGACTTGCTGAAAAACGTCCACATTTGAAGAAAAATAAAATCCTGTTTCATAAAGACAACGCACCGTCCCACAACACAACGGTTGCAATGGTGAAAATCCACGAATTGCGGTTTGAACTGCTTTACGATCCGCCTTACTCGCCAGATCTAGCCACAAGCGACTTATTTTTGTTCGCACTTCTGAAATTTGCACTCGGAGGACAGAGATTTTCGTCAAAGGAAGAGGCAATCACCTTCGTGAACAATTATTATGCAGAGAAAACGCCGAGTACTATTTGAACGGTTTACAGAGATGGGGGCATCGCTGGGAGAAGTGTGTAGAGTTACAAGGAGATTATGTTGAAAAACGCCGAGTACTATTTGGACGGGTTACAGAGATGGGGGCATCGCTGGGAGAAGTGTGTAGAGTTACAAGTAGACTATGTTGAAAAACGTCGAGTACTATTTGGACGTGTTACAGAGATGAGAGCATCGCTGGGAGAAGTGTGTAGAGTTACAAGGAGACTATGTTGAAAAACGCCGAGTACTATTTGGACGGGTTACAGAGATGGGAACATCGCTGGGAGAAGTGTGTAGAGTTACAAGGAGACTATGTTGAAAAATAGATAAAAAATATTCTGAAAAAATGTCTTGTATCTTGATTATTTCGGAAACTTTTGACACTTCCTATATATTTGCGCTTTCCTATAACTGCCAAAGATTCTGTGCTTCTTATGTTAGTTTGTTGTAGTTACAAATAATTGAACTGTTAAAAAGTGCAACTAACAGTTTGGAACACCTATTAATTTACTATTCCTAGCACGACCTAGGGATGTTATCTCGTCCAGAACAAATTCTCGACCTAATCTGGGTAGCATGAGCGGCCTCTACATAATGCATTTTGGGATTTGAAGCTGATCGAGATTCAGAAGGTTGGAGTGCGATTGCATATTCCGTTTCCATTTCTAAATAAAGCGATGGCCCTGGCCATGGGACTGGAACAAAGGCAACTGTCACTGTGACATGTAACTGTTTATTATTCAGTTGAGAGGTCTCGTCAGCGGGGCATGCATAATCAGTGCTCTTCGCTTACAGAAAAAAGAAAGGGGGCGGCTTGTTCTAATGCATGCGCGAAGGGGGGGGGGGGTTGTCGATGACGAGACCTGTGGTGTGCCGCTGCCCGTTTTGGGTATAGGCCAATCGTGCGCGACCTCTATTTGTTTATCTGGAACTTAACTACAAGATAATTTAGATATTATTATAATAGACTCTGGTGACCCATGGTAGAAATTAATCACCTGACGTAGATTGCACTAAATAAGTCCTTTAGAGAAGGTCAGAGGCATTGTTTCGGAAACAATAAAGCATAGGATTTATGCAAATTGATCTGAATGTTCTTCCTTATGTGACATTGTTTTGAATATATTTGTTCTAAATATTTTGGTGCTGTGCAATAAATGATTTACGTAGTAAGATTATAATTACGAGGTACGTCCAGAAAGCAAGCTTTGTTTGGTAATAAAATTAAATTGTGTACAGTTACAGAAAAACTATTTATTGCACAAAATTCTACAACTCTTAAACTACTTTTCCACATATCTGCCGAAATTTTGCAGGCATTTGTCACAGCGAGGCACAAGTTTTTGTACATCTTCTTCATAGAAGTTTGCCACCTGTGTCTTCAACCAGTTGGAAACATTTTCTTTCAGCTCTTCGTCATTGTTGAAGAGGAAATCTTTGAGATGCAAAAACAGATGAAAGTAGCTAGGAGTGAGGTCAGGGCTGTACGGGGATGGTCATACACGTCCCAGCCAAATCCCTGTAGGATGTTTTTCGTCGCATTTGCAGTGTATGGTCGTGCGTTGTCGTTTGACATCGCCAATTTGCAGATAAATTTCAATTGCTTTCAATTTCCTAGCATTCAGAAAACGAATCACAGATCTGATTTCACAAGCGGCGGGATTTTCAATCAACACCGACATTGTAAACAAGCACAAAAAAGCATACGTGACTGACAGCGATCTCACAATGGCGCCCGTTTCTTCTCCTTGATACAGAGCGTCTACCGCGCATGTGCGGAAATGCGATCGCAGCGCTGCAGCGGAGATAAATTGAAACAGAACTTACTTTCTGGATGCCTCTTGTATTCAGATTATGGTAAGAGGATTCAAATCAGTATGAAAACTGTAGGCTAAGGCCCGGTTGCATAAAAGATAATCTAAGTTCAAGCATATGAAAATGATCTTCAGTCAAGCTGAACTTAAATCAAGAGGCCATGAACTAAGGTCAATGTTTATACAAACAAAGTTCTAAGATGAAATCTAACTAGTGAATTTTCTCCAGTTAACTTGGTTGAACTTATATCAGCAGTACTACAGAATTTACACAATAGCTGCTGAGAAGAAATAAGTAGTGAAGCTTTAAATAAATGTACATAAAGCATTTTTGTGGTTACTTGTATAAATAATTAGCCTCTTTATTTTTATAAATGTATGTTAAAGATGCATTGTTTGTGTTCATAACCTATTTTCAGAATTCAGATTACTCTGATCTCTCTGATGATTAGAATTTTCAAATTGAAAGGTCTCCTCGTGCTTTCCAACATAGAGGAAATCCCATCACAGAAAATTCAAAATGTGATTTCGACTATTAAAGAATGTAGTTGAGAAACTGGAGCATAGGCTACATGCACAGCTAAGAACACAAACTCTTAGGAATTTGCACTCAATCCAATATTTATGATCCTTCTCACATTACGGTTCTATGCCACTGACAGCTTCCAAATGGTGATTGGGGATACATTTTACATAAATAAAGGGTCTGCGTTTAGAACAATACACAACGCTACAAGGGAGATTCTAGCTTTAAGATCTCATTTCATCAGAATGCCTAAGGAAAAGGGTGAAATAAAAAGGGTTATGCGATATTTAAAGTTAGCGGAATGCATCTTCTCTTTTGCTTGAACTTCCATTGTTTATATACAAATATAATAACTTGTAACTTAAAACTTCACCTATCTTCAATTTTTTTGTTTATATTTTCCAGCTCACAGTACTGTAAACAGACGAAAATGAAAAATCTGTACATTGGGCATATAATGGAGATAAAGTAAGCCAAATAATTAACTTTTGATAAATACTGTTTCAATATGGAGTAAATTATTCTACGCTTTATTTAAAATAACATTATTTCTAAGACAAATAACCGTAAAGGGAAAGATTTATTTAGTTTTTGTTATGTCTAGATTGGCTACTCTCTGCACTTCAATTAAACAGAGTCGAATAGTTTCGATAATTCTCGAATCCTTTCGGTACAACACGAAACTTGCAACATGTTTGGCGATGTTGCCGCATTTGTTTTCGTGGTCTCAGATCAGTACTGAACGGCGTTCATCTGATCTAAGATGAACATTTTACAACCCACGCGGGTTCGCGAACTTAGTTCAATTTTGATCATCGACTATAGATGATCTGCATTTAGCAATTTTTATGCAACCGGGCCTAAGAGATTTGAAAATCTTGATCTAAAATCTATATCATTATTTATAGGTCATAGTATTTCCCGCTGATTTTCAAATGTTCCGGAAAGAAAGGGGGTAAAGACAGTGCAATAGAGAGCTTTCATCCACCTGCTTTAATACCAGAAATGTCAAAATTACTGTTGAGCTTCTAAATTAAATCCTATATCATAAAATCTTAAATCATGATTTAAGACAGTTATTTATGGATGGCATGTGCAGTCATTGTTTTTGCTGCAAGTGCCAATCAGAAGTAAAAGAAAAAGCCTTAAAATATTTGAAGAAATCCGAATGAGATAATCATTTCATAACCTCCATTGAATCTTGTTTGGGATAAAAGAGAGTAAGTTATGATGTGACTTGACGTTTTAATTGACAGACAAGGTGGGTGTGCACATTTTTCTACAACAAACGTTGGCTTAGGGCTGTTCAATAGAGAATGTTCACAGTTTTTTTTTTTTTTTTTTTTTTTTTTTTTTTTTTTTTTTTTTTGACAGCGTACCTTTATTCATTTTCACAATTTTGATGTTCCTTCTCAAAATAGTCTCCCCTGAATGCGATGCAGTTGTCCCAGCGTTTCTGCCAGTCTTCAAGGACATGCTGGAAACAGATTTTTGAGAGATCCTTCAAAATCGCCTCCACAGCCTTCACCACTGCTTCTCCTTATGGATAATGCCTCCCACGAAGGCGTTTCTTCAAGTTAGGGAATAGAAAAAAGTCACATGGGGCTAAATCCGGACTATAGAGAGAGTGAGGGATGCTCTTCACGTTGATTTTTGCAAAATATTCAGCAACAATATTGGCAATATGCGGCCGTGCACTATCGTGGTGCAGCATCCAGCCTGCTTCTCGGAAATGTGCTCTTTTGCGCCTGATATGGACTGGCAATGTTTTCAGGACATCCCTGGTTTGAATGATACTCCAGATCTTCCTCTAACATCAACTTTAACTACATGTTACCTCCATTGCAGCGGTAAGCGATACTGAACATGTCTGAACTTGCCTGGTTATCACAGGCGGGAACCAGGAATACCAACAGTAAAACTATTACGGCGTGTTTGTTTCACAATAAGCTAACAGAATATAATAAGTTTGAGTTTTAGTGCGAAAAATTATGTCCATAAAAAATTATGATAATTCTTTATTGAATAGCTCTCGTATAAGCAAATACAAAACATTATCAATAGTCGCATCACTGAACAAACGAGTGTTTTCAGTACATTAAATGCCGGGCCAGGAGATGGCGTGAGTATAGAATATTAGGTGGGTCAAAGGAATGTAACTACTTAACTTATGATCAAGCTGTAATAGATCTGTGCTTCTTAAGCCGACAGATTTCATTTGTAAGGCTGGTTTCCAAGAGAAGCTGAACTGAAATCCAGCATCACGAGTGTTATGAAGAAGCCACAGAACAAAGTTTAGGCAGTCCTTCACGCTAAGTACAAATTGGGAGGCTGAGAACATAGTTAAAGGCCATCACATAAATACTCAGTTTAATTTACGATTACATATTTATTTTATTTGTATATTATGCCGTTGTTATACAAACATCTGTTAAGAATGAAGGTAAGAGGGCTGTTCAATAAAGAATGATCATAATTTTTACGGTCATAATTTTTCGCACTAAAATTCAGTCTTATATTCTGTTAGCTTAATGTGAAACAAACACGCCGTAGTAGTTTCATTGTTGGTACTCCTTGTTACCGCCTGTGAGGGCCAGGCAAGATCAGACATGTTCAGCATCGCCTATCGATGCAATGGAGGTAACATGCAGTTAAAGTTGATGTTAGAGGATGATCCGGAGTTTCTTTCAAACGTAATCACTGCTGATGAAACTTGGCTACATCATTTTGATCCTGAGAGCGAACAGCAAAGCTCAGTGTGGAAATATCATTCATCACCAACCCCCAAAAAAGCAAAAGAGGTTGATTCTGCTGGGAAAGTTATGGTCATTTCATTCTTTGGTATTCATGGAATGGTTTATCAGCATGTTGTATCTGCACACACACATCATTAACTGGTCAATACTACAGGGATATCCTGAAAACTTTGCAAGTCCATAGCAGGCGCAAAATACCACATTTCCATGAAGTAGGCTGTATGCTGCACCACGATAATGCGCGGCCGCATATTGCCAATGTTATTGCTGAATATCTTGCAAGAATCAACGTGAAGTGCATCCGTCACCCTCCCTATAGTCCGGATTTAGCCGCATGTGACTTTTTTCTATTCCCTAACTTGAAGAAACACCTTCGTGGGAGGTATTATCCATCATCAGAAGTGGTGGTGAAGGCTGCGGAGGCAATTTTGACGGATCTCTCAAAAACTGTTTTCCAGCATGTCTTTGAAGACTGGCAGAAACGCTGGGACAGGTACATCGTATTCAGGGGAGACTATTTTGAGTACGACCATCAAAATTATGAAGATGAGTAAAGGTATGTTGTCAAAAAATATTGTGATCATTCTTTATTGAACAGCCCTCGTATTTTCATAGTATGTTCAAACAAAACTCAAAATATATATTTTCTTGCTACCCCATTTCTATCATATGGGATTTTATTCAAAATAATTACAGCTGTTTTTCAAAGAATAAAAATAACGAAAAACTTTTAGCCATAAAGTTAGTAACACAGGAAAAATATTGTAAAGATCCTAGGGAGATTCTGGACATAAACATGAAGTTTGACGTAATTATATTACTATTTAGTTATGCTGTCACTTTGTTGACGTTTGCTCTTTGTCTTTCTCCCTCTCTCACACAAATGAGGACCACCTTCTAAAAATGTAAGAAAACCTAGTTTCCGTGAGATTGTTGCATAAAAGTTTTGTAGAAATAGTACATTTCCTCCACATATTGATTAAAGAAAACAATTACTCACTAAAAAGAGACCAATGTTTAATTAATGAAGATTGTCATCTCTGCCATTTCTTACAATTTACAAACCGATAGCTTTCAAGAACTAAAGAAACATAAGACATTATTTTAAACGCGACTAATGGGACGACTTGTTAACTTTCTATATGGAGTGTACCCACCACAGAAGAAGTATAATTAGGCGCACCATTGACGTGTCTACCCTGTAAACAAACATAATTGCTGCTGGGGGGATCAGGAAACGAAACAACGCACGACTTCACAGGATGACCCCAAACGTATCGTCTAGCTGCATTCTCTCTAATTCACTTTTGTGCCAGACTTGCTAATTGTTTTCTTTGCCTTAAGCTTTTCATGTATGTTATTTAGTTAAAAGAAGCATTAAAAGCAAAATATGCTACTGGAGAGTAGAGTGCAGGTTACCGTTGTGTGTGGTAAAGATTTTGTAAATGGTTTGAATTTAAAACAATAGATTATTGCTATATTTAAATTTGTATACACTGTTTGGAAAGACGACAATCTTGGCAAAATGCAACAGTTACTGGGAGCGGAGAATTAAGGAGGCTTTGGCGATTTCCTCTGAAAGGAACACGCTTAGTCGTGATTTTGGATTTCAGTTCAGCTCCTCCAGGAAACCGACCTTAAAAATGGAAATCCATCGAATTAAGAAGCACAGATCAATAAACCTTGATCATCAAGTTAAGTAGTTACGTTTCTTTGACACAATTTTCTATACTCACGCCCTCTCCTGACCTGGCATTTAATTTACTGAAAACAGTCTCTTGTTCAGTAATGCGAATTTTGATAGTGTTTTGTCTTTGTTTATAGTTGTGTTATATCCAGTGTTCCATTTGTGGTTATAACATTTTATAAATATCCTGATGATGGGAGAGATGTACACTCCCGAAACGTTGATATCTTATCATCTTTTCACCTGGCTGGCTGCCCGAGAAGAAGGTGAGCGTATTCGCCACCAAGAAAGCTCAAGGTCTTATTTTAATCTATTAGCCATTCTGGGGATTATGTTGGGAAATAAAAAACAAAACAAAAATTATTATTGTAAAGCCTCAACTTATCAGCCGACTCTTGTATTTTAGCTGGTGATAACTTCCTGAACCACGAATATTGTGACTGTGGGTTCTTAGAATTAAAAGTCCAATTTGCTGTAGAAATACACTCTTCAATTCGATGACAATAACAAACAGATTCTGATTACATTCTACATCTGTTTACTGCTTACTCTCCCCGAGACTCTCTTGGCAAGTCGTCGCTCTCTTAAATACCTCATTGATAAATTCGAGAGTTTTCTGGAACAAATAAGAAAACAACTTTTCTCTGTCAATCAATATATCACTAGAACCTTCCAAACGTGAAGTCAATTCTGTGCCGGCAAGTCCTTTAAATCCGTGATACACTATCCGTCTAATATATTTATCGGCGCTACCGTTATTCACCGGCTATTTGTGTACGCTAGCCGCGCTATTGTGCATAACGGCTTCGCGACAATATCAAGAATATAGATGAATACGAAATTTATAACTTATTAATAAATATGAAATATGCTCATTTGATGGTACTTCAAAACTTTTCCAAACTTATTTACACAATTATTTTAGTTAATTGATGAAAATTAATCATTTCTTCATACTAGCCTTATATAGGCTAAGGTTTTTGATAGATAGTCAACATGTAAAGTTCAATGCCATGGACAGGATTTGAACCACGGATCTCCTGGTCTCCACTCCCACCTAGACTGTTTCCCTCCTAGTTGTGGAGCTGTTAGTGATGAACATGGGGAGAGATTCCATAAGGACATTTCTGTTATGGAACAAAGATATCAGGGCCGTTGGAATGAAGTAATGCTTGCGGATTACTGTTGGTCTTTGTATAGGGATTCTGCGGAACTCCATCACAAGAGGCAAGCTAAAAGACGACGAAGTCAATAGGCCACCACATGATTCTCTTCAGACACGACTATCTGCGAGGTATTTTTCTAGCAATTTAGAACTCTTAGCATGTAATTACTAGTTTGAAAATCAAATGCAGTTTCATTGTTGTTAGCATGTATGTAATTAAAATATATCCTTTTCTCTCAATCCGTTAATAAGTAATACTTCCACCTTGTGTATATCATAGAAACTAGAGCTAATAAAATTGCTCATTGTCATATTTGTTTTTCTCAAACCAAAATTAGTAGGAATTGCTTCATGAAGTGCTCGAAGCCTTCAAACTTTTTTTTTGTTTTCCAGTGTTATTTAGTTCATAATTTAAGTAGAGTTCTTATTACTTTAGTTAATTGATGGAAATTAATCATTTCTCCACACTAGCCGTATATAGACTAAGATATTTGATGGATAGAGTCAACATGAAAAATTCAATGCCATGGCCGGAATTTGAACCACGGATCTCGTGGTTTCCGTCCAGTCGCTCTTAACCTTTGAGCTACCATGGCCAACGTGCCTTCCTGACATTAAATTCTCCAGTTGACCTATAGGAGTTCTTATTCTTCTTAGCTATTAATTTGTCAATGTCGGGCTCTGTAACGGGAATATTGTTCATCACTAACAGCTCCACAACTAGGAGGGAAAAGTTCTAGGTGGGAGTGGAGACCAGGAGATCCGTGGTTCAAATCTTGGCCATGGCATTGAATTTTTCATGTTGACTCTATTATTTACGCAAGTACTTTTTTTCCTTCAAAAATTGGCATAGTTAAAGGAAGGGTACCAAATTGAATGTTCACTTGTTCTTTATTGTCAATCACGTAAATAACATCTTAAATTGAAGTAGGCTCTCTATAGACCCCATCAGGGATAATGCCTGACTTAGGATTAGGCATCATTAATGCAATAATTTCTAATTTTCCGAGTTTAGTATTAAATACGCTTATTTCATTTACAACAGGAGACTGCAGAGCCATTAACAGTAATGTAAATGTATCAGTGCCGAAGGAATTAATATACACTTATTACTGCGCCTGTCTTTTGTTTCAGCAAAAGATTTATAACCACCTTTAGATGAAATCTCTGATGAGTTGCTCCCATTATGTATTATGTCAGAGGCAGACGTACAGAATGAAGACAAGTTCTTTATCTACGTTTTCCTCCTGAAGAAAATATGTTTGACAATATATGTTAGTCGTACTAATGTAATCATCGTTCAGTGGTACGCAGACTGTCATCTGTAGGCACCATCGCGCATTGCATATACGCCTCTCTTTTGTTCAGTAAGAAGAATGTGGCACAGAAAGGTAAATATAAGTTTAATTTAGGCCAGTACGTAAGGGTTAAAACAAAGATGCTCATTGTCGTATAAAACTATGGTTTTCCAATAAGCAGCATATAAATGGAATGACGGAATATTTGTATATGGTATTACAAAATATCATAATGAAGCGCGCGGTAGCCTAGTGATTACGGTACTAGACTGCAAGCCAGAAGGTCGCGGATTCGATTCCCAATTGTACCATTCGTCGCATTATACACATATACATCAATATATACGAGAGGAGTTAGAAAATAAAAAGTAGTTCAATGAAGCGCAACATGGATTTAGACCTGGGTATTCGTGCGACAGTCAAATTACTTCATTATTTCAAGATTTGGCAGATGAGGTAGATGCAGGGGGGAAGAACTGATGTAATGGTAATTGACTTTTCTAAAGCTTTTGATATAGTGCCACATAGTTTACTTATTTGTAAGCTAGCTAATATAGGAATTGACAAACGCGTAGTATTATGGGTTAAACATTTTTGAAAGGGAGAACGCAAAAGGTTAAAGTAGGTAAAGAGCTGTCCGATAGGGGAACCGTAAGTTCGGGTGTGCCGCAAGGCTCAGTACTAGGACCTTTACTGTTTCTCGTTTTTGTTAATGACATTGCTGTTAATATTAACTGCCAGATCAGGTTGTTTGCAGACGATTGTATCATTTATAATAAAATTCGGAATACAGTGCATGAAACCGCTCTTCAGGATGATTTAAATGAAATCTGTAATTGCGCTGTGGTTAACAAAATGTCAATTAATGCCAAGAAAAGTAAGTCTATTGTTTTTAGAAGAACTAAGGGCAAAATTAATGTTAACTATCACATGGGAGGGGTGCAAATTCCACAGGTGGACAGCTGCAAATACTTGGGAGTGTACCTGGCAAGTAATGCTGGATGGGACGAACAAGTAATTTCCACATCTACGAATGCGTAGAAGGCATTACATTTCGTAATGAGAATATTGAAAAAGGGGAGCGCTAGTTTCAGGGAAATTGCCTACAAGGCCTTAGTGCGGCCGGTTATGGAATATGGAGTAGCATGCTGGGACCCGTATAGAGCTAACCAAATCAATCCATTAGAAAAAATTCAGAAGAGGGCAATAAAATTCATAAAAAGAGGCAAGTATTTTGGGCCTATAAAAGGAGATGAGACTAAGTGGGAGGAACTAAGAATTAAGCGTAGAAAACATAGGTTGGTAGCATTATTCAAAGCTAATGCTGGTGTAAAGGCATGGGTGGACGTTAGTGTAAAGTTAGATAATCCGGATTATTATGAACGAAACGATCATAGGTATAAAATTAAGGGTAGAAGATACAGAACAGACGTAGGAAAATTTTCTTTTGTTAATAGAACCATTGAAGAATGGAATGAATTGCCTGTAGCAGTCTTTCAGGGCTGTCCCCTGTCACTGAAGAAATTTAGAAAAAATCTAGATGGTTTATAGTTTAACTTTTAAATTATAATGGTATATAATATGTAAATAGAGAATTAATTATATATGTTTTAATAACTAAAGTTAAAATAATATCATGTTTGTATTGTTTATTGTGTTATTGTTGTAAATCTAGTATTTGTAATTTGATCTGTATTTTTAACTCTGCCACCGGGTAGTACCCAATTGCAGTGAATAAATACATACACATACATTATGGCCCTGGAGTTCACTCAGCCTCTGACAGAAATGAGTACCAGAGATATTCCTGGGGTTGGAGGCGGCTACCTCGTGGGACAACCTCACAGGACTTGTATGCCGATATCTATACACGGTGTTCAGTTTTAACTGTGATTTTGCCGCGCAAAATTTGACGTCATCAATAGTATCGCTGATGGAGCGAGTTTATATACTGTGATTTTTGGGTTCGTAGAATTAAAAGGCCGAGTTGCAGAAATTTAAAATCTCTTTTATTATCATAGAAATACTCTTATAGATTACAGCAGCATTACGTTACGTCACCATCAATCTACCAAGGTCGATCACAATAACAAACAGTGACAGCCGATTAAGCTCTCGTTACAATAACACTTTCAGCTGTCTCTCATTCACAACACTGTTTCACAACTCACTGTTTTACAACTACTCACTTTGCGAGCCGTCACGTCCTTAAATACCTAATTCGTAATTCTAGATTGCTCTAAAATAAACCAGAGCCCGAACAATCAATCCAGAAATTTCCAGAATAATAAAGAAACCAAATATTCTATCACATTCCGGAAGCGTAACTTAATCTATGCCGGCAAGTCCTTTACCTCAGTTATCTTCGCTTGTCGGCGCTTGTTTACAATAGGCGCGCTATCATTAACTGCTTAGCAAGGCTCATTATTACCAGGAAACTTTATCTGTCAACTGTTTTCTTACTTGTGCCGAAACTTTCATGCCTGTTGCCGTGACAATACGATTTCCCTAGCGATGGTATTTGATGTGCCAACAGCAGCTTTGACGCCTCCCTCTACCGGCAGGTAAATATACTATTTGACAGTTGGCTCTGCCCGCGTAATAGAAAGGTGCCTAATTTTGGCTGATGCGTAGACACGATAACTCTTTTTAAAAAAAAAACTATATATTGCAATGCAATGCTTGCAAAGCTAACTATGCAGCCATAAAAGCTATGAAGAATATACGAAAATATAACTCAATGAACACTTATTTCACAACGAACATCTGTTTTTCTGTTATAATAGACATATATGCATATTGTAAACCTGTCACATAAAATAGAAATATTTCAGTTTGATCTCAATTCTTTTCTATCTCCCACAGTTTCCTAACAATGTAACAACATTAAAAACTAGTAACTTAGTAGAACATGTTCTAGGAATGAAAAATAAATTAGCGTTACAATAGGTACAAAGCTTTTATCCAAGCCTAAACAAGAAAATACCTCTAGTACAAATTCTTTTCTATCCATTTTCTTATATTTCCTTTCTCTCTTCCCCTTAAACACTGTCTTTATTACGAGAAGGTATGCTTGAGGCCTTCTGTCATAACATTGCTTTTAGATTGGCGCCAGTCACTTCATAGCGTCCAGTGTCTCTCATTCTGCGAGTAATTGATCCCAAATCTTGGAAATGTTTGATGCACCTACTGGTTTTTAAAGACATAAGGATGCCAACATTAACAGATATTTTAATTAAGCGTGAGAATGATAACAAATTATATCGTATACTGATAAAACGTAGGACGTTTATATTACAAACAAAAGTATGACGGCACCTGGACAAATGACAACATTACAGTCCGAGGGATTTGTCTGAATTGCTTTGCATAAAACCTCTTTATGAAGCGGTTTAAATTATATTTATATGTCGCACCAATTTTAATGCCGGTACGAAAGTAGTCTTCAACCATGAAGACGTGGTGCTCTGTGTTCATATCCAGGGGAAGCTGGTTGTATTGGTTACAAGGGCAACTACACTCAGAGTGCCGTAATTTGCTTACTGTTCTGCAAAAATTACCGCTTCTTCTCGTAGAGGAAAGATAGAGTCACCAGTCAACTATAAAGTCATTCTTGCTCAGTCGGAGGGCGGGAAATAACGAATAAAAATGAACACCGTCTATAGACGGGTGCCGTAACCACCCGTCGCCCTCACATAAGCCGAAGGCTTCTAATAGGGATATCTTACATAGTATTACATAACATAGTATTACATAATATAGTATTAATTATATATTAGTATATTCTGAAGTATGCATGGGATATCATTTTAGAAGTTTTCAAATATTTTGATATGCATATAAATACAAATGCTTACTTTGGAAACCGTGATTTTCTAGAAGGCGATTGAGAAATACAAGGGCTGTTCAATAAGGAATGATCAGGAGATTTTTTTTTTTTTTTTTTTTTTTTTTTTTGGCAGCGTACCTATACTCATCCTCATAATGTTAATGGTCCTTCTTAAAATAGTCTCCCCTGAATGCGATTCACTTGTCCCAGCGTTTCTGCCAGTCTTCAAAGACATGCTGGAAACCATTTTTGAGAGATCCTTCAAAATCACCTCCGCAGCCTTCACCACTGCTTCTGATGATGGATAATTTCTCCTACGAAGGCGTTTCTTCAAGTTAGGGAACAGAAAAGAATCACATGCGGCTGAATATGGACTATAAAGAGGGTGAGGAATGCACTTCACGTTGATTTTTGCAAGATGTTGAGATAAAACATTGGCAATATGCGGCCGCGCATTATCATGGTGCAGCATCCAGCCTGTTCTGTTTTTAGGACATCCCTGTAGTGTTATCTAGTTATTTATGTGTGTGCAGGTACAGCATGAAGATAAACCACTCTATGAATATCAAAGAATGAGATGACCATAACTTTCCCAGCAGAAGCAGCCACTTTTGCTTTTTGGGGGGTTGGTGATGAAGGAGATTTCTACACTGAGCTTTGCTGTTTGCTTTCAGCAGCAAAATGATGTAGCCAAGTTTCATCAGCAGTGATTACGTTTGAAATAAACTCCGCATCTTCCTCTAACATCAACTTAAACTGTATGCGAGTGTCCTTTTTTTTTCGGGAATCAACGGTCTTGGAACCCATCGCGCACAAACATATCTCATGCGTAATGTTTCTGACACCAACGTGTGGGCGTAACCCAATGAAATGTTCAGTATTTCACAAAGTGATCTTAAGGTAATTCGTAGTTCATCTCACAATGGCAGCAGCAGTGTTGATGTTTTCTTCCGTAAGAGCAGTAACTAGAGCACCGGGTCCACCTTCCTTTGAAATTGATTGCCTCCTCTCTTTAAACATTTTAAACCTCCTTCGAGCTGTAATGTAGGGAGGAACAGACTCTCCATAGTCCTCCTGTAACATTTTATAGACCTCAACTGAAGATTTGTTGAGACGAAAACAGAATTTTAAGCCGCATATTGTTCCTCACGTTTTATCTCCATTGCAGCGGTAGGCGATACTGAACATATCTGAACTTGCCTGGTTCTCACAGGCGGGAACCAGGAGTACCAACAATGAAACTACTACAGCATGTTAGTTTCACATTAAGCTAACAGAATATAATAAGATTGAATTTTAGTATCAAAAATTATGACCGTAAAAAATTATGATCATTCTGTATTGAACATCTCTCGTATGAATTGGGAAAACAAATGAGAGTTTATTGTTTAAGTGGGTTTTGGGAATTTATATTAAAATAGTATATCTGGAAACAAGCAGTTTGAGTAAGGTTCCACATTGAGAAACTTGGTTTAGCAAAACCATTCGTAGATCTATAAAGAATGATCCGAAATATTGCAGTATGTTACGCTCAATGTCAATAGGGCATTCCAGGCTCCAGCGAACTCATATACTCTTTTAGAATTCTCCAAGTTATTTGGCGTCAACTTGCGACATATTCTGTACAGCAAAGATATGACGTGAAATGTGAGAAATAAAACTACTAGTGAAGTTGGAACAATGAACTCTTCAACTTAGTTTCAAAGGACTCAGAGAACTAAAATTATCTTTATAACAAAGAGTAAGCAGGACAAGACAGAAGAATATCTCCTCTACAAAACATGAAAACAAAGAAAATAAATGATGACATAGTGAAGGTTGTGATACAAGTTTTGTAGCTTCTCGTGGGTACCCAGTCATGATGCTACAATGTTAGCACAAATGGAGAAAACATTTGCTTCCTCGCACAATCACACGCTTTAAGGGCACTGGGAGGTCGATACGTTTCAAAGAATCAATCCTTTGTTTTTAGTGTTACAAATTATATAATTCTTCAGCTTTAAAATGATATATATAGGTTGGCAGCTGGTATTAAAGCCCTTTAATTTGTCAATTTAAAGATGGCGACGTAATCATACTCCCACTTCCTGAGAATGGTGCTTAATCATTGATCGTGATTTCCCAAAACCTTGATTTTTCATACTTTAGGTGCATGTTTCTCAAAAACTATAAAAGATATTGACACAAAATTTGTAGTGGTCATTTTTCAATGTTTCTTGAATACATTCGGCTAACATTTATATTCGCGTGATTTACAAAATGGATGAAAACACATATTCAGTCCTTGAAAATATTATCTTTCTTTTTTACTCAAAACTAATTAATTTTTCATGTGCATAGTATAAATTATATGTGATTTTCATTTAAGAGATTGTATCTTAGGTTATTTAGGGTAAAACGTGGTGCATGTAGCTTTAAATTCCTACAAGTAAAATGCACCTGAAATTTAGGGTGCAATATTTTTTTCAGGACACACGGTGTGATTTATGCCCCTTTTGCATGGACCGATGTGAACGTAATTTAAATATTATACAGTAGTTAAATACACCCAACCTTACACAGTAATCGTACCGAATTTTAATTTCTGATAATGTTTAGTTTTCCATATATTCAAATTTTAATATTGGTAAAAATTAATTTTTCCTGGGTAAAAATAATCTCCCAGTGCCCTTAAACAAATAGATATATAACAAGTTTTAGTAAAACTAGTTGAGTCCAGAGGTTCTACTCCCATTAGCCTTGAACCCGTAGGAACAAGACCCGGGCCTCTTTCAACCAGGGAGTTATCCGAGCTGTCCCAAAGGGCGCTCGGCATCCTCCGTGGGGCTTTCCGTAGGGCAAGACCTGGTTGCCTAACAAGCCCCCCCCCCATTTGGTCCTAGGGACACAAGACGGGATGGAAGTGGATACGCCACTTACACGCGTCAACACTCAAGGTGAAGACTACCGATATGACCTCGGTAGGGCCGCCTGGCGATCTAGCACACCTTCTACTAGCTTAGCAGGCTAGTACCCGGAAAATTAATGGCTTCCCTCAACCCCGTCCGAAGACGTACCCGATTCCCACGGGTATCGAGAACACACTGCCCCCTCGAAGCCATCCCAATCCGAACAACTCCCGAAGGAGGGGCTCGGTTGTTCGGCCCGAGGTTCCTCTAGTAACGTCAGAGGTACCACGAGTGCTAAGGGTCCGCAGCGCCCGCACTTTGGCAGCTGAAAGGGACGGATCCCTTCCCCTACGGGAGTAAAAGTAGTAGTTAAAAAAAAAGGAAAACAATGATAAACAAGAAGAAAGAAAACATATCTGCCTCTGGCAGAGAGGTCAGCGTTTTTGCTTCTCAACCCGAAGTCCAAGGTTCGGTTTCCGTCTGCAAGAAATAATTTGAGTTTAACCAGAGTTGTTTCTAGCTTCTTCTAAGTCTGAAAGTGTAAGTGCGTTCTGCCTCCTGAGGATGCCCCACTTTAGGCCTAGGTACTGTAGACCAAGACTGAAAATCCGTGCCGAGTCCCCTCCGTAGCGTAATCAAACACAAAGTAGTAATAACTAGGATTAAGACCCTCTTAACTGGTTCATAACATTAAGATTTACAGATACATTTTTCACCAACTGCAAGTGGTAAAACTAGAAGCAAGTTTTCAATAGTTCGTCTAGAGTTGCCTATGAACCAACGCTCCATGGTTCATCCGTAATCAGCAGCTCCATCACGAACTAGGACTCTTACCTCTTCACGACTAGAGGATCGCCAGTCGTTTCTTTTCCACGCTGCAAGAAGTTCCAGGAGCTGTGCATTATAACATCGGCGTGCTCAAGCGCCAACCCTCACGCTTAAAGAGGAGACTACCACAGGACCTGCTTCTGAGTGATAAATCTGATTCGAGTGATTCTAGTACTTGATGTCTGTCTTACATCTTCAACATTGACAATTTCTCAGAGAGTATTATTGGAGTTCTAACTTAATGTAGTTAGGGGGCGGCTCGTTAGCCTACCCCTGAGTGTTATTGTTCTTTAATATGTTGTTCTGTTACCTTCTTTTCACTCTGATATGTAAAGCATTGTACTGCAGATCGATCAATAAAAAAATTATTAAAAAATCGTTGCCTATGACTTATTTGATGCCAGTTGTATTTGTAGAACAATACGGAGGTGGTCTGAAAAGTTTCCGACCCAATAAACATACAAGACACTTTTTCAGAATTTTTCTTTTCAACATACTCTCCTGGGAACTCTACACACATATCCCAGTGATGCTCCCATCTCTGTAACCCGTCCAAATAGTACTCAGCGTTTTTCAACATAGTATCCTTGTAGCTCTACACACTTCTCCCAGCGATGCTCCCATCTCTATAACCCGTCCAAATAGTACTCGGCGTTTTTCAACATAGTCTTCTCGTAACACTACACACTTCTACCAGCGATGCTCCAATCTCTGTAACCCGTCCAAATAGTACTCGGCGTTTTTCAACATAGTCTTCTTGTAACTGTACACACTTCTCCCAGCGATGTTCCCATCTCTGTAACCCGTCCAAATAGTACTCGGCGATTTTCAACATAGTCTTCTCGTAACTCTACACACTTCTACCAGCGATGCTCCAATCTCTGTAACCTGTCCAAATAGTACTCAGCGTTTTCTCTGCAAAATAATTGTTCACGAAGGTGATTGCCTCTTCATTTCACGAAAATCTCTGTCGTCCAAGCGCAATTTTTTGATGAGAGCACAAAAAGGTGTCGCTTGGGGCTAGATCTGGTGACTAAGGCGAATGGTCAAGCAACACAAACGGTAATTCGTGGATATTCGCCACTGCAACCGCTGAGGTGTGATACGATACATTGTCAAGTTCTGCCTTCAGCTTGACAAGTAAAGATGCGTAGTTTGCTTCAGTAATGGTTTTCATTTTTTTGAGATAATCGATTAAAATAACTCCATGACAATTCCAAAAGCAGTCGCCATCACTTTCACAGTGGGAAAAAAATAGTTTTTGCTGTTTTGGAGCCGGTTCCCACTTTGTAGTCCACTGTTTGGACTGTATTTTTGTTACGGGTGTATAGTGGCGTATCCAAGTTTCATCTACAGTAATTAATCGGCGCCAAATCTCGGATTGTGCCTATACTGCGCCAACGGAGCGTTGGAAATGTTCATTCGAACAAGGTTTTGGTGTAACGTGAGCAAACGCGGCACCCAAAGCGCGGAGAGCTTCCCCTTGTCTAAATGTAGATTTAATATGTGACAACCACGTTCTTTTGACATGTTCATAGCCTCTGCCATCTCTTGGTGGTCGTCTAGCATCATTTGGTGAACTTTGGCGATGTTTTCTTCGGTAGTAACAGTTTTTGGGACGTCACGATCGTTCATTGTCTCCTATGCTCTTACGGCAACGTTTAAATTCAGCTGCCCAAAATTTCACTGTGGTAAATGATGGTGCTGAGTCCCCATACACAGAATCCAACTCATCTTTGATTTGCATAGGCGTATTGCTTTTCAAAAGCAAATATTTAATGAAAGCTCGATACTCGATTTTGTCCAATTTCATAAAAACACTCACGCCAACTCGCTCCAACGACTGTTACGTAACAACTGAGCGTCCAAAATGGCTGAAACTTTGGTGGTAACTGTCAAGGAATGGACAACGAAATTCACTAGCTTTTGTTTCCAAGTGCTGCCATCTTCATCTTCGGGTATTCTCGTAGAGCACAAGAATATTTGCTTAGCAATTAGGTAAATTCATGCCAAAGGCAAGGGGCTGCTAGCGAGCGTATAAAGTTGGATTTGTTATTACTGACTACATTTAGATAAGGTATACAACAGAGAGGGCCATGTCACCCATTTACTCGGATCCAGCGTTCTAGAAGGAAGGGATGAAGGAACCAGGCAGCAGGCAGACAGGTCACAGACTTAAGAGACCCGTCCCTACCTGTAGCTTCGTCGACCGGGTAGCAAAACCCGGTAATTAAGAAACTACCAAATATTTTCCTAACAACCAAGAAAAGCGTAATTTACACATGATCAAGGTGGGCGAGCGACGGGTTTGTAGTCCAATAGCACACGAATGCGAGCCTCCCACGTTACGCAGAGCCATGTCTCTTGGTCAGAATGTGCATTTAACTCTCGTATGGCACTCCCTTCAATGCTATATGATCCAGGTTACTTTTAAATGTGCAAAGTTCGATTCTACGAAGGGGTAAAGGAATTCTTCTTTAATTAGATGCCTTTCTTACCTTCCACAGAGATCTAAAAGAATGTAAGCAAAAGCAAATAGAGTGAGCGTGTTCCAAAGCAATAAAGCGCAGCTCTAGAGTAAAAAACTCAACCTAAGTGACTTAATACCTAGAAATTGTTTCTTAAGCAGAAGCCGCCAATATGTCTAGGGAAGTTAACGCTCACCATAAAATTAACCAATAAAAATGGCATTGTAACCTATTGCCTAATGGGAGTTCATCAAGATTCAAGCAAGTAGTCATTCCTAACGCTGCGCTATTTGATGCTGTGTGGCTCGTTCGGCTAGACTGTCACTTGAGTCATTTTAACAATTTTCCAATTTCAGTGTGACTGCAGTTGTGATTTATGGAAGATCAGTGTTCATAATTTTATGCAGAAAGAACGAGAGTAGGGACAGTTTTTTATATTTAAAATGGCGATGTTTTCATTGCAAGAACAGCGTGTAATCATTCGTTTTCTCCATTTTCGTGGTGTGAAACCTATTGAAATTCATCGCCAGTTGAGTGAGACATGTGGTGATGTTACCATGGATGTGTCTAATGTGCATTCCTGGGTGCGACAGTTCAATGAAGGCAGAACATCGTCTGACAACAAACCAAGACAGTTGCAGATATCGCCTTCAAAATTGGCATTTCCGTGGGATCTGTGCACACAATCCTGCATGAAGATCTGAAAATGCCCAATCGGCGATCCTCCAAAACAACGTTCTTTACTCGCTGGATCATGTCACCAGATGGGTTGATGCAAGGCTATGATGTGAGTGCTTTTATGGACAAAGTAAAGTATCGAGCTGTCATTAAATATTTCTTTTTGAAAGCCAATACGCCTACGCAAAACAAAGATGAGTTGGATTCTGTGTATAGGGGGCCCTGCACCGTCATTTACTACAGTGAAATTTTGGTCAGCTGAATTTAAACGTGGCCGTAAGAGCTTGGGAGATGAACGTTCGGGACATTCAAAAACTGCAACTACCGACGAAAACATTGCCAAAATTGATCAAATAATGCTAGATGCCCGCAAAATTAAAGTGATAGAGATAGCAGGGGCTATGAACATGCCAAAAGAACATGTTTGTGACATATTAAATCAACATTTAGACATAAGGAAGCTGTTCGCGCGTTGGGTGCCGCGTTTGCTTACGCTAGACCAAAAACATGTTATAATGAACATTTCTAATGCTCTGTGGCTCAGTTTAGGTGCATTAAATCCGAGTTTTGACACCGATTATTTACTGTAGATGAAACTTCGATACATCATTATAAACCCAAAACAAAAATACAGTCGAAACAGTGGACTGCAGAGGGGGACCCTGCTCCCCCCACCCAAAAAAAGCAAACACTACTTTTTACGGTTGGGAAAGTGATGGCGACTCTATTTTGCGAAAGACATGGAGTTATTTTAATCGATTTTCTTCAAAAAGGAAAAAAAAAATTACGGGAGCATACTATGCATCATTACTTGACCAACTAAAGACAGAACTTGCGGGAAAACGGCCACATTTGCAGAAAAAGAAAATCCTGTTTCATGAAGACAACGCAACGTCTCACACCTCAGCGGCTGTAATGGCGAAAATCCACGAATTACGGTGTGAACTGCATGACCGTCCACCTTACTCACCAGATCTAGCCCCCAAGCGACTTCTTTTTATTGACTCATCTGAAAATTGCGCTCGGAGGACAGATTTTCGTGAAATGAAGAGGCAATCACCTTCGTGAACAATTATTTTACAGAGAAAAACGTCCAGTACTATTTGGACGGGTTACAGAGATGGGAACATCGCTGTGAGAAGTGTGTAGAGTTACAAGGAGACTATGTTAAAAAACGCCGAGTACTATTTGGACGGGTTACAGAGATGGGAGCATCGCTGGGAGAAGTGTGTTGAGTTACAAGGAGACTATGTTGAAAAAAAATTCTGAGAAAATATCTTGTATCTTTATTAGGTCGGAAACTTTCCAGACCGCCCTGTAGTATTACATGTTTGGTTATATTTATTTATGACTTTCTTGTTTCCATTAGATATTTCTTTATATATTTCTCCCTGTTTTGTTATTTTCCGAACTTTTTCTAATTTCTCTACCTCCCACTGAATTGTATCAGAGATGGTAGAATTGAATCTACCATCTCAGTTTTTCTTAATTTATGGCCACGATTTACTACGTTGTCTACAAAATAAATGTATGAAATCTAAATTTTTGTACCCACCTGATCTTCTCTACTCTACTCTCCCATAACTTATTCTTACAAGCTGTTGTCTTTTGATTTGCTTTACATTAATCTAGATATACATTTGCAGAAATTGTAGGTACAGTGGAAATAAGGGAGTGTAACGGTTAAGAACAATAGAAAAACATTTTAAGAGTCGTCGCTAAGTGATGGATCCTTTTTTTTTTTCTTTTTGCATTATTGGGAGAAAGAAATGGGGAGGGTGGGAGGGAGGTCGGAAGGGAGGGATGGAGGTAACGAATAAGAACTCATTTGAGAAAGGTGCAGGTATTTTAAAGTGCAAAATAATAACAAGTATTCACTAATGTCTGCCCTGAAGAATTATATGTTATTATTTTATGGTACAATATTGGCAAAAATTTGTATGAGAACATAATTTAAAATTTGGTGCAATTAACAATACTATAATGAAGGTTACAATGAGAACATAATTTAAAATTTGTTGGGATTAACAATAATATAATGAAGGTTACAATATTTCGTCAAGCTGAACGATTTTTTGGAACACTCATGGAGTCGTACGACATTTTAAAGTAAAGATTTACTTGTGTAACGTCTATAATTAAATCAGAAATAAAGCGTAGTTTAGATTAGGGATTTAGATGTAAACAAAAAGAAGAACGTGTGCGGTGTGATGGCCCGGGAGAACAAAGACGACGTGCACATATTTGCAGGTTGTTGGGACCTCAACAAGCGGTTGTTGGCTGAAGAAGAATGGTGCTATGTAAATGTGAAACAATAAGGGTACAAAGTTAACGCGTTCCTCTTCACTTCCGCAAAAGCAGCACCTTGTTTTCCAAAGAGTTAACCAGATGGGAGCCTTTAGGTAATGACGAGGGCCGGCCGGCCGGCCGTTCTTCTGGACAATCTTTCATCCGGGTAATGAAATTACTGTAATCAGCTTCTCTTGCGCTCAACTTGCTATAAAAAAGCTCAAGAGGCTCGAGCCAAATGTGGCCCTTGGGCTCTCTGCAAAGAGAAAACAATATGCTTTCAGTAATTGGAAAATATTTCGCCGCAGCACGGTAAAGGGCACGTTGGTTCGATTGCCGTTAGGGTCTTTCTCTTCTGCTGTCCGTGTTTCTTCCTTATCTGCCGCTCTTTTCTGTCCTTTTCTACCTACGTTTTTTGGTAAATTTTGGAGAGTAAACTGCCTGCTATAATTTCAAAATATTACATATTCCATCTTCTTCCTTTTCTTCTTCTTCCCTTCCCCTCCATCCTCTCCAATTTCTCGCCTTTCTCCCACTTTATTATTTTCTCTTCCACGCACCTACCTATAGTAAACAGAAAATTTAGTACAACACACCCAAAAATTCATAACGAAGTTTATACGATGTTTATGCTTTGTATGTTCAAGTGCTTGTCACACCACAACTCGAAAACGTAAAGACATTTAAATATCAAATTTGAAACTTAAGTTCACCATCTTACATGAGTATGGCACTAATATTATCGAGAAAATGGCGCAAATTTTAACATGAAACTTTCTCAAACATTTTACTTTGCTTTAGCTTTGCTTTGGCTTTGGCTTTGCTCTAGCTCCGCTTTGGCTTTGCTCTTGCTTTGCTCCTGCTTTGCCCTGGCTCTGCCTTAGCTAAGGTTTGGCTTTGCTTTGATTTTGCCTTGGCTTTGCTCTAGCTTCTCCTTAGCTTTGCTCTTGCTTTCCTCCTGCTTTGCTTTGGCTCTGCCCTGGCTAAGGTTTGGCTTTGCTCTAGCTCCTCTTTAGCTTTGCTCTTGCTTTGCTCCTGCTTTGCTCTGGCTCTCCCCTGGCAAAGCTTTGGCTTTGCTTTGGCTTTGCTTTGGTTTTGCTTTGCTTTGGCTTTGCTCAGGCTTTACTCCGTTCTAGCTCTGTTCTGGCTAAGCTTTGCCGAAGCTTTGGCTTTGCTTTGGCTTTGCTTTGGTTTTGCCTTGGCTTTGCTTCTGCTTTGCTCTGGCTTTGTTCTGGCTTTGCTCTGGCAAAGCTTTTGATTTGCTTTCGCTTTACTTTGGCTTTGTTCTGGCCTTACTCTGACTCCACTTTGACTTTGTTTTGGATTGGCTTTGACTTTGCTCCTACTTTGCTCTGGCACTGCTCTGACTAAGCTTTGACTTTGCTTTGACTTTGCTCAGGCTTTGCTCCTACTTTGCTCTGACACTGCTCTGATTAAGCTTTGGCTTTGCCTTGGTTTTGCTCTGGCTTTACTCCGGCTTCGCTTTTGCTTAGCTCTGGATCCGCTTTGACTTTGCTTTGGCTTTGCTCCTACTTTGCTCTGCTCTTACTAAGTTTTGACTTTGCTTTGACTTTGCTTATGCTTTGCTCCTACTTTGCTCTGGCTCTGCTCTGACTAAGCTTTGCCTCCGCTTTGACTTTGCTTTGGCTTTGCTCCTACTTTGCTCTGGCTCTGCTCTGACTAAGCTTTGGTTTTGCTTTGACTTTGCTTTGGCTTTGCTCCTACTTTGCTCTGGCTCTGCTCTGGCTAAGCTTTTGCTTTGCTTTGACTTTGCTCAGGCTTTGTTCTGGCTCCGCTTTGGCTTTGATCTGGCTTTGTTCTGGCTCTACTTTGTCTTTGCTCTGGCTTTAGTCTGACTTTGCTATGGCACCGCTTTGGCTTTGCTCTTGCTTTAGTCTGGCTTTGTTTTGCTCTGCTTTGGCTTTGTTCTGGATTTGTTTTGGCTCCGCTTTGGTTTTGCTCTGGCTTTAGTCTGGCTTTGTCATGGCTCCGCTTTGGCTTTGATCTGGCTTTGTTCTGGCTTTGCTTTGAATTTGCTTTGTTCTAGCTCCGCTTTAGCTTTGCTTTGGCTTTAGTCTGGCTTTTTTTTCCCTCCGCTTTGGCTTTGCTCTGGCTTTGCTTTAAATTTGCTCAGGCTTTGTTCTAGCTCCGCTTTAGGTTTGCTTTGGCGTTAGTCTTTCTTTTCTGGCTCCGCTTTGGCTTTGCTTTGACTTTGCTCTGGCTTTGCTCTGGCTGCGCTTTGGCTTTGCTTTGACTTTGCTCTGGCTTTAATCTGGTTGCCCTTTTGCTTTGCTTCGGTTTCTTTTTTTCTTTTTTTTTTTTTTTTTTTTTTTGCTCTCACTTTGCTTTGGCTTTGTTCTGGCTTTCCTCTCGGTTTGCTCTCGCTTTGCTCTGGCTCCGCTTTGGCTTTGCTTTGACTTTGCTCTGGCTTTACTCTGGCTGCCCTTTTGCTTTGCTTTGGTTTTTTTTTTTTTTTTTTTTTGCTCTCACTTTGTTTTGGCTTTGCTCTGGCTTTCCTCTCGGTTTGCTCTCGCTTTGTTCTGGCTCCGCTTTGGCTTTGCCTTGGCTTTGCTCTGGATTTTCTCTGGCTGCCCTTTTGCTTTGCTTTGGTTTTGCTTTGCTCTCACTTTGCTTTAGCTTTGTTTTGGCTTTGCTCTGGCTGTGCTCTCGCTTTGCTCTCGCTTTGCTCTGGCTCCGTTTTGTCGTTGCCTTGGCTTTGCTTTGGTTTTGCTTTGACTTTACTTTGAGTTTAATTTAATTTACTCTACTTAGAACAGGGTCAAACACGGATGTGGACCTTGTTTGGGCATTTGGCATTAGCTCTCATCACTCAGATGCTGGTAGAGGACACTTCCATTATTTTCTCTGAGATGTAAATAGTGTAATGTAATCTCCCGATTGTGTATTATATTCACCGAAAATTGCACGTGTGTCCTATTTGTTGATCCTATTTGTCGTCTGACGCAGCGAAACTCTCTGCAAGGAAACTTCGACCGCGCCACTGATGATGTCTACCGCAGTTGCGGACGAAACGTTTGGACGTTCTTACGCCAACAGTCCACGGCAAAACAGCCCGGAAATAATTAATTGTATTATGGACTCCGGCCGTGAAAACTTGCGTTCTCTCACTAGTATTCATATTGGTTCTGCTGTTATGTTCATGTACCTAACTGTTTTTAACTAGATTACACTTGTCCACAATAAACATTATAGCTGTATAAGCATACAGAGAGTGGATGGTGATTATTTGTTTACTTATAAAGGTATCCCTGCAAGATTCTCTTGCTTTTAGATTATACATGACCCTAACAAACTTTTTTTTTGGTAAATAAGCAGTTTATCCATGTGTGTTTTGGCTGCTGAACCCCATATTTCTATTCCATAGATTAGATATGGATAGATACATCCATAGTATATTAATTTTAGGATATTTGTATTGTTGTACTTGCTAAAATATCTTAAGAGTTATAATGATTTACTAATTTTACCGCATATGTTTTCAATATGATCAGCCCAAGTTAGTCGATTATCTAACACAATACCCAAAAATTTACGTGTTTTCACCTCTGACACAATGTCACTCTGTACTTTTAGATTTATATTACCATCATATTTTTTAGCAAGTTGAAGTGTATCATGTTGGTCTTTTGCATATTACATTGTAGTTTGACAGATTGAAAATATCAAGGTTCTAAGGCTTTCACGGCCGGTGTCAATACTAGTTGAAGTATATTCCCGGCTTGTAGGCCGTGGTCTACTGGGCTCTTTCCTCTTCTTCCCAGACGTTTCGTCTGCGACTACGGCAGACGTCCTCATTGGCAGTGGCGAGATCGAAGTACTCTAGTGGGTATTTCAACAGCGACTGTGCTGTTTGCCAAGAGCCAAGAGCAGGTGCGGGTCGCCCAGGTTCTCCCGGGCGGAGGGTTACGCGCCACGGTACCTATCGGCTGTGCGGATTTACCCGTGCGGTAAAATAGAACTAAGTTGTTCGCAAGCTTGCGTGTCGTTGTGTTAGACGGCGCAGTGGGCCTCTGCAGATGCTTCTGGTGCCGGGGTATTCCCCTCGGGGAACAGTGCCCGTTCCACCCTGCTTTTGCGGTCGCTAGCGAGCCGACAAGCCTGGTGGAACCAGTAGCGAGAGGCCAGATGGAAATTAGGTGAAAGATGTTGGTGTTTCCAGGTCGTGCGCGCGCCCAGGGCACGACTGCAGGTGTTAATCTGCCAGCCAGGGCGAGGGCGCGTTTTGACCTGGTGGTGAATGTTAGGGTTAGGAGGAGAGGCAGAACCTACCACACAAGGGCGTCCTTGGGTAGGCGATAGCTCCTCCGTCTCCTGGGGAGACGGTGGTCGTATTGACCCAGTGTGTTTACCAGCTGGTTAGGGTGGGGAGTGATCTTGGCATACAACGTGCGTGTACGTTCGCGAACGACGTCTACGACGTATGGTATGCCAGACTGGGTGTGCAGGAAGTGGGATGGGAACCTACGGTCGGTACCGTAGATCATCCTTAAGGCCCTGTTCTGCACGGCTTGCAGCCTGCGGAGGGTGGTATGAGCCACCGAACCCCAGACCTCGCATTCGTACAGGATCAGAGGCGGGACGATCGCACGGTATGTCCGCAGTTTGAGGCGGATGGGCATTGTCGATCTGAAGATCGGGTAGAGTTGCTTGAGTGCAGCGTGGCCGAGGCCTGCCTTCGCCCTGACGTGCGGAGTGAAAGTGAGGCCGCGGTCCAGTTGGATTCCCAGGTATTTGGCGGTTCGAACCCAGGGGATTCTTCTCCGCCTTAACCGCAGGTCACCTTCTGAGCGCCAGCTACGGGTCTTAGCCAGCATGAGAGCCGAGCTCTTCTGAGGGCTAATGGCCATCCTCCACTTCTCACTCCACCTGCCAATGGCGTGGAGCTGACGCTGTAGAGGGGGGAGACAGTAGCGGACGTTCTTGTTCTGCGCCAGTATGAGGACGTCGTCGGCATACTGACACAAAACAGTGCGCGGTTCCGTGGGTCCGCGGTATTTATACAAGTGGCTGGAAGGGGGATCAGTCCACCGTCCACCCGGACCAATCACAGCAGGACCCCCCCCCCCCCAGCCACTTGTATAAATACCGCGGTCCACGGTGCGTTGAAATACACACTAGAGTACCTCGATCTCGCCACTGCCAATGAGGATGTCTGCCGTAGTCGCAGACGAAACGTCTGGGAAGAAGAAGAAAGAGCCCAGTAGACCACGGCCTACAAGAGCGGAATATACTTCAACTAGATTGAAAATAGTTCAGCAATTCAAAGGTAGTGTTGTTTAGAGTGATGTTCAGCCCTTCTATTGATTTATTCCAGCATATGGCTGTTGTATCATCTGCATAGGTTACAACAGTAGTCTTTGGTGGGAAAGTTCAATGACTGAGAACTATTGTATTCCTTCAGCCAGGAATGTTTTGGGCCAAAGGAGTTTCAAAGTGCAGTTGAGCATGAACGCTAAAGAAATTTATTTCGCTGATTTGGTAACGATGTATACCGTTACAAACAACTCAGGGTAGGTGTTCCCCAACTCAGGGTGGACGGAACGTCAGTGAGTCATATGAGTTTTGCAAACCAATGCGAAAACTCGAAATAAAATGAAAAAAAAAACAATAATAATGTAACATTTGAGAAGGGTGAGCTAGTTTGGTCATGTGATAAAGTTAGAGAGGGGGTCAGAATAAGGTTCGAACTGAATAGTGAAGTAAGAAAAGCTTTCCTTACAAGTTGATACTACGACAGGAAGAACGTGTTCATGTGCATTAAGAAGAGAAGCGAAGATTTCGAAGTCTGAAATGGAGGGAAGTTAAAAATAGCGCAACCAGCGTAAGAGGAAGCAGCATTAGAAGTTTATTAGAGCAAAGTAGTCGCCGTATAAAGAAGAAATAGAAACCGCGCGGAAGCAACTTTAAACCAGTAATCCAGGGTTTCAAGTAAAAATTGAATTTATGTTAGGAATCTTATTAACAGGTGGTCACCGATCCAAGTCGATAAGCAAACTTAGATTCAAGAATTAAAACAAATAATTCTACAACAAAGTGTTTTAGTTAACTGATGGAAATTAATCATTTCTCCATACTAGTCCTATATAGGCTAAGATATTTGATGGATAGAGTCAACATGAAAAATTCAATGCCATGGCCGGGATTTGAACCACGGCATTAAATTTTTCATGTTGACTTTATCCATCAAATGTCTTAGCCTATAGGCCACGCCGTGGCTCAGTGGTTAGACCGCTTGGCTCTCATCAAGGCGGCCCGGGTTCGATCCCAGGCGACCGCAAAGTGAGATTTGTGGTGGACAACACGGCGCTGGGGCGGGTTTTCTCCGGGATCTCCGGTTTCCCGCGCCATCTCATTCCACTGGTGCTCCATCGCCTGCGGTGCCGTATGTAGTAAAAGTGGGCGTTAAACACTACACATTCATTCATTCATTCATTCTTAGCCTATATAGGGCTAGTGTGAAGAAATTATTCATTTCCATCAATTAACTAAAATAATAAGAGCTAAATAATGAAGCCTGGGACTTAAGTACTTACAATAGTGAGTCACCACAAACGGTGCATCTCGGATGCGAGAGCCCCTAGTGGTCTACGAGTCAACTGGAAAATTTCATATCAGGACGGCACGTTGGCCATGGTAGCTCAAAGGTTAAGAGCGACTGGACGGAAACCAGGATATCCGTGGTTCAAATCCCGGCCATGGCATTGAATTTCTCCTGCTGACTCTATTTATCCAAACAAAGTGGTGTTAATACGACTGAGTAGCCAACAACCACCAAAATCCATTTCCTACAACCATTCGCCTGAGGATAAGAGAACTCATTGCTGCAATTAGAACCCAGTCAATTTAACACTGGTATGCGCGTTTGCCGCAAAATCCGAGTTTGGTGCGTAATATCCGCACAGACAGCTGTGGGGCCAATGTTTCTTAACCAGACTGAACACTGCAGACTGACGACTGATTTTCATGGAGTTTGTTGAACAACTGGACGATGTAGAGCTGAGTCAAGGATATTTTCAACAAGCCATATATCAAATGAATCCATGGAATTAATTGCAAGTTGCTTTGACAACCGAATCATTTCCAAGGACTGTGGCTGCCGAAACCTCCGGATTTGAGATCGCTGGACTTCTTTCTATGCGGTTACTTAAAAGACAGGGTTTACGTCACACGTCCCCAGACATTGGACGATCTGAAGCACGACATCACACAGGAGATTCAAGCTAATGAGAACAGAGTCTTGCAACAAGTAACCAGCAACATGGCACGACGTGTTGAGTTGTGCCTTATGTAGGATGGAAGAAATTTTCAACATTTGCTATAGAGGTTAATGATCTCCCAAAATTTCTCTACATTTTAGGTAAAGTCTGTTTAGTTACCTGGTGTGCACATCGGCCGCTGCCTTTGACGAAACCTCATAATCGTTTTACAACACACACTCTCCTTCTCCCAGTCCTTTCTGAATTTTGAAACCTTTGTCGATACGTCATGGGTATCGTACGAGTTTTCGTCTAAATAAATTATCTTATGTCCATTACTGCGAAACTTCCTTAGTTTTGACAAATATATATATCGCCAAGCTACAATTCTACTGGATTCCATAATAACCCTTATGTTATTGAAAGTGCGGTATTTGAAACCCAGCTCCTTTAGGAGACCGAGCAAAGTGCAGTGGCCATAAGGAAAATCACAAATTTCTTGCAAATGTGCAACCAATTCGTCTAAGGTGGGCGCTCTCCTTTTGCATAGAATCTATAAATTTCTGGACGAATTAACACGTATGTGAAATTATCTACTTTAGTGAAACGTTTCCTTTTGTTTTCACACGTGATCGGCGTCTTTGGTATTCCTTTCGTCACAATATTTCTTACTGTATTGCTGTGAATACACAGAATTTATCATCAGGTTCATTGCATGGCCCCTTACCAAGATTATTTGTCAGCACATATTTATATGTGTTCAAAACAAGTGCTTGAATTTTCTTAGAAACAGTTCCCGTTATAACTTTGTTTTTGAGGCTTTTCCAGTAATATAACTCGGCCCAGTTATTCATACTATTGTCATCACCTTGATTATTTTCTCTTGACTGAAAGTTATCTACTACTTCATTTGCATTTATCGCTGCATTTTCCTTCCACGGTCTCCACATCGTGACACACAACGAATTGCTGTACGTAATGAAACAGATCAACTGAAAGTTGGAACTTTGGCAACTGAGACTCCACTTGGAGGAGACATGCGACTGTCTTTCAAGAAAATCAGGGTTGCTATTGGTCCTCAACGACAGTGTTCCATTTCTGAAGTGTGGAGATAGATTTATGACGGTCATTATTGGGCGGGAGTGTGAGTTTCCTTTCAGAGGCAAACTGCACTTGCGTTCACTAGACAGACTTTATAATAAGGCATCATTAGCACAATTTGTTTTGGAACAATTAAAGAAAGAAATTGTCAGTTCTGTATAAATCGCTCTGTAGTAGGATTTGCTATAATTTCTCAAGTTATTTTCCAGTAAAGTGGGAAAAACGAAACTTTAAAAATTGTGATATAATTTAGTTGTACCAAACACAGAAGGCAAATCCTTTTTGACTAACTAAAGGGTATGACAGTTTTAAGCTGTTAGAAAACTTGATTTTTTCACAGATTAAAGAAACAATTGTCATGTGAATACAATAGTGTTTTTTAATACTGATAAAGCTTAATGCAGAGAAAAATATTGTCCCGGCAACAGGCAATAAAGTTTCGGCACGAATATAAAACACATGGCGGATATCGTTTCACTGTAATAAAGAACTTCCGGAAGCAGTTAACTTTAGCGTGGCTAGTGTAAACAGATACCCGGCAACAAAGATAGCTGGCATGCCTCGGTAGCGTGGTGGTAGCATGTCTGCCTCACGTTCAAGACGTCCCGAGTTCGAATCTCGGTCAGGGTGAGTTACCTGGATAAGGTTTTTCCGGGATTTTCGCTCAACCTGAAAGACGAATGTTGGGTAACTCTGAGCTCCATGGACCTAGGACACATTTGAGCATCATTTCACCCATTCCACTCATCGTCCGATATGACTTAACGTTGGAGGACGTAAATTACAGATAGCTGGGATAAAAGACTTGCTGGCCCAGACGTTTCTGGAAGGTGATACATATTCGGATTACGTCATTACATGACTTTTTGATTCCAGAAAAATCTAGTGATTGTACAGAACAGACTGGAATTCATGAATGGGTGTATAAAAAGAAGTCATGGCTAGTGATGAGTCAGTTGTGTAACAAGAGTTGTGTGTAAAACGAGAGTCAGCTGTGAAGTGTAGTTCTTTTTTTCCTTGTTCCATTTATGCCCCGCCTTTAACTGCTATGGTCATATCGGCGGCCGTTCTCCTTTGGAACATACTGAAGGTGTTAACTCGTTATCTTTGATTTTTAATCAATAGATCACGCACATTCACACTCTTATTCATACTTCCAGACTCTGAGTAAGATGGGGAATTATCTTGGTCGGAGAAAAATCCCCAAACCCACCGCCGGGAATCAAACCCAGGCCCCTACCACGGCAGGCTGATGCTCTACTGGCTGAGCTACGGGGCCAGCAAGGCCACGCCGTGGCTCAGTAAGGCCACGCCGTGGCTCAGTGGTTAGACCGCTTAGCTCTCACCAAGGCGGCCCGGGTTCGATCCCAGGCGACCGCAAAGTGAGATTTGTGGTGGACAACACGGCGTTGGGCGGGTTTTCTCCGGGATCTCCGGTTTCCCCCGCCATCTCATTCCACTTGTGCTCCATCTTCATCTCATTTATCATCAATGTCATCGCCTGCGGTGCCGTATGTAGTAAAAGCGAGCATTAAGCACTACACACACACACACACACACACACACACACACACACACACACACACACACACACACACCTACGGGGCCAGCCACGTGAAGTGTTGCAACGAAAGCTAATGTTTGTTATTTTCATCGACCTTGGTGTTGTAGATTGTGATATGTATTATAGCAACAATTTATTTAATATAAACTAATAAAGTTTTAATCCTAACAGATTATAATCAGTTGGACTTGGTATAACCAAAATATTTTGATAATGATCTACTAAACCTTTTTCTGACTTTGTGATCTTGAAGCTATCTCTTAACTGATAACTAGTTGATATAAAGTTAACGTTTTAACTGTTACTTTGAGCTAGGATAACGTATATTGTGTGAAAGTCACTTCTTAATTACCTCTTTCTTAACTATTTCTCAGCAAACACGTTTTGCTTTTATTGCTGTATAAGGTGTGAATAAAGCCGATAAAGTAATAAAGGATTTTTATGACTTTAAATAAGCATGCAGATTAATAAAGCAAGAGTAAATAATATGTGCTGCAAAAAGGAAAAGAACTGACTTGTTAGGAATTTCAATTACCTCAGCAAAATAGCGCTTTATTAGGCAGAACACTCTTAGGAAAAAAGAAAATTAACTTTGATACAGAGAAGTAAGTGTAATGTTTTCATGATTCTGCAAACCGGACTGGAGGTTGGATGAGGTAATAAGGAAAACACCTTAATGACGCAAAATGGAATGAAATAAAAATATTTTTGATTCACTAAATCCACGGAGAGAAACTCCTGTTCATAGAAATTAAAATATACTGACTCAAGTAAAACAAAGAACTAGAAATCAAGTAAGGAACAATCCTCGGAGATTAAGTGAAATCAATGAATTGATGGTAAAAGTTGTATTAATATTATACAGAATGCATACACCAGAATTTCATCAAATGCTTTCCAGACTGACAAGTAGACCAAATAAATATTATATTTGTTATCGTTGCCGTGAATTACCAAAGTCACATTAGTGCCACCGGTATGCCAGAATTCGGTCCTGCAAGAGCTCGTTTACAGGCCAGTAAATCTATTGTCATACAACCATCTGTCTCAGCCGGATATTCACCCAGACCTGGGGATCAGTAATCTACCACAAACACCACCACTACATCTACCACTACCACCACTACCTCTACCAATACCACCACTAAATCTACCATTACCACTACCTCTACCACTACCACCACTACCACCACTACCTCCCCCTCTAACACCACCACCACCACCACCACCTCCACCACTACCTCTAAAATTACCACCACTACCTCTACCACAAACACTACCACAACTAACTCTACCACAAACACCACCACCACTAACTCTACCACAAACACCACCACCACTACCTCTACCATTACCACCACCACTACCGCTACCATTACCACCACCACCACCACCACCACCACCACCATCAACACTCCCTCTACTACTACCTCTAAAATTACTACCACCACCTCTACCACAATTACCACCACCTCTACCACAAACATCATCACCACTACCTCTACCATTACCACCACTACCTCAATTGCCACCACCAATACCTCTACCATTACCACCTCTACCTTTACCTCTACCACCACCTCTACCTCTACCTCTACCTCTACCACTACCAATAATAACAATAAAAATAACAATAAAAATAACAATAAAAATAACAATAAAAATAACAATAAAAATAACAATAAAAATAACAATAAAAATAACAATAAAAATAACAATAAAAATAACAATAAAAATAACAATAAAAATAACAATAAAAATAACAATAAAAATAACAATAAAAATAACAATAAAAATAACAATAAAAATAACAATAAAAATAACAATAAAAATAACAATAAAAATAACAATAAAAATAACAATAAAAATAACAATAAAAATAACAATAAAAATAACAATAAAAATAACAATAAAAATAACAATAAAAATAACAATAAAAATAACAATAAAAATAACAATAAAAATAACAATAAAAATAACAATAAAAATAACAATAAAAATAACAATAAAAATAACAATAAAAATAACAATAAAAATAACAATAAAAATAACAATAAAAATAACAATAAAAATAACAATAAAAATAACAATAAAAATAACAATAAAAATAACAATAAAAATAACAATAAAAATAACAATAAAAATAACAATAAAAATAACAATAAAAATAACAATAAAAATAACAATAAAAATAACAATAAAAATAACAATAAAAATAACAATAAAAATAACAATAAAAATAACAATAAAAATAACAATAAAAATAACAATAAAAATAACAATAAAAATAACAATAAAAATAACAATAAAAATAACAATAAAAATAACAATAAAAATAACAATAAAAATAACAATAACAATAAAAATAACAATAAAAATAACAATAAAAATAACAATAAAAATAACAATAAAAATAACAATAAAAATAACAATAAAAATAACAATAAAAATAACAATAAAAATAAAAATAAAAATAAAAATAACAATAAAAATAACAATAAAAATAACAATAACAATAACAATAACAATAACAATAACAATAACAATAACAATAACAATAACAATAACAATAACAATAACAATAACAATAACAATAACAATAACAATAACAATAACAATAACAATAACAATAACAATAACAATAACAATAACAATAACAATAACAATAACAATAACAATAACAATAACAATAACAATAACAATAACAATAACAATAACAATAACAATAATAATAATAATAATAATAATAATAATAATAATAATAATAATAATAATAATAATAATAATAATAATAATAATAATAATAATAATAATAATAATAATAATAATAATAATAATAATAATAATAATAATAATAATAATAATAATAATGACAATAATAATGGCGTAGGTACATCTCTTGCATAACAGGATATTTTAATAAATGCTATAACCAAAATATTTACTCCTGGATATAACACTAATATCAACGAAGACAGAACGCCACCTATATTCGCATTACTGAACAAAAGACTGTTTCAGTAAATTAAATGTCGAATCGGGAGGTGGCGTAAGTGTAGAAAATTAATTAAGTCAGAGAAACGTAACTACTTGGTGATCAAGCTGTGTAGATCTGTGCTTCTAAAGTTGACGGATTTCCATTTTAAGGGCGGTTTCCAACAGGAGCTGAACTGAAATGCAGCATTACGACTAAGCGTACTCCTCTCGGAGCAGCCTTCAATGCAACCTGAGAAGTCTGGACTGGCAGAGCATTGTTTTGATAACGACCATAGAGCCAATTTTCGGGAGACGACCATCTTGGCAATATGCAACAGTTACTGGGAGCAGAGAGTTAAGGAGGCTTTGGCCATTTCCTACAAGAGAAGGCTCATGTGGAATGCTCTACAACGGTTACGAGGGTCTCTCCGTAATATTTACTTACACCTTAGCCTATATTCCTAAGAAATAAATCTTATGTGACTGAGGTATCATTTCAGGGGTCACGTTTAAGTCCTTCTAAAAAGTCATGTTCAGTATGTGTTTACTTTATTTTGCACCTGTTGTATTTATTATCTTGTTTTTCTTAAGCAGAATCCTGCAGTAGTACACAGCTATAGCAATTGTCTTCATGTTGATAATGTTCTGTGGCGAAGATAAATAAAGAGATAATTAAGATATAAATTCACAGAAGTAACATGATTATTCTTCCAAGGCGTAGTGTCGAAGGGATATCTCTCTTCTCCTTCAGAAATGTTTAACAATACAAAATAAATTACTGGATTTATTTTTAATTAATTAAATTGATCTTAATTCTTTTAATTTTAATTTTAATTCTAAGGTATGTATAAAAGCACTACGATAGCAATAATAAACAATGGAAGGAAAACAGAAGAATGGACATAAATAAAGGAGTACGACAGGGATGCCCTCTATCGCCTATACTCTTTAATATCTATATTGTTAATATGGTACAAGAATGGCAGCAAAGTATAAAACAAAATGTACTGAATGGAAACACAATTTTAAATACAGTATTATTTGCTGATGATCAAGTGAAAATATCCCACTCGGAAATGACATGCAAAGAGCAGTATATAGTTTAAACAACATAGCACAAACATATAACCTTTCAATCTCAGAACACAAAACTAAAGTAATGGCTTTTAGAGGAAAGAACAACATAAGAGCAAAAATAGTTATAAACAATAAAATAATAGTACAGGTTAATAGTTTTAACTATATAGGCTACACAGTAGCAGTAACAAATAACAACAAGGATATGGAGGTGAAATTAAACAGATTCAATCAAAGGTGTGGGACTATAATAAGAACGCTGAACAGGAAAACACGAAAGGAGACACAGATGAAATTTCATAAGATAATGGCAGTCCTAACGTTAACATACGGTTCCGAAATATGGACCAACGCAAACAGCTAGAATCGGCAGAGATGAGATTTTTGAAAAGCGTGGCAGGTTATAAAAGAAAAGACCACGTAAGATACGAAAAAATAAGACAAGAGCTTGGGATTTTTAATTTAAACAGTAAAATAATAAAGAACAAAAATGAATGGAAAAATTATATTTTAAGAATGGACGCGGAACGACTTCCAAGAAGAGTTTTAGATTATATGCCGAAGGGAAATAGATGTGGGACGTCCAGCTCTACGCTGGAAGGATCAGTAGGCTCTTGTAGAGAACGAAAAGGGTCACATCGTCCTTGAAGATGATGAATTTTATTTCTTGATAATTGATACAAAATAGTATAACTCAAATGAACCATCTTTCCAAAGTATTCACTCTCTAAGCGCCATTTTCCTATAATGATCAGACTAACACTATACGTCTTTCCCCTACGATGGTAAACTTAAATACTTCACGCCTCCTTGTATGAAGATTATTCCCTTAACACAATAATTTTATTACATTTTTGCTGGAGCAATGAGTATACTTTTAACTGACCGAAATCTTAGTACATCTTTCTTTAACCCAGCAGGAGGAGGTGATCCAATTTTATATCAACATTTATTTTGGAATTATTATATATACTTATAAAAATGTATTTCTATTTAATGTATCTTATGTGTCAAAGTATATTAAAATAAATTACTTTACCTACGTGTCTGTTCTCTTCGACGAACAAAATCATTCACTCTGGTCTTGCGAGGAAGAGCATCGATTTTTCATTCACCATAGCAACCATAGTGTTTCTTTACGAGTACGTCATTCATAACAACCTATACAAACATCTTATTTACTTTTATAATTTCACTTCCTAAACTTAATCTTAACAATACTTCAAACATTCGTTAAATAATATTAATTTTCTGTTTCTAAGCTGAATACAAAGTAACTGTACAGAGTGTTACGACGACAGTGATCTCAGGAGCCATTATGGACCATATGGCATGTTTAAGGTGACCCAAGACATCGAACAGAAAACGCTCCACATTCAGAACAATGTAGCGATGGTCTCCAACATTCGTGCTTAACGCTTCTTCATTGGAACCGCACCCTCTCCTCCCCCTCCTTCTCCTCTTTCCTTCCTCTACTCGTCTCTGTAATTATCCATCAAAATTAAAGGTAATAACGCACCTTGAGATAAAAACCACAACCTTCTTGCCTCTCTCCTTCCATTTCTCATCAGCTGGGAAGTTTTTTGTCTGTCTCTCTCTCTCTCACAGTTAACAATTACACCAGGCCACGTCGCCCAAGTTCGCCAAGTATTAAAGCTTTAATTACACTGTAATCACTGTGCTCGAGTACGACTTTGTTGCTCTCCAACAAAGGGCAGCGGTGTATGGAGTGTGGTATCTCTCTCCTTCATTGGTAATGAAAGGAGGAGGGGAAAAAAGATGCTTGGTTTGAATTAGACAGCTGTTTCCTTTCCCACGTTTATGTCACTTTTTATTATTCGGATCTTCACAAACAACCTCAACCTCAAATACATTTGTAAAAATAACATAATGTCAAAAAATATTATTACTTAACAAATTATCTTTTAGCTTACCTCGTCACTGTGGGGAAAAAGGCGACAAATAAATAGCACCGCCCATTACAGTTGAAACGTCTCTCTGTAAGTAAGGGAACTTGAATTCGGTAATTGATGTTTTCTCCCTAATTTACTGCACTTTTATATTCGTGAATAGCAGGTTTTACATGTGATTCTGTAGACTTTCTAAAGCTAAATGTAGTCAGCAGTGTTAAGAATCAAACTACGGTAAAGTGGTTCTATTCGGGATGTCACGGGTTCGATTCTACTCGATCATCCTCTGTGACCTTGGAATATTCCCCAGTTCATCCTGTGGGATGGTCGATTGCTGAGGTAGCTTTTCATCTCCACCATTTCCTTTCCATCTTCCCCTTCATTCTGTTTCCTTCTCATTCTTCAGGTGTGCTTCTAGTTTTCTTAGTATACGGTGGTTCCGAACAGATGACGCAGATGCATGCTCTAAAAGGAGTACTCCCCGTGGGTAAAGTCTGTTTAGTTAACGCATATGCAGTTCCCAGTCAAAGGAACCTGAGCCGCCCGCCCACTAATGACCGTCATAAATCTATCTCTACACTTCAGAAATGGAACATTGTCGTTGAGGACCAATATCAACCCTGATTTTCTCGAAGTGACAGGCGCATGTCTACTCCACGTGGAGTCTCAGTTGCCAAAGTTCCAACTTCCAGTTGATCTGTTTCATACGTACAGAAATTCGTTGTGTGTCACAAAGTGGAGACCGGGGGAGGGAAATGCAGTGGTAAATGCAAATGAAGTAGTAGATAACTTTCAGTCACATGAAAATAATCAAAGTGAAGACAGTGTGAATAACTGAGCCGAATTATATTACTGGAAAAGCCTAAAAAAAAAAAAAAAAAAAACAAAGTTATAACGAGAACTGTTTCTAAGCAAATTCAAGCGCTTGTTTTGAACACATATAAATATGTGCTGACAAATAATCTTGGTAAGTGGTCATGCAACGAACCTGATGATAAATTCTGGGTATTCACAGAAATGCAGTGAGAAATATTGTGACGAAAGGAATACCAAAGACGCCGATCAAGTGTGAAAACAAAAGGAAACGTTTCTCTAAAGTAGATAAGTTCACGTGCGACTTAATTCGTCGAGAAATTTATAGATTCTATGCAAAAAGGAGAGCTCCCACCTTAGACGAATTGGTTGCACATTTGAAAGAAATTTGTGATTTTCCTTATGGGCGCTTCACCTTGCGCGGTCTCCTAAAGGAGCTGGGTTTCAAATACCGCACTTTGAATAAGATAAGGGTTATTATGGAATCCAGCAGACTTGTAGCTTGGCGATATATATATTTGTCAAAACTAAGGAAGTTTTGCAGTAATGGACATAAGATAATTTATTTAGATGAAACCTCGTACGTTACCCATGACGTATCGAGAAAGGTGGCAACCTTGTAGAACGGTCTGGGAGAAGGAGGGTCGGGGGTTGTAAAACTATTATAAGGGTTCGTCAAAGGCAGCGGCCGATGTGCACACGCGTTAACTAAACAGACTTTACTTCCACTGTGTCCGTTTTGCAATGAAACGTTATCTGTACGACACGTTCTGCTAGAGTGTTTTTACCTAGCACACACACCTTAGGACGTCTCTGCAGCTGCCAGTTTTGCAGAAATGCTAGCTGATGATAACGTAGTAGTGCTGAAGGTTTTTAGATTCTTTTCTCGAATAGACTTTAGGATTCAGTGAACGGAATTTTTGGTAGTTTAGATTTATATTTATCTTTGTTTTTTTGTAGTTTATGTGCATGTATTTTTTTATTGTTTATTTACACTTTTCTAGAATTTTAGAAACATTTATATCTGGCTTTTGCCATGACTACGTTTTTAAAGGGCGCTGATAACCTCTGCACTTGAGCGCCCTTATACACATCATAATTATCACCACCACCCGGTGGGCCCACCTCGGTAGCATGTCTGCCTCACGTTCAATAGGTCCCGAGTTCGAATCTCGGTCAGCGTGAGTTACCTGGATAAGGTTTTTATCCGGGGGTTTCCCTTATCCTGAAAGACGAATGTTGGATAACTCTAAGCTCCGTGGAACCCGGAAGCATTTCATTTCACCTATTTCGTTCATCGTCCGAGATGACTTAACGTTGGAGGACATAATATTACTACAAAAAGGGGAAATTTGTGCTTCATCTAACCACCTACATCTGTTGAAGTGGAGAGCTGCCTATAATGGAGTCAATGTGTCAAGCATATTACAAGAAAGCCTGAGAAAGATGTTTCAACGCATAGGCCAGAAGAATATGAGCCTACATGTGCCTATGTGATCAAATTCATCACTCAAAGATTTCTACTTATATATAAAAAACTCGAAAAAAAGCTGTTCAGGAGCTCTGGAGTTTTCTCTCCAGAAAGGTGAAGTATAAGTCTCGAAGTCACTTGTTATTTAGTTTTCCAAATATACTGCATAAAAGTTTTTAAATATTAAATTTTTCTCGTGCGTTTTGTTTACATTTCGATACGGCAATTACTTAATTGAATAGAAATAGTAAAACAAAATAAATGAATTCAGTTATTTAATTCCTTTGATGAAATTACAGACGCGAAACAAATTCAGTGATTTACTTTCTCTCTCTCATAATTATGTAGTTTTTACGTTAGCGTAAAGAATTGACATTCAACTTAAATCTTAAAATAGTTTGTCCTTGCATTGCCAAGCGAAAACGGACCCACTTCAGCGTTAGATCTTGATAAGTCGCGAATAGGATTTCGGAAGGCCTCCAACCATGGTTTAATTAGTTATGGCTATCAGTATTATTTATTGTTTATTTTAGAAATAAATAAATTTAAAACGTATGTTTTATATTTATACCAGATTTCACCAACAGATGTTAAATTCGATCTTAACAAATGCAACGTTATAGTAGTTGCCTCAGCGCTAACAAAGCTTTTAAATTTCTTTCATTTCACCAACCTGTTTTCTGAAAACGTTAACAAACACGTGTTAACTCCAACAGACTTTTTTTAAAATTTACGTCCTCCAACGTTAAGTCATATCAGACGATGAATGGAATGGGGGAAATGATGCTCAAGTGAGTCCAGGGTCCATGGAGGTTACAGTTACCCGACATTCATCTTTCAGGGTAAGAGAAAACCCCGGTAAAACCTTATCCAGGTAACTCGCCCTGACCGAGATTCGAACCCGGGACTTCTTGAACTTTAGGCAGACACGCAGCTTTAAGAATGTCGGGTAAACAAAACCGTAAACAAAAGCCATAGACAAGTTTCTCATCTGTGGAGAAAGAATTGTTAATTGAACTGGTGACTAAGTATAAGGATATTGTGTAAAATAAGATGACGGATGCGGTGAAAGTAAAAGAGAAAGATATCACTTGGAAAAATATTAGAAACGAATTTAATTCAAATGCATGCCACTAGTAGAAGCGCGAAACAACTTCGTCAGTATTACGTAAATTTAAAACGAGGAGCGAAGAAGGACAAATGACGAGTGACTTGAAAGTTTCAAGACGATAGGTGGACAGTGTATTATCCACATAATTCATTTAATTATAAAATAGCAAAGTTATTAATACTTGAAACAAAGGCGACATTGGCATATTCCTTTCGATGCATGTTCCAACTCAGTATTACGTAAATTTAAAACAAGGAGCAAAGAAGGACAAATGACGAGTGACTTGAAAGTTTCAAGACGATAGGTGGACAGTGTATTATCCACGTAATTCAGTGAATTATAAAATCGCAAAGTTATTAATACTTGAAGCAAAGGCGAGATTGACATATTCCTTTCGATGAATGTTCCAACTTAGTATTACGTAAATTTAAAACGAGGGGCGAAGAAGGACAAATGACGAGTGACTTGAATGTTTCAAGACGGGAGGTGGACAGTGTATTATCCACATAATTCAGTGAATTATAAAATCGCAAAGTTATTAATACTTGAAGCAAAGGCGAGATTGACATATTCCTTTCGATGAATGTTCCAACTTAGTATTACGTAAATTTAAAACGAGGAGCGAAGAAGGACAAATGACGAGTGACTTGAATGTTTCAAGACGGGAGGTGGACAATGTATTATCCACATAATTCAGTGAATTATAAAATCGCAAAGTTATTAATACTTGAAGCAAAGGCGAGATCGGCATATTCCTTTCGATGCATGTTGTAACTCAGTATTACGTAAATTTAAAGCGAGGAGCGAAGAAGCACAAGTTACGAGTGACTTGAACGTTTCAAGACAGAAGGTGGACAGTGTATTATCCGCATAATTCAGTGAATTATAAAAAAGCGAAGTTATTAATACTTGAAGCAATGGCGAGATCGACATATTGCTTTCGATGCCTGTTCTAACCTCTCTTGTACTTCCGCAGTAACCTTCATAGCAACTTGTTTGGACAGTATATACCTCTGTAGAAAATTTTCTTCTGATAGCTCCTCAAAATAATTTCTCCTCAAAGGCCGTGCTCTATTACGAATGCCATTTAGTCGGTTTTAAATATAGCAAATTGACACCAACAGCCGCGTTCACGTCCGCCATCTTGCCTATTTACAATTGCTAAGGACTTAACAACAGAAATTTGGCTTGTTAGTTTAACAAGAGATTTAACACGAGTGTTAAGCTGACACTTGTTGGTGAAATGCAATTTTTGTTATAAGTATTGCTAAATTCGTGTTAAGTCTTAACATCTGTTGGTGAATACGGGCATTAGTGCAATTTACTATTATGGAACCCAACATCTTAGCTAGCTTAAATGTATTTGAGAAGATGTATTATATTGGTATCTAGGCTGTGGAATAAATAGGCTACAACTTTTTCGTGTAATATATCTGCAAGTTATAAATATGAATCAATTAACTATGTAGAAAGTAGGCTCATTTTGTGCGCACAGAACATTTACATTGCCGTGTTTAGCAAAACACATTTCTCCGCTATTATACAATATGATCGCGCATCTAACGACCGCTGTTGCAGACGCTTCTAACCTTCAAGCTCAGCTCGCATAACCATAAGTCTCGGGAAGTAAAAACCGTGTAGGGCAGTTACTAACATTATAACCAATTATAGATGCATTAAGACTTGCAAGATAATTGTAGATATGCACAATGAGCATCATGTTTCATGTTGCCTACCTACTCTGTTCTCCTGGGTGTGTCCAACAGCAAGTGTATGAGAGAGTGAGTGTGTGGGACTCACGGGCTCCTCGACAGCTAGTTCATTTTGACCCTTTACAACAATTTGTCTTAAAGGACACTGGGAGGCCAATAGGTTTCAAAAATCCAGTTTTTGTTTTTAATATTAAAAAATTATACAATTCTTCAGCTTTAAAATGCTATATAAAACACAGGTTGTCAGCTGGTATTAAAGTACTTTAATTCGTCAATTTAAAGATGGCGGCGTAATGATACGCCCACTTCCTGAGAATGATGCTTAATCTGTGATCGTGATATCTCAAAACCTTGATTTTTCATACTTTAGGTGCAATGTTTCTCAAAAACTACAAAAGATATAGACACAAACTTTGTATTGGTTATTTTTCAATGTTCCTTGAAGACATTCGGCTAACATTTATACTTATGTGATTTATAAAATGAATGAAAACAAATATTCAGTCCTTGAAAATATTTTTTTTTACTCAAAACTAATTAATTTTTCATGTGCGTAGTATAAACTATATGTGATTTTCATTTAGCCGTTATTATAAAAATGTATCTTAGGTTATTTAGGATAAAACTTGGTGCATGTAGCTTTAAATTCCTACAAGTAAAGTGCAACTGAAATATAGGATGAAATAGTTTTTCAGGACACACTGTGTGATTTATGCCCCCTTTGCATGGACCTAGTATGTGAACGTAATTTAAATATTATACAGTAGTTAAATGCACACATCCCTAAACAGTAATCATACCGAATTTCAATTTCTGATAATGTTTAGTTTTCTATATATTCCAATTTTAATTTTGGTAAAAACTAGCCTTGTCTTAGTAAAAAACACCTCCCAGTAGCATTTGATAATTTGATAATTCACGTTTGAGTGTGTTCAACGGAAACAACTTGGTTATTTAAATTTACTAATAAATTATTATGTTGTGACTGTGTGTTTGTAAAATTAAATGTCCAATTTTCAGAAATTCAAAATGTTCTTTATTTCCGTAAAAATACACCTTGGTCAACCCTTACAGTAGCCGCCCACAATTAAAAGCGTTCACTTTCCAAATACAGTTCAGGCACACGATTCGGTTCCGATTACACTCTTTCGACTCCGTTGACGACTGTCCCTTTGCGAGATGCGGCTTCCTTAAACACCTCTACTCATATTACTACATATTTCTGGAATATTCTGTAACATGTCGCGACAATATGTTTCTATATTACAGCAAAACCTCTCTGAAACGGAACGCGATCATTCCAGAATTTATTTTCCGGTTACACAGGTTTCCCCTCTTACAGAGGGTTGCGTTTGAATACAACGAAATTACAGAAGCCATAGTCGTTCAAGTTTATAGTGAAGGAATACTTTAGAGTGAAGTGTAAACAATAATAGTAATAATAGTAACAATAAAATTAGTAATAATAGTAATAATAGTATTTATTTATTATCCAATTTTTATTTCTATTTTACCCAAAAGGTATATTAGGAATATAGTTCACATATTTATGAATGTAATACAGTTTACAAAAACATAACAAATTCAATATCAAGCTGACAAACAGTAAACATCAAGATGAATCATTTAGCTTAAGAAATATTTTGTTTAAGAAGGCCATGAAAAATTGATAAGTTTTGTAATTCATCAGAATATGTGTAAGTCGTTTTGAGAAAGTGTAACCTGAGGATTGAAGCAATAATTCAACTTCGTATCTTTCAAAACAGAAAAACGGGCAATCAAATATACCAAAGTCTAGGATCAGTTGGAAAGGTATAATGAGACTGAAAAATGAAATTCTATATCCCGAATTTGAACCGAGGATCTTATTTCTCGTGTTTGTTCTAACCAAGAGGCAGCACTACGGAACAACATTAAATTCCCAAACTGCTTGATATTTTTTCGGGTAAACCTCAAGGAGTTTTCAAATTCAGTTTCCACTTTGCCTTAATGACAAATTTGGAGCAGGTACTGTAAGTTTCGGGCTTTAACGCAGCCGCCCTCTTTTGTTCTGCAGGACACTCTAGACCTCCAGGTTGTGAATAACTAAGATATGGGTAGTCGACTTCATGTCAGAATCGTTGCAGACTCCTTGCAAAGCGCACATAGGTCCGGATATGATTGTTCTTCAATCCCTTCCTTGCATGGGTCATATTGGACTATCTATGGCCTATGAGTCGTACTGTTCTGCAGTTACTGGAAGGCTACTGTCAACTCCGCTCTGACTGAGGCCTTCTACTCACATTTCCATTTATATATGCACATGTACATTATTATCTATGTCTGTGTCATTTCTCTTCAATAATGTCTCTGGATGTATTTGTTTCTCACAAATGGAATTCCTATGGAGGCATGTCAGTGAGAGGTGAAATACTTCTCCAATACGCGAGAGAAACCTTCAACTCACTAAGTCTTGATTTTATACCGAATGACTAACTTGAAAAATGGCAATATAATTAAATAATGGTTTTATGTTCAAAGGAGAAGTAACTGGGAGGGTCTTGGGCACATAAAATAAATGACGTGTTGAAGCAGATAGGTATGGGTCATTCTTGGATAAATGCAGTTCTATATGTCTAGAATCTACTTCTATATATACACAGTAATTATAACAGTTTTCTAAAAAAAATCAATATCATCATGATCATAACACAAGAGGAAAAAGAGATATAAAATACCCTACTCATAGGTTAGCACTGCTGGAGAAAATTCCACAATATATCAGGACTAAAATATATAATAAATTGCTACAAAAAGTTTGGGAAATCAGAAACCAAAATCTCTTTAAGGAAGCAGTCAAAAGTTTATTCACCAACGAAACATACTATTCAATTCAGGGATACATGGATGATGCACTGTTGTCTCAATTTTATCTTAGTGTCTGTTCAACTTTAGGAAAACTATATACTCTAGATATTGTACATAATCAATATTGTGACTTTGTGGGCTCGTAGAATAAAAAGGCCTAGTTGCAGAAATTAAAAATCTCCTTTATTTTCGTACAAATACACTTATAGATTACAGTAGCATTACGTTACATACCAAGGTTGATAACAATAACAAACCGTCACAGCTGATTACATTAGCTATGGTTACAACAACACTCTTGTTACACAACTACTGCTTACTCACTCTTGTTTACAACTGTTTTACAACTGTCTCTTTACGAGCGGTCACCTCCTTAAATACCTATTTCGTAAAGAGGTCTCACCTACGCACCTCACGTCCGGGTCAAAGCCGGACAAGGGCATGCAGGCCTAAGGCAGTTATACCCTATTCTCAAATCCTCCATGCCAACGCACCTCAAACTACGCCTGTATCGGGCGATTATACCGCCCCTGATTCTGTACGGCTGCGAAGTCTTGAGATCAGCGACTCCCACCACTATTCGCAGACTACAGCGCGTCCAGAACAGAACACTGCACATGATCTACGATACCGGGCGTAGATTCCCCTCCCACATCCTTCATACCTACTCCGGGGTCCCGTACATCGTGGACGTGGTGTGGGATCTCTCCCATCTACGATAAGCTGGACTCCCATGCAAACATCCTGGTGAACACCCTTGGCCGTTACGACCACAGGGCTCCTCACCGCCGACCGAGCTACCGGTTGCCCAAAGATGCTTTGGGTAACTAGAACTGAGCAGGGCCACATTCCCCTGACTTCAGCCCCCCAAACCCAGAAATGGGCTTGGTAAATTCAATACCTAAAGACTGATCCTTTCCCTCTAGCCTGTTAAGCGGTCTCTGCTCAGATGCCTCCCAGGCAGGCTGAAGAGCGCAGCTAGCACTGGGCGCATAACCCCTCACGGGGCAACAGCGTGCATAAGGCTAGATATTCCACTGCCGAAGACAACCGCCAGAGACAAAAGATGGCGCTTTTATACTTCCCAAATAAAGACGCAATAAGTGGCTAGGTGCTGGGCAGCAAACACTCCGTCCAGGTAAACCTGGACGACTCGACTCTTCTGCTGGTCTGCTGAGACTCTTCCAAAAAATAAAGAAACCGAATAATCAAGATATTACCAGAAATTTCCATTTATCTCAGTTTGTTTGTTTCAGTAAGTCTTTTATCTCAAGCGCTATGTTTATCTGCTTATGCAAGCTCGTTATCTACGTGAAACCTATCAGTTCCTTTGTGTGCCAAGCCGCCTTATCGCGATCGGGTTCGCGACACTGCTCCCTCCTCAAGGCTGGTCGACGCCTACAGCTCCATCGTAGCGGGCCAGACGATCCACGTGTACCACCAACATCTTCCCTGGGGGCACCTTCTGGATGCGGTAGACCACGTCTTTAGTCCTCTTCACCACCCGGTATGGTACTTGCCACGGCTTATGAAGTTTGTCGATTGTTCGGTTTGCTCCCAGGTGTCCTCCTGAAGTACCGGCGTGCACTTACCCCAAGACCTCCGGGACCTTATTTCTGGGAGATACCAACTGTTGTCTATGCGCCTTCCCATCGGGCGATTCCCATACCCGGAACAGCTCCCGTAGGGGAGGGGATCCGTCCCCTTCAGCTGCCAAAGTGCGGGCGCTGCGGACCCTTAGCACTCGTGGTACCTCTGGCGTTACTAGAGGAACCTCGGGCCGAACATCTGAGCCCCTCCTTCGGGAGTTGTTCGGATTGGGATGGTCTCAAGGGGGCAGTGGTTCCCGATACCCGTGGGAATCGTGTACGTCTAAGGACGGGGTTGAGGGAAGCCATTAATTCTCCCGGGTACTAGCCTGCAAAGCTAGTAGAAGGTGTGCTAGATCGCCAGGCGACCCCACCGGGGTTATATCGGTAGCCTTCACCTTTGGTGTTGCCGCGCGTAAGTGGCGTATCCACTTCCATCCCGTCTTGTCTCCTAGGACCAGATGGGGGGCTTGTTTGTTACCCAGGTATTTTCCTATGGAAAGCCCCACGGAGGACGCCGAGCGCCGTTTGGGACAGCTCGGATAACTCCCTAGTTGAAAGAGGCCCGGGTCTTGTTCCTACGGGTTCAAGACTAATGGGAGTAGAACCTCTGGACTCAAACTGTCCCTGCCTCCACTTTCCTCAAGAGTGGTACCAAGTCTGCGTCCGCCAGCTGCTCCCTCCTCAGGCCTGCGCTATCCCAGCCATCCGCAGTCACTGTCGTGACTACTCGTACTGCTGCGGCACGCTCCGTCTCTTCCACTCTTGTGCATTGGCCGCACTCCTCTGGGCAGGGTCTTCGGGACATGGAGTCTGCGTTACCGTGTTTCTTCCCTCTACGATGTTCAGAGGCGAAGTCGTACTCCTGCATCCTCTGAACCCAAGGTGCTGTCTGGCCTTCCAGGTTTCTAAAGCTCAGTAGCTAGGTTAGGGCGCAATGGTCAGTCCTCAGGTGGAATGGTTGACCGCACAGATACTTGTGGAAGTACTCCAAGGCCTTTACATCCACCAATAACTCTCGTTGGGTGACACAGTAGTTCTTCTCTGCCTTGGCTGAAGACGCGTCAACTATGTAAGTGTAAGGTGACGAATAAAGTATTGTATTGTATTGTATTGCAGAGTATGGGTATAAAAGCTTCTGGAAAGAAGTTAAGATTAGAGGATATTGACAGACAAGACATTTTTTTGCCAGTACAAATGACAGAAGCTCACTGAGGAGGGAAGGAGGGAAGGATATGTAGTAAGTTAGGGCGAGAAGGTTTTGCTTGGGCGAGAACAGGAATGAGAAACTTGAAAGGTTTAGGACAAGAGAGGGAGTATGTCAATTGTGTGGAGAAGATAATGGACACCTCCATTGTATATTATATTGTAGTCAAACAAAGATATGTTGAGAGCAGGCCTGGCTACGTAAATGGGTCTCCCAGGGGCCTACTGCGGTAGGAACGGGAATTGGCGATCCCGGGATCCCGAGCCAAATCTATCAATTGGGTGCCTCTGATTGGTGAAAGAGCTAATGCCAAACGCCCAAACAAGGTCCACATCTGTGTTTGACCTTAATCTAAGTTAAAAGTAGTGCATTAAACCAAATTCAGATTAAAGCCAAAGCAAAGTCAGAGAGAAGCCTGAGTGGAGCCAGAGCAAAGCGAGAGCAAAGCCAGAGCGGAGCCGGAGCCGAGCCAGAACCAAGCCAAAGTTAAGGTGCAAAACGAAGTTAGTGTGAGGCCGGAGCGGGATAGGAGCGGGGCCAGAATCTAACGAGAGCCAAACCAGAACGAAGACAGGTCCAAGCAAGAGTATAGTTGGGGAATGAAGCCTGAGCGAAGCCAGAGACAAGCCAGTGCAGGACCGTGGCGGGGACCAGAGCATAGTCAGAGCTAAGCCAGAGTGGAGCCAGAGCGGAGCTTGAGCGGAGCCAGAGCCAAGCCAGTGCAGGCCCGTGGTGGGAGCCGGAGCCTAGCCAGAGCTAAGCCACAGTGGAGCCAGAGGGTAGCCAGAGCGGAACTTGAGCGAAGCCAGAGACAAGCCAGTGCAGGACCGTGGCGGGGACCGGAGCCTAGCCAGAGCAAAGCCAGCGTGGAGCCAGAGCGTAGCCAGAGCGGAACTTGAGCGGAACCAGAGCCAAGCCAGTGCAGGACCGTGGTGGGGACCGGAGCCTAGCCAGAGCTAAGCCACAGTGGAGCCAGAGCGTAGCCAGAGCGGAACTTGAGCGGAGCCAGAGCCAAGCCAGTGCAGGACCGTGGCGGGGACCGGAGCCTAGCCAGAGCTAAGCTAAAGTGGAGCCAGAGCGTAGCCAGAGCGGAACTTGAGCGTAGCCAGAGCCACGCCAGTGCAGGACCGTGGCGGGGACCGGAGCCTAGCCAGAGCTAAGCTAAAGTGGAGCCAGAGCGTAGCCAGAGCGGAACTTGAGCGTAGCCAGAGCCACGCCAGTGCAGGACCGTGGCGGGGACCGGAGCCTAGCCAGAGCTAAGCCAGCGTGGAGCCAGAGCGTAGCCAGAGCGGAACTTGAGCGGAACCAGAGCCAAACCAGTGCAGGGCCGTGGTGGGGACCGGAGCCTAGCCAGAGCTAAGCCACAGTGGAGCCAGAGCGTAGCCAGAGTGGAACTTGAGCGGAACCAGAGCCAAACCAGTGCAGGACCGTGGTGGGGACCGGAGCCTAGCCAGAGCTAAGCCACAGTGGAGCCAGAGCGTAGCCAGAGTGGAACTTGAGCGGAGCCAGAGCCACGCCAGTGCAGGACCGTGGTGGGGACCGGAGCCTAGCCAGAGCTAAGCCACAGTGGAGCCAGAGCGTAGCCAGAGTGGAACTTGAGCGGAGCCAGAGCCAAGCCAGTGCAGGACCGTGGTGGGGACCGGAGCCTAGCCAGAGCTAAGCCACAGTGGAGCCAGAGCGTAGCCAGAGTGGAACTTGAGCGGAGCCAGAGCCACGCCAGTGCAGGACCGTGGTGGGGACCGGAGCCTAGCCAGAGCTAAGCCACAGTGGAGCCAGAGCGTAGCCAGAGTGGAACTTGAGCGGAGCCAGAGCCACGCCAGTGCAGGACCGTGGTGGGGACCGGAGCCTAGCCAGAGCTAAGCCACAGTGGAGCCAGAGCGTAGCCAGAGTGGAACTTGAGCGGAGCCAGAGCCACGCCAGTGCAGGACCGTGGTGGGGACCGGAGCCTAGCCAGAGCTAAGCCACAGTGGAGCCAGAGCGTAGCCAGAGTGGAACTTGAGCGGAGCCAGAGCCACGCCAGTGCAGGACCGTGGCGGGGACCGGAGCCTAGCCAGAGCTAAGCCAGAGTGGAGCAGGAGTGTAGCCAGAGCGGAACTTTAGTGGAGCCAGAGCCACGCCAGAGCCAGGCGGAGCGAAGCCAGTGTCAAGGTACAGGACGAAGTTAGTGTGAGGCCAGAACAAAGCCAGAGCTCAGCCAGAGCAGGACCGGAGACGGGCCGGAGCCTAGCCAGAGCCAAGCCAGCGCCAAGTTAGAGTGCATACAGAGTGAAGTTAGAGTGAGGTTTGAGCGAAGCCGGAGCGAAGCCAGAGCGGAGCCAGAGCCAAGCCAGAAGGGGATCGGGGGGTGGCCGAGTCCTAGCCAGAGCGATGCCAGAGCGAAGCCGGAGCCAAGCCAGTGCGGGACCGTAGCGGGCACCGGAGCCTAGCCAGAGCAAAGCCAGAGTGGAGCCAGAGCGTAGCCAGAGCGGAACTTGAGCGGAGCCAGAGCCAAGCCAGAGCGGGACCGGAGTGGTGACCGGGGCCTAGCCAGAGTGAAGGTAGAGCAAAGCCAGTGTTAAAGGTACAGAATGAAGTTAGTGTGAGGCCAGAGTGAAGCCTAAGCGAAGCCAGAGCGGGACCGGAGGCCGACCGGAATCTAGCCACAGCAAAGCCAGAGCCAAGCCAGGGCAAAGTTAGAGGGATTTTAGAATGAAGTGTGAGTGAGGTTATGGTGAAGCGGGAGAGAAGCCAGAACGGAACCAGAGCATAGCCAGAGCAGAGCTAGAGCAGAGAAATGGTAAAGTCAGAATGAAGCCAAAGCAAAGCCAAAGAGGAGCTGGAGGAAAACTAGAGCAAAGCTAATGTAAAGCCAAAACAAAGCCAAAGAGGAGCTAGAGCAAAGTGAAGGCAAAGCCACAGCAGAGTCAAGGGTAAGATAAGTTAAGTGAAAGGAAGAATTGTAAAGTGAAATACAGTTTTTGAAAACGGCACTAATGACCATCTAGTTGAACGCCCCTAAATTGTTAATCATCTTAATCTTACGTTAATGAAACAATTTGGGGAGTGAAGTAGTAATTAGAAAAAATGTTTCAGTTAAAGGGGAAAAGAACGGGAGAAATATAGGGAATTATTTAGGGAAAGTTAAAGAGATATGGCTGAGAACAATTAAGAGAAGAAAGAGTAGGATATGTGAAATGGCAAAATGTGTAAGGAGTAGAGGGCCTCCAATACAGAAAAACCTAGGGTTAGGTGTATGGAAACCGAATTATTATTCAATGGCAAACATGGTAGGATTTAGGAATATATGGTGTTTTCCAGTATGGATTTTATAACTGTAATCTTGATTTTGTATTTTGTATACGAAATTACTATGTGCTATGTGCTAAGGCAAGTGTTGTTTCCTATTCCAAAATACGACGTAAAGCTTCTTAGCGTTTTTCTTCAAAAACGAGATTCAAATGTTAGCTTTACTGATAACACCCAAACAAGATCCGGTCAATCAAATTTCAGTTCACTATTACATTTAAGATGGTAAATATTCTGTTTACTGTACAGCTTCTACAATTTAATTATAAATAACCTAAACTTCCATTGGACATATCCAACAAATATTACCGCGCATCCTTGACCTACGAGGCTGAGTCAAATGAAAACCTTAAACTTGTAATAACAAATTGAAATTTCGCGCTGTTATCCTGTAAGTTAGTAAGCGTGCCACAAACAGCGTGCAGAATGGCCTGTAGATGGCAGCATAGTGCAGATGCAGACATACCGTCGCCCCAATTGCGACTTGCACCAGGGTAGAACAGCGCTCTGTTATTCGGTTTTTGTGTAGTGAAGATGTGAAACCTATTGAAATTCATCGACGAATGAAGGTTCAGTACGGTGATGCATGTTTGTCACAGTAGCAGGTGTACGAATGAAGTAGGAAGTGCGACAATGGTATGACTTCAGTGGAAGATGCTCCACGTCCAGGTCAGGCACAACGAGTTGTAACTCCACAGAACATTGCAGCAGTTGAAGCCATAGTGAAGGAAAACCGCCGAGTGACACTGAATGACACTGCAGCATGTTTACAGATTAGTCATGGTCAGGGGCGGCTGGTGGCTCTGAAAATTGGTGGTTCACAGAGTTATCCATGCAACTTAATTTTTTAAAGTAACAACATTTCTTTAAGCCTGTCACTACAGACTGCTCTACACACAAGTTAACGGTAATTCACAGCATATAACACAACATTCACATCTCATAAACACTAGAATATTTCTCGTATACATCGTTGTTAAAGTTCCTGTTAAAACATCTTGTTTTTGTTTTGACTATCTGTGTGATGTTTATTTTTGGCGTGGGTCTTCCAAGTCGCATAAGTTCAATTTTTTCTTCTAAGGTCATGTTTGAAAAAGGATGTGCTAAAAGACACTTTATGGAATTCATTGTTTCTTCTTATAACACAAGTTACCTGTATTTATATAAATATTTCTGATGCACTACTCAAAACACGGCAGAGCTAACAAAACACGGCACAAACCATGTGGCTATGTACTCGTAGGCTACATTTAACATAGGCGCAATAGATACCGCTACTGTGATGAAAGAACGACCAGCTTAGGCATCCACTAATCTCTGGCAGCTAGGTTAACCAACCACATGCAGCCATACGCCCCGCATCGTCCCCTACTTGCCTCGGCAAATCCTAGGTTCGCCCTGCCCTATACCTCCCTATTGTATGCCAGTGGTTTGCATCTGGGAGTGAACTACTTGGCACCTGCAAACAATACAGCGCGCTCAGGTCCCCTGCACTAGACAAGGTCGAAATGAACTCTTAATGGAACATGTCATTACATTAAAGGGAGACCCAGCATTTTGGTTGTAGCGCAAACATGCTACCCCCTTCAGAAGCCGCCGCTGGTCATAGGTCAGCACACTACATTGTGCATGATGTGCTCCACTCTCAAAAAGTGTCTGCAAGATGGGTGCCATGGCAGCTGTCTCCTGAAATTAGAGAAGGACGTGTTAATCCTTGTGAAGAACTTCTCCACGCGCTTTTGCTATTCTTACAGCTTCGTTGTAAGAATTGTTACTGGGTTCACTTCCACCAATCGGAAAGAAGAGAGCGGGCAAGGAATGGCGCCATCCCTCATCAGCAAAACCAAAGAAGTTTCGAAGAGAATCATCAGCAGGGAAGCTTATGCTGACTCTCTTGGTAGGAAAAAGGCGTAATTTTGGAGTATTACATGCCTAGAGGGACCACTGTCACCAGTACATCATACACATCATCTGCGGACTGCAATCAAATCAAAGCGACGTGGACTGCTGTCAGCAGGTGTCCTTTGGCAATATGACAATGCAAGGCCTCACACTGCCCGTACAACAGTTACAACAATCACAGACCTGCACTTTGAGTGTATTCCTCATCCACCATATTCACCAGACCTTGCCCCAAGTGATTCCCATACGTTTGGACCACTCAAAGACGCAATGGGAGGAAAGAAGTTCCGTTCCGATAACGAGGTACACCACGCGGTGCATGGGTTGCGTGGACTACCAAATTTTTTTTTCTAGAGGCATATATGTACTTTGTAAACGCTGGAGGACTTGCATTGAGCGTGGGGGAGATTATGTTGTAAAGTGATACAGATTTGTACCACTTCGGCACAGTAAGTAATATTTCAACAAAAAAAAAAAAAAAAAAAAAAAAAAAAAAAAAAAAAAAAAAAAAACCTTAAAGTTTTTGATGCATAGAGTCAACATGAAAAATTCAATGCCATGGCCGGGATTTGAACCACGGATCTCCGGGTTTCCGTCCAGTCGCTCTTTAGCTTTGAGCTATCATGGCCAACGTGCCGTCTTGACATTAGATTCTCCATTTGACTCATATATTTCCCCGGTAGACCACTAGGGGCTCTCGCATCCAAGATACACCGTTTGTGGCGACTTACCATCGTAAGTACTTGAGTCCCAGGCTTCATCATTTAACTCTTATTATTTTAATTAATTGATGTAAATTAATAATTTCTCCACACTTGCCATACATAGGCTAAGATTTTTATGGATATAGTCAACGTGAAGAATTCAATGGCATGGCCGGGATTTGAACCACGGATCTCCTGTTTTCCGTCCAGTCGCTCTTTACCTTTGAGCTACCATGGCCAACGTGCCGTTCTGAATTAAATTCTCCAGTTGACCCATATATTTCTCCGGTAGACCACCACCTTACTATAAGGATGGCACGTTGCCCATGGTAGCTCAAAGGTTAAGAGCGACTAGACGGAAACCAGGAGATCCGTGGTTCAAATCCCGGCCATGGCATTGAATTTTTCATGTTGGCTCTATCCATAAAAAATCTTAGCGTATGTATGGCTAGTGAGGAGAAATTATTAATTTTCATCCATTAACTAAAACATTTAAGGTTTTTATTTGACTCAGCCTCGTAGGTTGCCCAGAACTGACGTTTAACGCCACGATGCACAGTGGCATAAATTTTCTCAGCATGAGAGATAAAGTTAAAGCGAGGCAGTTAACTTTCATTTAAAACAATACATTATAAAGATAAGAGGGAATGCATTGCTTCATGAGAAACACTGCGATGTACAAGGCAGGCCCATTCTCTTCCATTTACGTTGCTATTTCATTAATCTCTGCGCAATTATCTTTAATGAGAAGCAAATCGTGCCGGACCAACACCTTATTACTTGTTGCTTACTTCACAACACGCCACAAAGAGGTAAAATAAACATTAAAAAAAGAAATTATACGTGCTCAACAGAGCAAAAAAATATTCCGCTGTTACAACATGTGATTCCCGTCCATAGAAGAAAAGAAACAAGAATAGTTTGGTTGTTAGGTGGAATGTCTCTTCTCACAGCTATACCTTCCTTGTAGTGTAATTATAATGTAACGTGTATGTGCAAAGGTTAAACTCCGATATAATTATTGTTGCTTTGCGGTTTTTCGATAATCAACTGATGGTACTCTCCTTCTTGCCTAACGATCGCGTCTTGTCCCTCTATTGTTTTTGCACGCCTTTCTGTAATTTCGACCTTCATTTCCGGGAAGTTGCTCGGCTAATGCTGGTCATCATCCAGCGACCTCCATGTTGCGCGCCAAACTTATCGTTGTTGCTCAAAGGCACATTTTATAGCTTTCGGTAGTTCGAATTAAAGCGTTCAATCCCCATGGGTACGTCAGCCCATTGTTTCCTGATCTTAGGTTAGCAAGTACAGGATTTTAGATACCAAAATATACTTATCCATTCAACATAAACTCAGACCATTAAGACTATTCCACCTTCCCAATAGTGAAACAATTTAAACTGTTCACCCTATCCCTTTCTTAGTTGCTTAACATTCTTCTTCTCAGTCAGATTCCCCCAGGGGCCTACAGCGGTAGGTAAGGGATTAGTGATCCCGGGGTCCCAAACCAAATCTGTCGATTGGGTGCCTCTGAGTGGTGAGAGAGCTAATGTCAAACGCCCAAACAAGGTCCACAGCCATGTCTGACACTTACCTGAGTGGGTTGGAGTAAATTAAAGTAAGGTCGGATTAAAGTCCAGGTGAGGCTAAGGAGGGGCCAGAGTGAGGCCGGAGCACAGACGGAGTGGGGCCTGAGTGGGGCCGGAGCGGAGCTGGAGCAAAACCGGAACGAGGCGGGAGGGAATCCGGAGCAAAGCTGGAGCAAAGCCAGAGCAAAGGCAGAGCAAAGCCAAAGCGGAGAGGAGCGGGACCGGAGCTTGCCAGAACCAGGTTAGTATGAATTCAGAGTGAAGCTAGAGTGAGTTTAGAAAGAAGCCAGAGCGAAGCCGGAACCTAGCCAGAGCCAAGCTAGAGTGAAGCCAATGCCAAGCCATAATTAAGTTAAAGAATCAAGTTAAAGTGGGCCAGAGAGAAGCCAGAGCGAAGCCAGAGGGGGTCCGGAGGTAGATTGGAGCCTAGCCAGAGCCAAGCCAGAGCCAAGTCAGAGCTAAGACAGAGCTAGGTTAGAGTGAAATACAGTGAAGTTTGAGTGAGATTACACTGAAGCTTGGGTGAAGCCAGAGCGGAGCCAGAACCAAGCCAGAGCAGGACCGGGGTGGTGGCCGGAGCCTAGCCAGAGCGAAACCAGAGCGAAGCAAAAGCCAAGCCAGATCAGGTCCGGGGTGGTGGCCGGAACCTAGCCAGAGCGAAACCAGAACGAAGCCAAAGCCAAGCCAGAGCTAAGTTACAGAATGAAGTTATTGTGAGGTCAGAGCGAAGCCAGAGCGGGACCATAGCGGGGCTGCAAGCTAGCCAGAGCCAAGCTAGAAGGAAGCCAGAGCCAAGCCATGGTTAAGTTAATGGATGAAGCTGGAGTGAGGCCAGAGCGAAGCCAGAGAGTAGCCTGAGCGAGACCGAAGGTACGGCGGAGCCTAGCCAATACAAAGCCAGAGCGAAGCCATAGCCAAGTTAGAGTGAACTCAGAGTGAAGTAAAGTGAGGTTATAGTGAAACCGGAGCGAAGCCAGAGCGGAGCCAAACCAGAGCGGGTCCGGAATGGTGGCAGGAGCCTAGCTAGAGCGAAGCGAGAGTTAAGTTACAGAGCGAAGCCAAAGTGGGACCGGAATGGGGCAGGAATGTAGCTAGAGCCAAGCCAGAGCCAAGTTAGAGTAAAATTAGAGTGAAGTGAAAGTGAGGTTAGAGTGAACCCAGAGAGAAGCCAGAGCGGAAGCAGAGTGGAGCCAGAGCAAAGTCAAAGCAAAGCCAAAGTGGAACCAGAGCAAAGTCAAAGCGAAGCCAAAGTGGAGCCAGAGCAAAGTCAAAGCAAAGCCAAAGTGGAGCCAGAGCAAAGTCAAAGCAAAGCCAAATTGGAGCAGAACAAAGTCAAAGCAAAGCCAAATTGGAGCCAGAGCAAAGCCAGAGTAAAGCCAAAGTGGAGCCAGAACAAAGTCAAAGCAAAGCCAAAGTGGAGCCAGAACAAAGTCAAAGCAAAGACAAAGTGGAGCCAGAGCAAAGTCAAAGTAAAGACAAAGTGGAGCCAGAGCAAAGTCAAAGCAAAGCCGAAGTGGCCCGCCTAGGTAGCGTGGTGGTAGAGCGTCTGCCTCACGTTCAAGAGGTCCCGAGATCGAATCTCGGTCAGGGTGAGTTACCTAGACAAGGCTTTTCAGGGGTTTCCCTTATCCAGAAAGACGAATGTCGCATAACTCTAAGCTCTATGAACCCTGGGCTCATTTGAGCATCATTTCCCCAATTCATTCATCGTCCGATATGACTTAACGTTAGAGGACGTAAACTTACACAAAAAAGTGGAGCCAGAGCAAAGTCAAAGCAAAGTCAAAGTGAAGTCAGAGCAAAGTGAAGCAAAGCCAAAGTGGAGCCAGAGCAAAGTCAAAGCAAAGTCAAAGTGAAATCAGAGCAAAGTCAAAGCAACGCCAAAGTGGAGCCAGAGCAAAATCAAAGCAAAGTCAAAGTGAAGTCAGAGCAAAGTGAAGCAAAGCCAAAGTGGAGCCAGAGCAAAGTCAAAGCAAAGCCAAAGTGGAGCCACAGCAAAGTCAAAGCAAAGCCAAAGTGGAGCCAGAGCAAAGTCAAAGCAAAGCCAAAGTGGAGCCAGAGCAAAGTCAAAGCAAAGCCAAAGTGGAGCCAGAGCAAAGTCAAAGCAAAGCCAAAGTGGAGCCAGAGCAAAGTCAAAGTAAAGCCAAAGTGGAGCCAGAGCAAAGCCAAAGTGGAGCCAAAGCGGAGCTAGAGCAAAGCCAGAGTAAAGCCAAAGCAAAGCCAAAGCAAAATCAAATGAAAGTGACAGTTAAGTAGAATACAGTTTCTTGAAAGGGCGCTGATGACCATGGAGTTAACCACCACCACCGCCGCCGCCACCGCCAACACCGCCGCCGCCGCCGCCACCACCACCACCACCACCACCACCACCACCAACCACCATTCCCACCTGGATTAACTTGCGGTGTATAATTCTTAATTACCATGCCTGATTGATGCCTGGTATTCCCAGTTCTCTGATTTCTTCATTCTTCCTATGATGTATGACACTTGCAGCCTGCAATTGGTCGTAACAGTCACATTTGCGAAGTTTGTATTATTTTTCTGCTCTTTAGTGTGACTCCGCGTTTCTAATTCATAAAACAAAGGCAGTGTGACCTTTGCTGCATGAAACTTAGTTTATTTCTTTTTCAAACCCTTATATTTCTTAATAATTGTCAACATCTTAGTAATTTAACTTCTAAAAATTAAATACGCATCCTATGTGTTGTCACTTGAACTGCCTATTAGAATAAAGTGAACATCGCTTCAGGGGCACGTACACTATAACATTACACACACGCAGGTAGGTTAAGAGAGAGACAGAAGGAACCCCTTGATCATATAAGTGGATAACGTGAGCAAAGCTATTGGTCGTGACACTATGAGTTTTAATTAGAAATGGGTTAAAACTTTAAATACAAATCTTACATCACCTTTTGCTAGTAGATTATACAGGCTTATTTTATGTTGAAGAAAAAAGATAACTTCTAATTGTGAACAAAACACAATCTAAAAAATAAAACAGAAAGGAACCAGAAGGGTTTCCTGAATATGAGACAGTTTGATCGCTATCCTGCAAACGAGTCAAGAAAAAGCACGTTTCACAACTAATTTATCCACTTAAATGTTCATGAGATCACGCTTAGAGGAAAGTGATCAAAGTAATGCTACACAAATACAGTATATAATGGTTTTTATGTCTCTATCTGCATGAGGAGAACCATGACCGTGCATGTGTGGTACAGAGAGTGGTTAACGGGTTCAAAGAAGCATGGCTCGTTTTCAATCAGATGGGCTGCAATTTGCTGCCATGCAAGATAATCACTGACTAATTAGATGTCATTATAATATAGCTCAGGCTTGAGATTAACGCTTTCTGGGCCGGTTTGATAGCCTTTCTCCGTTATTCATATGTCTGGACGTGCCAGAGGAACACCAGAGCATGTATAGTCAAAATTGCCTCCTGCTGGAGAAAGCTTATGAAAGAGCATTTTTCAGTGTTGAAAAGCTTGATGACTTTCTTTCTCTACATTATGTTATGAACTGGTAAAATTAACACTGTAAGGAAATTAAAAAATGATAAATAAATAAATTCAATTAATAACTTCCTATATTAAAATCTATGCAAAGTGTATGAAGCATGAGATATTCATGAGATAAGACAATTAACTGTTGAGAAAAAGTAAATTAGATTAAGTCAGTGTAGCTAATGTGCAGTATTTAACGCCCGCTTTTACTACATTCGGCACCGCAGGCGATGACACTGATGATATATGAGATGAAGATGGAGCACCGGTGGAATGAGATGGCGGGGGAAACCGGAGATCCCGGAGAAAAACCCCCCAGCGCCGTGTTGTCCATCACAAATCTCACTTTGCGGTCGCTTGGGATCGAACCCGGGCCGCCTTTGTGAGAGCCAAGCGGTCTAACCACTGAGCCACGGCGTGCCTCAGTGTAGCTATTACAGAGGGCAAATCAACAAGAAATCATTATTAGTTTAAAGGTCAGGTACCTCCAATTCAGGATGATCAGGAAGTTGCAAATACACGTGAAAAAGTTCAGAAAACAGGAAAGGGAAAGAATTCTTAATTTGTGGATACTCACGTGATCAGAACAATGACTTAAATCCGTAGCTTTTCACGATTTCTTAAGCAACTAGTTTTATCTAACTTAAGGTATTCCAGAAGAGTTGAAAAACTATTATTTGTTTCAAAGGGATGATGTATGTCCTTGCTAGTAGTAGTAAAGTCTGTTTAGATAACGCATGTGCAGTTCGGAGTCAAAGGAACCTGAGCCGCCCGCCCACTAATGACCGTCATAAATCTATCTCCACACTTCAGAAATGGAACACTGTCGTTGAGGACCAATAGCAACCCTGATTTTCTCGAAGTGACAGTCGCATGTCTACTCCACGTGGAGTCTCAGTTGCCAAAGTTCCAACTTCCAGTTGATCTGTTTCATTACGTGCAGAAATTTGTTGTGTGTCACAACGTGGAGACCGTGTGAGGGAAATGCAGTGGTAAATGCAAATGAAGCAGAGATAAATAATCAAAGTGAAGAGAGTGTGAATAACTGGGCCGTGTTATATTACTGGAAAAGGCTCAAAAACAAAGTTATAACGGGAACTGTTTCTAAGCAAATTCGAGCGCTGGTTTTGAACATATATAAATATGTGCTGACAAATAATCTTGCTAAGGGGTCGTGCAATGGACCTGATAATAAATTCTGGGTATTCACAGAAATACAGTAAGAAATATTGTGACGAAAGGAATACCAAAGACGCCGATCAAGTGTGAAAACAAAAGGAAACGTTTCTCTAAAGCAGATAAATTCACATGCGATTTAATTCGTCAAGAAATTTATAGATTCTATGCAAAAGGGAGAGCGCCCACCTTAGACGAATTGGTTGCACATTTGCAAGAAATTTTTGATTTTCCTTATGGGCGCTTCACCTTGCGCGGTCTCCTAAAGGAGCTGGGTTTCAAATACCGCACTTTGAATAAGTTAAGGGCTATTATGGAATCCAGTAGAATTGTAGCTTGGCGATATATATCAAAACTAAGGAAGGTTTGCAGTAATGGTCATAAGATAATTTATTTAGACGAAACCTCGTACGATACCCATGACGTATCGAGAAAGGTGGCAACCTGGCAGAACGGTCTGGGAGAAGGAGGGTCGGGGGTTTTAAAACGATTATAAGGGTTCGTCAAAGGCAGCAGCCGACGTGCACATGCGTTAACTAAACAGACTTTATATATAGCCGCGCTAACTTCTAGACAATGAGGACTAAGAGACTTCGCTCTCAGCCTTCGCCGAATGAACATGGCAGGGAAGAAAAGGAAGTCTACCAACGCAGATGAGCCTGTTAAGGCAACGGAAGAAGACGACGCAGCTCCTGCTTCGCTTCCAGCACCACCGCCTGGCTTGCCGCAATCTCTCGAAGCTCCCAAGATATCACCGCCGTTTCCAACGCCGATCACCAGTAATGCGGAAGCAGAAACTGTACCGCTGACCACACATAGCAAGCCTAAAGAAGACTCGCCACCAGGGCTATTACTTTTATAAGAATCGAAACATTTGAATACCTGTCTCTCTCCGAAATCAGCTCGCACAGAGCAGTGATCAGAAAACTACTTACAGTACTGTACTTAAAAACTCCAATTAACTTCAAGTAGATGTGTTATATTTTTGCTCAACAATGTCTAAACCAAGGAGGCCTAGTACAGATTTGGGACAGGAAGTGATGTAAAATTATAGTGTAATACATGAAAGTAATTATTAGGGATTATTTGAAGGAATTGTTGGGAAGAAAACTGTAAACAAAGTCTCTAAAACGCTGCTTTGTCTACTAAAAATTCCGCTTAAAGTCTCTGAGATTGAATTGAAACGCCTGGAGATAAGATGATGGGTATACCGAATAGGTCTTTGCTCCACGTCACCAATACGGAATTCCAAGCCTAATAATTACGATGTGAAATACTTTGTTCCACTGTAAATATGGGTTAAAATGACAAATGATACACAAATGGCTGAAGTTGTGCTTTCTAGAATCTTCATTTATAGGAGGAAGAAAAAAGAAAGAAAATAGTTCCAATGCACTTGCGATCTCGAGCAGATATTTGTTTCCCTATGTAATAAGAATAAATCAATATTAAATTTATCGCCGACATCACCTGCCTGCAATAACGTTAACTTGAAATTACAAACCTGAAGAACAGTAATTAGTATGAATATAATAAACAGCTACAGAAATGAGGGTCTGGGAAAAGAAGGGTGAATATTGTAAAAGAAGCCAGTCGTTGCAGGAGTTCTGCGTACGGGGCTTCACAGAAGGTTCTTCGTCACTAATGACGAGCTGCAGACATTAACAACTTCTTTGGCAGTTGGCAAAGCGTGAAAGCCTGCCTGGTCTACCTGCTGACTGGCGTCTTAGTTCGATATAATTACCGCACCCTTCCTCAAGAAACCCAGGGCGGTAATCAGGGGCAATTGTACCCACCGCCGCGCCGTTCGGCCGCCACTCGGTGACAAAGCAAATTACACATTCCCTCACATGAAAAAAAAAAAGTTCTGATTAATTGGAGAAACCAACCGACTGCCTTTTATTAACATCCCTGTTTCCGTCTTCACGAAACCTGAGATATTTTATGTGGCTCCAACTTTTAGGTTAGTCTCTCTGGCTCTATTATTCTCACGCAGGCTCATTGCGTTTTGATGAGACAACAGTCGTTATCGAAACAAAGATGTTGATGAGTGTTCACTTCCATCACATCCCATTTCTTTGAAGAACCACGCGTTGAGCTCTCTCACTGTGCTTGAAGTAAATGCTGTAGTTTTCCTGGTTTAGGTCTTAATTTCGAAGAATACTGTATCATGGGGTCACATAGCCTCTACATAAATTGATTACACTGCGCAACAAAAGATAATTTTTGAATGCTTCGAGCACTTCATGAGGCAATTCCTACTAATTTTGGGTTGAGAAAATCAGATATGACAGTATAAGGATTTTAGTTTCTAGTTTCTATGATGGTTGTTTTGTTTTTCTAATTTACGTCCTCCAACGATAAGTCATATCGGAATTGGGTTAAATGATGCTCTAATGAGCCCAGGGTCCATAGAGCTTAGAGTTACCCAATATTCGTCTTTTAGAATAAGGGAAAACCCTGTAAAAACCTTATCCAGGTAACTCATCCTGACCGAGATTCGAACTCGGGACCTCTTGAATGTGAGGCAGACACGCTACCACCACGCTACCTAGGTGGGCTAGTTTCTATGATATACACAAGGTGGAAGTATTACATATTAATGGATTGAGAGAAAAGGATACATTTTAATTACATACATGCTAACAACAATGAAAGTGCATTTGATTTTTTAACTGGTAATTACATGCTAAGAGTTCTAAATTTCTGGAAAAATACTTCGCAGATAGTCGTGTCTGAAGAGAATCATGTGGTGGCCTATTGACTTCGTCGTCTTTTAGCTTGCCTCTTGTGATGGAGTTCCACAGAATCCCTATACAAAGACCAACAGTAATCCGCAAGCATTACGTCATTCCAACGACCCTGATATCTTTGTCCCATAACAGAAATGTCCTGATGGAATCTCTCCCCATGTTCATCACTAACAGCTCCACAACTAGGGGGGAAAAAGTCTAGGTGGCAGTGGAGAAAATGGATCTTAAGGGACATGTTGCATCCAAGGTTACGGTATTTTTGCAGGAGGACTGTCGCCAAATGCTTGTAGTTGTCATCTACGGTATTTTGACTCCCAAAAAAAAAAAATTCCCCAAAATTAAAAATCTTCACTCTAAAACATGAAATGTCACTTTATCTTCAAAACAATAGCGAATCTATCATTTTTAATGTTATTTTTTAATTCAGCAGAAGGAATTGCGTGTAAATTCACTATTTTTAAGCCCGAAATATTTGCATTGTTGCCCAGTGTTATTAAAACCATCATTTGATTCTATAAAGAGAAATTTATTATGAACCACAATGGAGAAAAGGGTATACTCCCCTCTTATTTAAGAAATAATTTAAAGCTTATATAGAGATAAAAAAAATTATAATAAATACAGGCACTATAAAAACAGAAGAAAATAAAAGCAAATCAAGGAGTAAGACAGGGATGTAGCCTTTCTTCCACACTATTTAATATATACTTGGACGATTTCATAAAAACTTGAAAGAAAAAACAGAACTGAAAGAACATATGAATAGAATGGATGAAGTAAGAGTAAATTAGAAGATACAATCCCCGTGGAAGAAGAAATGTAGTACGCCCTAGAAGATGGGAATAGTTTATGGAATGCGAAGACGGAACAGGCAGAAATGCATAATCCCTGAAGTGAAGACGAATAAGAAGAAAACCTTCATATTAATTAATTTATGCAGTCCTTCACTGATTTTAAAACAAACTGTGTAACTTAACAACTCCAGACTCCAGGAATAAAATACAATCGTAAGTATTAAGCAGAGCAGAAATTTAATATACGAGGGCTGCTCAATAAAGAATGATCATCACTTTTACGGTCATAATTTTTCGCAGTAAAATTGAATCTTATTATACTCTGTTAGCTTAATGTAAAACAAACACGCCGTAGTAGTTTCATTGTTGGTACTCCTGGTTCCCGCCTGTGAGAACCAGGTAAGTTCAGACATGTTCAGTGTCGTCTACCGCTGCAATGGAGGTAACATACAGTTAAAGCTAATGTTAGAGGAAGATCCGGAGTTTATTTCAAACGTAATCACTGCTGATGAAACTTGGCTACATCATTTTGATCCTGAGAGCAAACAGCAAAGCTCAGTGTAGAACTCTCCTTCATCACCAACCCCCTGAAAAAGCAAAAGTGGTTGCTTCTGCTGAGAAAGTAATGATCATCTCATTCTTTGATATTCATGGAATGATTTATCAGCATGTTGTACCTGCACACACATCAGTGACTGGACAATAGTACAGGGATGACCTGAAAGCATTGCAAGTCCATATCAGTTGAAATAAGACCACAAATCCATGAAGCAGGCTGGTTGCTGCACCACGATAATGCGCGGCCGCATATTGCCAATGTTGTTGCTGAATATCTTGCAAATATCAACGTGAAGTGCATCCATCAACCTCCCTATAGTCCGGTTTTAGCCCCATGTGACTTTTTTCTATTCCCTAACTTGAAGAAATGCCTACGTGGGAGGCATTATCCATCATCAAAAGTAGTGGTGAAAGCTGCGGAGGCGAATTTGAAGGATCTCTCTAAAATGGTTTCCAGCATGTCTTTGAAGACTGGCAGAAACGCTGGGACAAGTGCATCGTATTCAGGGGAGACTATTTTGAGAAGGACTATCAAAATTATGAGGATAAGTAAAGGTATATTGTCAAAAAAATGTGATCATTCTTTATTGAACAGCCCTCGTACAACCACTCACGTAAATCCTGTATTGGAAAAAAAAAAAAAACATGGTATAGTTATATCCTCCGGAAACAGATCAATTAGAGACAGAGGTATTGGAAAAGATATCAAATGTGTAGCACACTCCTGGGTGATAGGATATCTGGTTACACCTAAGATCTACGATGCTCTCAGATTTCGGGAAGGCAATCAATCCAGCAGCAACTAGGGATTGTCATCCTTTATTAAAGAATAAATTGCTATTTAAGCCTTTATATGTCAACTATAACAGCATGACATCACCAAAATTTGTTTATCTCTCAACTAAGCGAAATTTGAAGGTGAGATGTTTATGAATTTGAGAGAGTGGCAAAATTCCACTGTTATATATACCATTATCTCTGGTCTAGATTGCCACCCAAGAATCTCTGGGAAACAGTCATCCAATACCTAAATGAAAACTGCCTGTTGGCTAACAAAGAAAGTAAGTTTAGGCAATGGGAAGGGAATTAAAGATCTTAGCAGGTATCTTTTCGTCTAGTAAATGTCAATTTCTCCAATAATTGAATGTTTTATTAAGGATAACTAAACACTATAGTAAAACAACTTCACTATTACTTAATATATTCCCAATATTTTGGGACCAGTTTCGAAGCAACTGTGCTTCATTTTCAACCTGCCAGCCTAAAACTGACGATGCTGACACTAACTGGCTGACCTTGACCACTCCCGGAATTTGAAGAATAGCTCCGTATCTTACTGCCTTCTACCGGGGACAACATAAACTTATGACATCTACTTGTGGGATATCTAAATTTATCACGCGATCTCTATTTTTCAAAATAAGTATTTTCTTCCAAACTATTAAATCTATTCGCTCGTTCAACTGTTCCAATAATTTAACTTATGGGTTTATTTCAGGTTTAGATGATCAAAAATGATCAGTCACTGCCGATTTATCTGTTTATATTTAATATTTCTGAAACGATCCTTCGTTCTGGTTTCTACATTACGTTTAGTTCTACCAAAATAAATCTTGTGGCATTCTAAGCAGCTAACTTTAGAAATGTCAGATTTTTGCTGTCTGAAATTTTGTGTTTTTTTTTTTTTTTGAAAATTATAGTACATTTCTTATTTTGTATTTATTTTGGGGTGCCAGTATTATACTAACTTCTTTGAAATTTTTGTTTGAATTTTATATTTGCCTATAGATGTTAAGTAAATTTTTGAAAATATAACCAGTTTTTGCTTTTTTAAGAGCTTAAACATTATTCACACTTTTTTTGGGGGGGGGGTATTGTGGCTTTGTGAGTTTGTAGAGTTAAAAGTCCAATTTGCAGAAATTCAACATGTTATTTATTTCCGTATAAATACACTTTGGTCAACCCTTACAGTAAAAGAATTACGTAACATATATCAATACAATGCTCAAGGTTGTTGACCACAAAAGAGTTCACTTTCAAAACACAGCTGCACGACGACTCCTTCATTACGACTGTTAACGTTTTCAACATTGTAACCATTGTTTTCAATTTATGTGAACTTTATAGCTTTATGCTGCAAATTTAGAAGTTCTAAAGCATCATCTACGTATCCCTCAGGAACTATAACAATACTGTCATCTACGTATCTATATAATATTTTAAAAATTGAATCATACGCTTACTTCTGTTTCAAAAAAAACTCATAAAAAGATCAGCAAAAATATGTGATAGAGGGGAATATTTTATATTCAAATTCTATATATTGCAATGTTTTTCTAAGTTTTAATACGAGGAATGTTCAACGTACCTTGACTCATCCTCATAATTTTGACGATCCTTCTCAAAATAGTCTCCCCTGAATGTGATGCACTTGTCCCAGCGTTTCTGCCAGTCTTCAAAGACATGCTGGAAATCATTTTTGAGAGATCCTTCAAATCCGTCTCCGGAGCCTTCAGCACTGCTTCTGATGATGCACAATGCCTCCCACGAAGGCGTTTCTTCAAGTTAGCGAATAGAGAAAAGTCACATGGGGCTAAATCCGGACTATAGGGAGGGTGAGGGCAACAGCCAGCATCCAGCCTGCTTCACGGAAATGTGGTCTTTTGCACCTGATATGGACTTGCAATGTCTTTAGAACATCCCTGTAGTATTGTGCAGTTCCTGATATGTGTGCAGGTACAACATACTGATAAACCATTCCATGAATATCAAAGAATGAGATGACCATAACTTTCCCAGCAGAAGCAACCACTTTTGCATTTTTGAGGGTTGGAGATAAAAGAGATTTGCACGCTGAGCTTTGCTGTTTGCTCTCAGGATCAAAATGATGTAGCCAAGTTTCATTAGCAGTGATTACGTTTGAAAGAAACTCCGGATGTTCCTCTAACATCAACTTTAACTGCATGTGTTTAACTGCATGTGAATGTCCTTTTGTTCGGGAATCAACAGTCTTGGAACACATCATGCACAAACACGTCTCATGTGTAATGTTTCGCTCACCATGGTGTGGGTGGCACCCAATGAAATTTTCAGTATTTCAGAAAGTGATCTTAAGGTAATTCGTCTATCCTCTCTCACAATGGCAGCAGTAATGTTGATGATTTCTTCCGTAAGACCAGTAGTTGGAGCACCGGTTCCACCTTACTTTGAAATTGACTGTCTCCGCTCTTTAAACATTTTAAACCACCTTCGAGCTGTGCTGTCGGGAAGAACAGACTCTCCATAGGCCTTCTGTAACATTGTATAGGCCTCAACTGAAGATTGGTTGAGACGAAAGCAGAATTACAAAGCGGCATATTGTTCCTCGCGTGTTACCTCCATTGCAGCGGTAGGCGATACTGAACATTTCTGAACTTGCCTTGTTCTCACAGGTGGGAACCTGGAGTAACAACAATGAAACTACCACGTCGTGTTTATTCACATTAAGCTGACAGAATATAATAAGGTTGAATTTTAGTGCGACAAATTATGACCGTAAAAAGTTATGATAATTCTTTATTGAACGGCCCTCGTATAACCATTTTATATTAAGGAAACCCTTTCTCTTCGCTGGAATAGTTGAGTAACGAGTTTGATTAAACTATCATATATTTACGATATGTTGATGGTAAACCAAAGTGCATCTTCGATGTTCTTGAAACAACATCTGTAAACCTCGTCATACTGGTAAACGTTTGCACAAATTGTAAATCGAAAGTGATACACAAAATTGTTACACAAATAATGAGATCATATTAAGGTACACCATTTATTCTAAAGGTATTGTTTCCCTCTACTTTCACTTTTCTCAAACAGGAAAGTGTTACTCATTTGTCTTTTTTTGGCTATGCAAATAGAATAGAGTTTCAAAGGCACCACAGAGCAACCACTTATAAAACGGTTTCTCCCCACTGCATTACCATATTTACATTATACCCAGGATGTATATATGCATTTCTATAAATGTCTCTCTCGTTTAATGTGATGTATATAGAAGAATAAACTTAGGTTTGCATCATATTTTACAAAACTTAGAAATCATATCCTAGCTGGCGACAGAAGCTTCGAGACATTTCCTCCCAAGCAAAGTTTTAGGAAGTGTAGGGTCATTCTCTTCTCACCCTACATACACCCTAGTAAAATCCCACCGCCACCTTCATTATTTTCCCGTTAGTTCAACAAATCCGAGCAACCCCCCACCATTTGTTCCACGTAAGACAATAACTACGTTCACTCCCTTCTCCGATTTCCTGGCTGGCTAGGCAATTAAAACTACCAAGGTACAGTTTTCTCCTCGGGGACTACCATCAGATGATTCTCCATTAAGAAAGCAATATGTTCCGACCATCTGTAGTTAAATTACTGCTATCAGAAATTACTGAGTCCCGGAAATAGTTAACAGAATAAACTAGAAACAATAATTATATGACTTCAAAAATAGTGATTATTCTTATTGGCTTTCATGCTCAAAGAATTAAGGGAAATTGTAAAAATACAACCCTCTGTGTCCAGCTAGTAATAGCTTGTTAGCGAGAACAGTTCATTGTCTTCCGCCTGCTTTTTCTTCTTATTCTTATTTTTCATCAGAAATCTGAGAAAGAAACCTGTATTACTTACATTTTAATAAGCTAATATGGTAGCTGATTTTGGACACAAGAGGAAACTGTTACTTCTGTTTTCACTTACAAATATATTTTCAGACTTATGCATATTATTATAATTCCTCCTCTCCCTCCTCTCCCTCCTCTCACTCCTCTCCCCCCTCTCCCTCCTCTCCCCCTCTCCCCCTCTCCCTCCTCTCCCTCCTCTTCCTCCTCTCCCTCCTCCCCCTCCTCTCTCTCCTCTCCCTCCTCTCCCTCCTCTCACCTCTCCCTCCTCTCCCTCCTCTCCCTCCTCTCCCTCCTCTCCCTCCTCTCCTTCCTCCTCCTCTTCCTCCTCTTCCTCCTGTTCCTCCTGTTCCTCCACTTCCTCCACTTCCTCCTCTTCCTCTTCTTCCTCTTCTTCCTCCTCTTCCTCCTCTTCCTCCTCCTCTTCCTCCTCTTCCTCTTCCTCTTCCCCTTCCTCCTCCTCCTCTTCCTCTTCCTCTTATTCATATTATTATCATTATTATCATCATCATCACCATCATCAAAACATTTCTGTGTGTCAAACAAATTTTAAAGTTCAACAGTCAGTGAATTGGTTTGTTTCTCCTCTTTGGCCGCGCCGTGGCTCAATGGTTAGACCGCTTGGCTCTCACCAAGGCGCCCCGGGTTCGATCCCAGGCTACCGCAAAGTGAGATTTGTGGTAGACAACTCTGGGGCGGATTGTCTCCGGGACCTCCAGTTTCCCCCGCCATCTCATTCCACCGGTGCTGCATCTTTATCTCATATATCATCAGTGTCACCAACTGCGGTACCGTATGTAATAAAAGCGGGCGTTAAACACTACACATTTCATTTCATTTCTCCTCTTTGTACCTTTTTTTTCTAACATTCATTTTAATCTCACTTCAGCTTTGATCCAATTTTGATGAACAAAAATGTGTTCAATATTTTTAAAACTTTAATCGTGAAACAGTTATTTTTGGTTCAATTTTATTTAAACTTAATTTTAGATGTATTGAATAAAAAGCGAGATTTAATATAACAAGTGAAAGTGTAAAAGTAGTCTGATAGTTGGAAGAAAAGAAATTGAATACGATTTTAATAACAAGAAAATTAATGTAAATTTAGAAGAAATATTATTTTGAGTGTTAAATAGTGTAGAAAAGTGATTTGAAAGGAAAGATATAAAATATTACTGAATATTATAACGAACATAATTATAACTAGCTTTGACGTGGACCATTAGTAAAATGTTGACTTGCTATAGCAATGGAAGTACCATTAAGTCGAGACTGGCTGAAGTAAGCCTTCTTCAACACTTAGCAGTCGTCAGGAACGGACGTCTGTGTGAAGGTCCATAGTTCTGCAGAAACTGATGAGGTGCATATAACACAGCAAAGGCTGCACAAGGTTTTTAATATTATATAATATCCAAGTTCACTAAAACTTACTATTTTTTTAAGTGTTTAAGAGTGTTATTTCAAACTGATTGTTGTCAACTACAGAGGTCCTACTCCAATTAGTCCAGGACACGTAGGTCCATGGCCTCCTTCAACCAGGGAGTTACCGAGCTGTCCCAAAAGGGCGCCCGGCGCTTCCGTTGGTTTTTCCATAGGGCAAGACCTGTAGACTAACAAGCCCCCCTCCCCCATCTACTCCTGTAGACTCAAGACGGGATGGAAGTGCATACGCCACTTAGGCGCGCCAACTCCAAAATGGGAAGGCTACGGATATGACCTCGGTGGGGCTGCCTGGTGATCTAGCACACCTACTAGCTACGCTGGCTAGTACGCGGGAATATTAATGGCTTCCCTCAACCACGGTTATCAGGAACCACTGCCTCCTCGAGTCCAACTCAATCCGAACAACTCCCATTCTGGGAGGGGCTCGGCATGTTCGGCCCGAGGCTCCTCTAGTAACTTCAGAGGTACCACGTGTGCTAGGGGTCCGCAGCGACCGCACCACGGCAGCTGAAGGGGACCTTTCAATCTGATTAACTAAAAAAAAATTAATTTGGAAAAGAAGATATTAAAAAGTATTTCTTCTTCATACAAATTCACGATCACTCTTCATCTGTGACCGCACCCTGAAATTGGATATCATGTTAAAATAATAGCAGGCGAAGTAAGTTCCAGAGTCGAGCTTCGAGATAATCTAAGAGGAGTTTATCGCAGAACATCACCTCAAACAAATGCAACTTTCGTTACAAATGGCTTCCCAACGTGGTGCATCATCTTCATTTTTTTTTTTTTTTTTTTTTTTTGTAATTTACGTCCTCCAACGTTAAGCCATAACGGACGATGATTGGAGTGGATGAAATGATGCTCAAATGAGTTCGGGGTCCATGGAGATTAGAGTTACCCAACAGTCGTCTTACAGGATAAGGGAAAACGCCGGGAAAATCCTTATCCAAGTAACCCACCCTGACCGACATTCGAACTCGGGACCTCTTGGACGTGAGGCAGACATGCTACCACCGCGCTACCGAGGCGGGCTGTCTTCATCTTTACTACACCCCAATGCCATTTGTATAAATTTCGTTTCATTCATAAATGGGAATTAATCTTTCCTCTAATGTTATAGGGTTGCTCCAAAACATGAATTTGGCGTTTAGACATCTTTATGAAAAAAGGAAAAATCTGATGTGTGCAGTCAGCTAGACTTTAAATACCTCGTGTAAACTATTTTTACAATTTTGTTGTAGGTGGAAGGAGTATATGTGAATATATCGCTTTAAGTGATTGTCAAATCTTTTAAGACCTGGAAGTTATTTGTTTCCCTTAACACTCTGTTCTCTTTGCATAGCCAGATCATAAATAAACGTATTTCTTCGAATTTTGAAGTTGATAAGTATCTGAAAATTTAAACTATGTTGTTGTTTTCAAATGCTATGCTTTGGCAATGAAGCCATTAGCTCTCTTGCTCTCCAATATTTCTGTGTAGTGGATCCGGCAGGTAGGGCTTCACAGGTTAAAAGATGTTCTTCAGTCATTTCCTCTTCTTTCTTGCACAGAGGACAATTTGGACTTGTATAAATTCCTATTCTGTGTAAGTGTTTGGCCAAATAATCATGTTCCGTAAGTAATCTAAAATTTGCTACTGCAGCTTTACGTGGGATTTCTGGAATAATTTCTGGATTTTTAATTAAAATGGTCCATTTATTATGTTTGGCTTTGTTAGATATTGATTGTTTTCTATATTTGCTTTTGATTAATCTTTTTATGGATCTAAAGGGTAAGTTTTTACTTTTGTTCTGAATTAAATTTGTACCTGTTTTGGCAAGAAAATCAGCTGATTCATTTCCAGCAATTAATTAAACTATTAACAATACATACTGTCACAGATCGCATTGTTGTGGAGCTGCCGCACAGCTAGAGCTGGGCGCGTGGGCAGAAAAGAAAGAGAGAGTGGCGCGTGGGCAGGAGAGCTGGACAGTTACCAAGAGGAAGAACGGGACAGAGAGAGGCTCTGTATAGCTCCGTCTTTCTCTTGCCGTCGCGACTGTTCTCGGAAAGTCTACGGCATTTTAGAACAATGATTGGGAGATATAAATGGCGGAAAAGTGTGAGAAGTAGTAGATGAGTTGCGTTGTGTCAGTTTACGTGCAGCAAAGCACCGAGACGACCTTAAAGACAATTGATTGTCAATATCACGTCTTTTTGCTGCTGCAAGGGTTGTACAAAAGTTTCTGTTTACTGCAGTAAAATGTCTTAAATTTCTGCAAACCAGACTTTTCATTTCACGTAATCTTCGAAGTCACAATAATGTCGCGAGGCCGTTATCAACCATAGCGCGTCTAGTGTACACAAAGAGTCGGCAGATAACGATATTGCCGATAAATAACAGACGGATTGTGTATCCCGGAGGTAAAGGACTTGCCAGCATAGATTAAGTTACGCTTCTGGAAAGTTATATAATAATAATAAATATAATAATAATAATAATAATAATAATAATAATAATAATAATAATAATAATAATAATAATAATAATAATAATAATAATAATAATAATAATAATAATAATAATAATAATAATAATAATAATAATAATAATAATAATAATAATAATAATAATAATAATAATAATAATAATAACAATAATAATAACAATAATAATAACAATAATAATAACAATAATAATAACAATAATAATAATAATAACAATAATAATAATAATAATAACAATAATAATAATAATAACAATAATAATAATAATAACAATAATAATAATAATAATAATAATAATAATAATAATAATAATAATAATAATAATAATAATAATAATAATAATAATAATAATAATAATAATAATAATAATAATAATAATAATAATAATAATAATAATAATAATAATAATAATAATAATAATAATAATAATATCATAATAATAATGATGATAATAATAATTTTTCTAATAATAATATTATCAGCATATTTCATCAGCAGTGATTACGTTTGAAAGAAACTCCGGGTCTTCCTCTAACATCAACTTTAACTGCCTGCAGACGTGCATGCTAATGTCCTTTTGTTTGGGAATCAACAGCATTGGAAACCATCGCGCACAAACACGTCTCATGTGTAATGTTTCTGTCACCAACGTGTGGGTGGCAACCAATGAAATGTTGAGTATTTCAGAAAGTAATCTTAAGGTAATTCGTCGATCCTCTCTCACAATGGCAGCAGCAGTGTTGATGTTTTCTTCAGTAAGAAGAGTAACTGGAGCACCGGGTCCACCTTCCTTTGAAATGGACTCTCTCCTCTCTTTAAACATTTTAAACCACCTTCGAGCTGTGCTGTGGGGAAGAACAGACTCTCCATAGGCCTCCTGTAACATTGTACAGGCCTCAACTGAAGATTTGTTGAGACGAAAGCAGAATTTCAAAGCTGCATATTGTTCCTCGCGTGTTACCTCCATTGCAGCGGTAGGCGATACTGAACATGTCTGAACTTGCCTGGTTCTTACAGGCGGGAACCAGGAGTACCAACAATGAAACAACAACGGCGTGTTTGTTTCACATTAAGCTAACAGAATATAATAAGTCTGAATTTTAGTGCGAAAAATTATGACCGTAAAAAATTATGATCATTCTTTATTGAACAGCCCTCGTAGTATTTTTTATGAAGTTAATCACTTAAATTTTTCCATACTGATAATATTAGCTTCTCTAACATTTTAAGTCGTTTTCGTTTTGTTCTAGTCAAAGCATCACGTAGTGAACAAGTCTTAAGGATTAACTATCGTTAAAGCCTGTTGCATTCCTTGATCTCAAGTAACATGAAGTAGAAGAGGATAGTTTTTGGAGGGTTGGGTAGAGAAAATCATGTGAATGCAACACAACAGTTCTTGTTGGGGGTTGCCTGTTACGATGCTATGTTACAATGTTATGTGATAATTTGCTAAAGCAATCATTCCTACTCCCGCTCGTTCACATGCACGCTTTACAGTTGCTTAAACTCTGGGAAGGGAGTTTGGCCATTGTTTTGTTTACACTTTCCCTCTATTTCTGAAGCTATGTCTAAAACATTAAACTTATAAGAAAAGTTTATCCACTGATGTAGATTATCTGCTTGGATATTAAACAATAAAACAGAATGGCAGCCGGAAAAGGAGCCCTACGATAGTTTCGTCCTTAATTTTCAGGAAGAAACAAACAAAAGGAACCCGACGTTTTCATTGTTATATCAAGGCGTGGTTCTGGGGCGAAAGGTTACACCGCCCAGTAGATCCCGAGGGACAAATTTGTCGTTTCCCTGAAAAGGAGATCTTGATATATCTAACAAAAAAACTTTCTTGTTCGTCCTGCTTATACTGGGGTGGGACTGGAGGAAAAGTAAACGCTAAGAAAGAACAACATGTGAGGGCCATCGTGCGAGAAAGGGGAGGAACGGGGCAAATCCCGTCCAATCTATCATGACGCCTACACTCCTCGCTTGCATTTACATATCTCCTCATGCAAATCCTTCTAGCTGCTTGGAGTAAGCGTCAACGCTTGTCAATACTTATCGTCCAGCGCTAGGGTTCGACCACACGCGCGCGCATCCGAATTTATATGCTGATACCATATTCTCCTATCGAATGTTTGACAATGACGTACCTGAGCCGCTTCCGCTTTTGTTAAAAGGATTCACGGTTTTATTTCTGTGAACCCACTCATGTATCAGATTTTATTTACTCATAACTAAAATGAAGTAACTTATTATTTTTATAAGTTACTATTTTTCCTGCAATTACAGGTAATGCAAACTGTATCACCACCCACTTAAAAAGTTGAAAGAGAAATCACGCAGCTTTATGTGTGGAAATTTGGTGTTTTGTTGCTTAAGGAAAGATTTTAAAACAAATAAGAGTTTTAACTATTTAGGATGCAACATAAGTTTTAGAAACAATGCTGATATATAAGAAAAAGTAAACAAATGCCGAGCAATATGAGGGACAATCCAAAGAACTTTTAAAAGCAGAGTGACAAAGGATACGTAAATGAAAATGTATAAGGTAATGGCTATTCCAACTTTACTATATGGAAGCGAAACCTGGGTGCCAACACAAAAGGATTTAAATAAAATACAGACTGCAGAAATGAAAATTTTAAGAAGTGTTAAAGGTTGTACAATATTGGACAAAATAAGAAATGAGGATAATAGAAAGGAATTAGAAATCGAACCAATCCATGACAAAATATCAGAACGAAGGCAAAATGGCATGAACATATATTAATAATGGAGGATAAATAAATAAATAAATAAATAAATAAATAAATAAATAAATAAATAAATAAATAAATAAATAAATAAATAAATAAATAAATAAATAAATAAATAAATAAATAAATAAATAAATAAATAAATAAATAAATAAATAAATAAATAAATAAATAAATAAATAAATAAATAAATAAATAAATAAATAAATAAATAAATAAATAAATAAATAAATAAATAAATAAATAAATAAATAAATAAATAAATAAATAAATAAATAAATAAATAAATAAATAAATTCTACATTCTTATGTTCCGATTACTTGAATCTATATCGGAACCTAAATTAACATTCTAACCTTTTGTTTTTATCTTTACATTTAATTTAACTTTGTTTATAATTTTGTAGGCAAATTACATCTAATTAACTGCTTAACTTTGCAGTTGCCTAACCTATCAGTCATCATTTCTTCTTGATGACTGAACCTAACCTAAGTGTAGATTGAACATTTATACGTTTGTTTATGTTTTAATATATTGCTGTCAAGTCTCGAATTTATACTCTTCTATAAGGAGTTCCTTCTATTTATGTTTCCTATCCTGTGATATTTTGTATTCCGATGATTTCCTCAAGTTCCTCATCTATGTCATCTAAATCTGCCAATGTTTGCTCAAATATAGGACTTAGGTCTCTTCGCTGCTCCTGTCTTTCGATTAGCCTTATGGATCTTCTTACTGGTATCAATGTGGCAGTTCTCTCAGGTTCCCTATGTCTGCGATCCCTACGTAGGGTGTACTCTTTCCATGCCTTTGATGATATATAGTTAGTTCATCAAGTTTCTTAAAATCAACCTCGTTTCTTACAATTGTCCAAGTGTTTTTGCCTTGAAGCTCCTGTCTTAATTCACCAACTTGATTGTCATGTATCCCACACTCAAAAGTTTGATGTTCGGGTGTATCATCTATTTCACATATAGTGCACAGCCTTGTTTCTCTTCTTCCTATTCTATGTAAATAGGTGGCATATGGTCCATGACCGGTTATAAATTGTATAATTCCTTTGGACGGGTTGAAATGCTTCATTTTCAATCTTTCATTTATATCTGGTAGTATTTCATGTACTCTACGGCCCTCTTCTATATTATCCCATTCGTGCTGCCAGTCCTTAAAAAGTTTCCTTCTTATCTGCCATCTAGTTTCACACTCCTCTCCTACTATTTCAGCTACTTTCTCCTGTCCTTCTTCTTACGCCAATAGTCCGCTCCTCTAAATCTTATTAATAGATCCATTGGCCATATTCCGAGTATTACAAGTAGCGCCATGGTGGGGGTAGTCTTTGTAGCTCCTGCATATCTTAATAATATTAATATTAATATATTAATATTATATATTAATAATGGAGGATGGAAGATATCCAAATGCAGTGTTAAACTATAATCCACAAGGAAGAAGAGACAGGAAGACCCAGGAAACGCTCGCTCGTCGTGCTGGCTGGCTGTATCTAGCCAGAAGGTTTTTGCTGCGTGCCCACCCATTTTGGGTTTAACCGCAGGTAAGGTTTGTTCGGGATGTGTAGGTTGACTTGTGGGTTTTTAGGTTGAAATTAATTTTGTAAGGCTACTGTAATAGTTGTACCTTGGGAATGAAAGGACAGGATGCAATGCCTAGCAACCTGGTGTTTTGTTTCTGAAATTAAGGTTGGTAATTTTGATGCCAAACAGCTTAGGAGACATATGTGGAGCTCAGCTTTAGCTGCTGTTAGGATTAGCTCCTGGGTTATCTTGGGTGTCCGCAAGCCATCCGGGGTACCCGATGTAGGCTAGAGCGACGTCTAGTGGGGTCATAATCTCCCAATGATCTGACAAAGCCGCTTCTATGGTTGGGTAAATTGGCGTATAATTTTGATAGGAAACGCTGGAGAGATCTATGAAGCCGGAACGGGCGAAATGCCCAAACCATGGAGTAAAGAACAACAAGAACAAGAAGAACAAGAACAAGAACATGAACATGAACAAGAACAAGAACAAGAAGAACAAGAAGAAGAATTTTAAGGATGTACATAGGTGAAACTTATCAAATTTACATTTATAAACATACATGTTTTATTTATTTATTTTTTTAATTAGAGTCAACTGAAAAATTCAATGACATGGCCGGAATTTGAACCACGGATCTCCTGGTTCCCGTCCAGTCGCTCTTAACCGCTTGAGCTACCATAGCCAACGTGCCGTCCTGACATTAAACTCTCCAATTGACTCATATTTTCCCGGTAGACCACTTAGCGTTCTCATATTCGAGATAAACATTTGTGGCAGCTTACTATTGTAATTACTTAATTACCAGGATTTTATTGCTGAATATTTTTAATGTAAATTTATATTGAGGAATTAATCCTTAAAGAATTAATCCTTTTAAATACATTACACCTATATATGGGTGGACGTTCATTGTCTCAATTTCGTCCATACAAATGTTAAAATGTAGCGGGGACACACTGCGTCCTTTGTCTTAAGCCTAGATTTATTTTCTCTATTTTGTGGTGTTGTGCTCCATGTATTTGTATCTTTGTGTTCTTATTTTCAATAGTTTCTATTAGGTGGAGTGAAATACCTCTTTTCTCCTTAATTTTCCATAGTATTAATCTCTTAATCTTATCAAAAGCCTTAATATAATCTATAAACAAAAGATGGGTTACTTTGTTGAATTCTCTGTACAAAATTAATTGATGGAGCAACTTTGAAAATTGGAGACACAAAAATACTTAAAGAGTACTCATGAAGTACGCAGTGATAGAATTTCCAGGTCTAACATACTTAGTCCCTGAACATCTTCACAGTAATCTTACAAAGAAGGTCTAGTTTATTTTATACCAACTCCAAAATTTTGAGTTTTCAGTTAGAAAAAAATAGTTTTAATAGCTAATTTATTATTTTTAATTCCCATATTCCATTCCATTATCCCAGACAAAGGTCCGCAATTCATATTCCGGAGATTGCAGTGCAAACCCTGAGACCGTCTAACCTGACGAATGTTTTGTCTCAGTTTTTCTAGATCGTTAGACTAATGCTATGTCGGACAACTTTATCCATGAAGTTTTCTACCCCCTTTCATTATTATATTTCATTTCCTCCTTCACCTTCACGATATGACCCAGAGTTAGTTTGAACTTTGACATAGGAATGATTTGCATGACCTTCGGGGTGTTATCCTGCGAAATGAGGCCTCGGTAGCGTAGATGGTAGCGTGTCTGCCTCTCATTCAAGAGCTCCCGAGTTCCAATCACGTCAGGATGAGCTACCTGGATAAGGTTTATACGCGGATTTTCCCTTATCGTGATAGACGAATGTCGGGGAACTAACTCTAAGATCCATGAACTCCGGACTCATTTGAGCATCACTTCATCCATTTCATTCATCGTCCGATATGACTTAACGTAGGAGGATCTAAATTAAAAGAAGGGCTAATCCGTTGAAGGAGAAAAAGAGGATCCAGAAGAAGGACGAATTTTCAATGTTTTGAAAGAGTGGCGCATCCCCTTGCACTTATTAATAGCCCTACCACTTGCATTGAATATCTTCTCTATTTCTCTTTATAACAGGCATTTCATTCTGGAAATGGGACTTGTATTTTAAGAATTTGGGCGATTTTTATTATTTAATTAACGTCCTCCAACATAAGGCATAACGGATGTTTAAAATGTTAATTGACATACAAAATACTGAATGAAAAAAGTGAATCATGTCATTCAACAAATAATGAGAGAAATTAGAAGTAGATATTTCAAATATAAACTTGGACCAACCTTCAAATATTTCCTCATTATTTTCTTCAGTTATTTGAATAAATTATTTTATTTTTAATTAAATTTCCACTTAACTTTCATTTCACATAGCACAAAGCAATAACCTCTTTATCTTCTATGCAAGATTGTTGCAGAAATGTTACCTATTTTGGGAGGTTTTTCCTAGAAATCATAATGGCTAGTGTTTTGGACTTCTGGAGAGGTTGTGTGTATGTTTGAGAATTTATACCCTTTCTGAGGGGTGGAGCATTGCAAATATAAGGGGTACGACTGGTTGGAACTACCTTGTACCCCCTCCCCCGATTTATTCTAGGTTCTACTAAAATAGTCAGAGATTAACTGGTGCGATCGAGGTATCGTTCTCTCAACATAGAGAAATATGTTACAAGTTATTCCATTAGTAACAAATATGTATGTTTTAGTTACAAAAGTTAAAATCTGGAATCAAAAGTTTAGTTACAGTTCTACAGTTTGCCAGAAGAGAGAAAAACGTGGGAGGAGTGGCAATTTGTAAGTTCCTAGAATCGCTAGTGGGTAGTTGACAGTAAAAGGGTTTCTAAAATACTAAAGGAGTAAGAATATGGGTCGGTTAAATCAGCTGCAAACAGTGAGGGAGCATACTCGAAAGAAGTGAAGGCAGTAAAGGGAAGCGGCTCGATCCTAGAGCACGACTCAACTACTTAAGAGTGCTGGGCAAGTGAGGCAATCTTACCTTCCTTTTACCATCAGTAGATCATGAGAAATGGCACAAAAGATTTATGCACGTATCTAAATAAGTAGAAGATGTGATATTGTGGGACATGCAAAGACATTTGGTAACAATGTTAATTCTGGACAGTACAATAAAATGTGTCTTTGAGATTTGTCAAGTAGCTGATGCAATTGAATTAGATACATTAAGCTACATATTGTGCCTTTCTGCATGTCTACATTTCAAAGAAGAAACTAATCTAGCTCAAAGCACTGCAGCGACGAACGTGGAAGTGCTTTCAAATACTGCTCTAAAACTAAGAGTTCAGCTTGCATGGTTTTGATAAGAACATACTCAACACACAAGGCGTTTTGAAACGTTTACACAATCGATGCAGTGAATTTCCTTTGCCATAATATTTTAAGTACCTTAATCATAGTTTGTAGCTTATCGCTTCCTCTATTACACTTTTGTTATTAGAGTTTAGCGCACCTGACCTAGCTCTGGAAGGCAGGCAGGCAGGCTAATATTATTTGCTTATAATATGTGTTGGGAGAGCTCCGACCTGAGCATGCAACAACATACAAAGCCCTACCCTGGAGGGCTGCTTCCGGCTTCCCACATCCCAGGCACGTTTTTAATTTCGGTGCCCCCACCATCGGCGTCATGAGTCGCAAAGAAACAGCCTGTTTTGGTATAGCGACCAGATTTCCACCCCTTCCACCCTTAACGTGTGGTAAGGTATGGCATGTTTCCACAACCCTTCCTTTCCTCTTCTTCCTTCTCTATGTATATACCCTTCCAGGAAGGAGGAAACGTTTGGGGCAGCTAAGGAAATTATTACATTAACTCAAGGCGATTCTGACTAAGTATCCAATATTTTTTTTATCCATATTTATTGAACCCTATTTTACACAGTGGTATCTTAGGGTTAGAGTTGATATATAAAAATATACAGTTTTAACCAAAATATTTTAAATACTAGAAGGAAGAAATGATGTTTTAATCTAATGTATATTAATTTAAATTATTTCAGACGTTTAAACACTGAGTTTATAAACATCATGAAGTACTTATACTGTTGTGGCTTCATTAGCAAAGATGTGAGAGGAGCAGAAAGTTCAGTTCCTAGAGAGTCTAGCTTGAATATTAATTCTTGTCTTTCTCTCCAGAAAATGGAACAACAGAAAAGGAGATGAACCACAGTTTGAAATTCTTCACCACACATGCACTCGGGGTTGGATGTTAAGTGAAAGCGTGATATGTATTCACGAAATTTATCAGGTCCACTTAAAAATTGTATCAAAATAAAATTTGGTACAAGAATTTCACATTTTCCTCTGTCATATACACTAGGGAAAAGTAATGTTTTTGTTAAACTTCCATTTGGAGTTGTTAGCCATTGTTGGTTCCATTCTTCAAGAATATGTTGATGTATTATTCTCCTTACATTAGAAATAGGACATAAAGAGTATGTCACAGGAAGATTGGATTCTGCAGCCTTCTTAGCCAAGCAATCAGCTCTCTCGTTACCTAAAATTCCACTGTGTCCTTTAAGCCATCCCATGCAAATATGTCCTGGATGGTTTTGAAGTAAGGTTCTGATTTCATGTGCTAATGAATTTAAACTGTATTTATCATTAATAGCGAGTAGAGCTGATTGTGAATCACTAAGAATACGGGCACTGATCCCATTAACAGTACACCATTTTATAGCTTCTTTAATTGCTAAGAGCTCCGAATGGAATACAGAACATTCAGGTGACAATTTGAACATGGAGTGAGTTAGTTCCGTTTGGTTTTCATAAACAACAAAAGCACATCCTACTGCAGATATATTATCTTCAAATTGGAAACGCGAACCGTCTGTATATATGTAATAATCATGAAAATTACATATTTCCTTTAAACAGGTTACAAAACTTGATGGGTGTCCTGCTGTGGTAGGATGCTCCGGTATTTGTAGTTTTAAGTGAGACAGATAAGACGCACATTCACGTTCATGTCTTAAATTCGTAATAGTTGCTGTTGATAAACCAGTGAGAGCCAAAGGTTCGAAGTTAGCTATAATCTGAGCTGCATCAGTGGAGATTGTACGATATCCTCGAATTATGCGAAGGAGGAATCCCCTTTGAATTTGTGCAAGTTTTTTAACTGCCCAGTGGAGATGGTACGATATCCTCGAATTATGCGAAGGAGGAATCCCCTCTGAATTTGTGCAAGTTTTTTAACTGCCTATTTTTATTAAGAACATCCTGGAATGCAGATACACCATATAAAATTAGGGGCACTACAGCACTTTGATATAATTTTAAGAATACTAGAATTCAGACCTAGTAGCTAATATTAGCGAAATAAATGTTAAGCTTGCACATATATGAATTATTATATATGTATATTCCATTTAAGGATCAAATAAGCCGACATATTGTTGCCGATCATCAAAGATCTGTTTCACATTGCTTTGCCCTGTACCTCTTTAACTATTACAAACACTACTTACCTCTCATTAGCTGTAGTCTTGGAATGTGCTGTGCTATGAAACACAGCTTCTTTTTAACTGATCATTTATGTTAATATTGTCAAATTCACATGTTTATAATTTTATGAATTTAATACCTTATCGTAAAAGAGTTAATACATCTTAAATGCAAAGATAAGAAGGCCTTTCCTTTCAAGCCTCTCTCTCAGGCACGAGCATCTATTATAATAGAGTGTTGAAGTCGCTTTCATCACCTATTCTTGCAATACACATAGCTCATATATTGTCATTCAGTGATTTTCATTAGCCAATCAGGGTAAAAGGGAAAAAAACATGTTCAGCAAAGTATGTAGACAGTTATAAGAAACAAGAATTTTGCTAAACGTATATGCATATAGTTAAACACAACTACAAGCTTTCCACTAATAATCTGACATGGTTGCTTTAAGACAACAAGCTGAACAAAGAGATCTTCACTAAATACCTTTGCTGCTGCTTGAACATTTACCTAATAAAAATCGACATATCATTAGTGGGTAGACATTAGTGTGATTTCAAATCACGAGTAAGCAAAGAAGACACAGTTGGTGATAAAGTGAGGGAACCAGTAATATTAAAATAACCCGCACAGTAAGGGACATTTCCGAACTTTAAACCACGCTCAAAGTTTTGCGTCTCTGACTTCATTTACATCATTGTAAATCCTGAAGCTTGTATTTAGAAATGCCAAGTCATCATGCTTTACGAGAAACAAAAACAAATGTATAAACATAAGCAAGATGTCTAATAATATAAAGCAATTTTACAGTTAGTGAAAAATATAAAACGTCCTGCATTTTGAAATTTTTGATTCAGGAAAATAAAAAGTATCTATAATTTGTTGGGAAAATGTGTGATGGCATAATTCTTCGACGCTATTCAGTTTGGAATTTCTCTAGTTCTTTACTTAAGAAAATATTTGATTTCTGTGGGGTTGAGGATTCTCTTTATTGCATTTAATTCAGCTACGAAGGGCCTAATGCACTGAGATTTTTACAGTAAATTTGGCACAAGAGAAGAAGAGAGAAGAGAGGAGAGTGGAGGAGAGAGGAGAAGAGAGGAGAAGAGAGGAGAGAGGAGGAGAGAGGAGGAGAGAGGAGGAGAGAGGAGCAGAGAGGAGCAGAGAGGAGCAGAGAGGAGGAGAGAGGAGGAGAGAGGAGGAGAGAGAAGGAGAGAGTAGGAGAGAGGAGGAGAGAGGAGGAGAGAGGAGCAGAGAGGAGGAGAGAGGAGGAGAGAGGAGGAGAGAGGAGGATGGAGGAGGAGAGAGGAGGAGAGAGGAGGAGAGAGGAGGAGAGAGGAGGAGAGAGGAGGAGAGAGGAGGAGAGAGGAGGAGAGAGGAGGAGAGAGGAGGAGAGAGGAGGAGAGAGGAGGAGAGAGGAGGAGAGAGGAGGAGAGAGGAGGAGAGAGGAGGAGAGAGGAGGAGAGAGGAGGAGAGAGGAGGAGAGAGGAGGAGAGAGGAGGAGAGAGGAGGAGAGAGGAGGAGAGAGGAGGAGAGACGAGGAGAGACGAGGAGAGACGAGGAGAGAAGAGGAGAGAAGAGGAGAGAAGAGGAGAGAAGAGGAGAGAAGAGAAGAGAAGAGAAGAGAAGAGAAGAGAAGAGAAGAGAAGAGAAGAGAAGAGAAGAGAAGAGAAGAGAAGAGAAGAGAAGAGAAGAGAAGAGAAGAGAAGAGAAGAGAAGAGAAGAGAAGAGAAGAGAAGAGAAGAGAAGAGAAGAGAAGAGAATGAAAACAAAAGCGTATCGCAGTACGTTCAGAAAATAGTGCGACTCATCCATAACCTTCTATTGCTGTAATATTTTCAAGTCTCTTGGCGTTGACACGTCTTTGTTAACATTTTCAAAAAGCAGGTTGGTGAAATGCAAGAAATGTAACAGCTTTGTATACGCTGTGACAATTGTTACGTTACATTTGTTAACGTCGGTGGTGAAATCAGGCATAAGACTTGTATGAATCCCTGTATTTGTAACGGTTGCAGTTTACGTTATAAATTTTACTTAAAAATCTCTTTTATGATTCGTAAAAATACGTGTTCTCGTATCACTGATGGTTACAGTTTGGAATATAGTTTGGAAATAGATGATACCATATCGTAATGAATGGAGTTTGCATGTAAACTTTACTTTCGATTGTACTTTGTTTTAAACATTTAGGACTCGTAAAAATACGTTCTCTTACATTGACAACGGATACACTTTGGAATATGGATTTTACTTCCAAGTGGAGTTTGTTTTACACACTGTTGTTAGTGAAAATTGCACTCGTATGCTAATGTACGCAGTTTCGATTAAGAAATTTCATAAGTTGGATTCACTGGTTGTGAATGATTTACTACGGTTTTAGCACGTAGCCTTTCCGCACATTAAAACTGAGGAAGTTGTATTTTCTCACCAGGATAACTAGGTATATTTCATTTCCATTTAGGCAAGGGAATTTAAATTTCCACACTGTACAGCTTCTTGGTGAACGGGTCGCTAATAAACTATCGCTAATATTCACTGCAATAAATACAGGGCTAGATGAGTAGCTTCATTAGCTGATGCAGACGTTTATCTAATAAACAACATTCCTTTTGCAGTGGGAGACTTCATCCATCCCCTGGAGAAGCCGAGTGGTCACGATTTCGTGATTTCACCATCTCTGCTAATGCAATGAGATAATTCGCGCAAGTGGTGTGATCATTCTCGGCCACCTGTTTGGATTACACTCCCACTAGGCACCGTAACATTACCATGACGCTGTGGGCTCAATCAGCTGCTGATTGTGTGTTGACTTAAGGTATCACTGACCACCAATCACACACGGACAACTTCCTATTCTTATATAAATTAACTGGAGATTCGTATCCAGCAGTTAATGTTATTGGGTCTTTTCTGCATTTGTCACCTGGCAATTGGTGGGTTAGCGAGAGACAGCGTAGTTCTCATTACGTATTCTTCAAGTTCACAGCACTTTAATCTTCCTCTATCTATAGTCCAATTCGTTTCAGTACTTTTTGTCATATACATATAAAAGCATTGTTTGAGCGTAGAACATTACCAGTACGTTTCTCTATATTCTATAATACCTGTGAAAGGCAACTGTTTCTCTCCATCTCAGCCTTCTAAATTATTTCACCTAACATAAAACCAAAATGTTATGAGATATGTGTATTTTATCAATAAACATGAGAAATAATGCGGAACGTTATAACCTGTCAGAGAATAACAAAAGTTAAAATAGAGAAAGCAATATACTGTGACTTTGTGGGTTCGTGAAATTAAAAGTCCAATTGCACGAACTCAAAATGGTCTTTATTTCCACCGAGTTACAGTTGGAACACTTGCCGATTACATAGAATTACGTAGAGCGCACGATTACAATTCACCAGTTCGTCTGACACAGGTCCACCCTGCACTCGCAATTACGTACAACTCCTCCGATGCACGTACACAGTCTTCCAGTCCGTTCACTAGCACGGCGCTCCTCCAGCTGCTCGCCAAGAACTCAACTGAACTCGTCCACTGCAGGCCTTATATAGGGAGGATCGCCGTTTCTGGAAGTCTCGCGGTTCAGTGAATATTCCCGACTGTTCCAGACGTAGGGAGGGGGAAAGAAATGGCTGGTGATGTTTTTCCAACCATCCCCTTTGTTAGCGCTACAAGATAAATGGGTAGGCGTGGGCTAAATGCCTCCAGTCGCCTACCCGGCTGCTAGCTGGTCGGGCCTCCCAATAATTAGGTGACAATACTTATATTTTTTTAAGTTAATTGATGGAAATTATTCATTTCTTCACACGGCCGTGGCATTGAATTTTTCATGTCGACTCTATCAATCCAGTACCTTAGCCTGATACGGCTAATGTGAAGGCATGAATAATTTCCATCAATTATCTAAAATAATGAGAGTTAAATGATGAAGCCTGGGACTCAAGTACTTACGATAGTAAGTCGCCACAAACGGTGTATCTCGGATGCCAGAGCCCCCAGTGGTTTACCGGGGAAATATGAGTCAACTGGAAAATTTAATGTCAGGACTGCAAGTAGGCCATGGTAGCTCAATGCGTAAGAGTGACTGGATGGAAACCAGTATATCCGTGGTTCAAAACCCGGCCATGAAATTGAGTTTTTCATGTCGACCCTATCAATCCAATATTAGCTTGTATACGGCTACTGAGAGTTAAATGATGAAGCCTGGGACTCAAGTACCTACGATAGTAAATCGCCACAAACGGTGTATCTCGGATGCGAGAGCCCCTAGTGGTCTACCGGGGAAATATACAAGTCAAATGGAGAATTTAATGTTATGACGGCACGTTGGCCATGGTACCTAAATGACAATAGTGACTGGACGGAAACCTGTAGATCCAGGTTCAAATCTCGTCCGTAGCATTGAATTTTTCATGTCGACTATATCAATTCAAAACCTTAGCCTATATACGGCTAGTGTGAAGAAATGATTAATTTCCATCAATTAACCAAAATAATAAGAGTTAAATGATGAAGCCTGGGACTCAAGTACTTACGATAGTAAGTTGCCACAAATGGTGTATCTTGGATGCGAAAGCCTCTAGTGGTTTACCGAGAAAATATGAGTCAAATAGAGAATTTAATATTTAAGTTTGATTTATGAGTCACTATGTTTACACTCAAACTTCACTTACTTGTTGTTGTATCATTGAAACGTTTTCAAGATCATTCGATCTCATCCTCAGCTGTTTGGTGACTAAATGAACCTTCCTCTTCTTCCACTACTACGGAGCTCCGATCACTCTGCCATCTGGTGTTAGGGGCACTAAGTTTTAATACTTCATTTAATGCCGGGATTTCAAAATTTATAACTTTATCACGGTTTTTGTTTATGTATATTTTTTCCCAAATATCCAATTCTATGGGTGTACTTAAAGATTTTAACAGTTTAATGTTGTGGCCAATGTTGTGGTTTTCTGTCCAAAAATGTTGTGAAACTGCAGATTTTTCTGTTTGTTTAAACTTAATGTTCCTCTGGTGTTCTTTTTGCCTGGTTAACAAGTTTCTCTTAGTTTTTCCTATGTAGCTTTTTTCACAGGTTTCACAATTAATCTGATAAATTCCTGATTTCAAATTGTTGGGGATTGTATTTTTCAGTGGTTTATTTAGCAGGTTCCTCAAACTGAATTTGTTTTGGGGTGTTAATTTTAAGTTTAGAGAATTTAATATAATTCACGGCAAATTGGCCATGGTACCTTAATGATAAGAGTGACTGGAAGGAAACTTGTAGATCCGTGGTTCAAATCCCGGCCACGGCATTGAATATTTCATGTTGAAACTATCAATCCAATAACTTAGCTAGTGTGAAGAAATGAATAATTTCCATCAATTAACTTAAATAATAAGAGTTAAATGATGAAGTATGGGATTTAAGTGCTTGCAATAGTAAGTCGCCACAAACGTTTTATATATAATTTAAGTCCTCCAAGTTTATGTCATATCGGACGTCGAATGAAACCGGTGAAATGATGCTCAAATAAGCCAGGGGTCCATAGAGCTTAGAGTTACCTGACATTCGTTTATCAGGATAAGGGAAAACCGGGGAAAGAACCTCATCCAGGTAACTCATCCTGACCGAGATTCGATCTCTTGACCTCTTGAACGTGAGGTAGACACGCTACCATTTGCACTACCGAGGCGGGTACAAACGGTTTCTCTCTGATCCCAAAACCTCTACTGGTTTACCGGGGAAATATATGAGTCAACTGGAGATTTTAATGTCTTGACGGCAAATTGGTCATGGTAACTCAATGGGTAAGAGCGACTGGATGGTAACCAGTAGTTCCGTGGTTCAAATCCCAGCCATGGCATTGAATTTTTCATTTAGGCTCTACCACTACATACTTACAGTTTGATAAATATTCGGAAAAGCTATGAATAACGCTAATATGCAAAATAGGACTTTTTGTCTGGTATTTTCATTTTAATATGTCATTATACATAATTTCAGTAGGTTGAATCAGAATATGAACTTAGTTTTTCTCCATTACGTACCAGTCCTTCACAATATAAGAATTAGTAAAATTGTAAATTTTTATATTCAGCTCTATCGAATTTATGTTATATTATTAAATAAATGTTAATAAATCTAAAACTGTCAACACAGCACTCCTGATAATGAATTAATATTTCAAATTTGTTCTAAATAATCACATATATGTGTCTGTGTAGAATTCAAACAAGAAAAGTTGGCTAATTTCAGATTTGTATTTACATTAAAAACGTTCATTCCAAACTACATTTTACAGGAAACATTTAAGTTTTTTTTTTATTCTTTTATTTTCTCAAAATATCTCTAGCTATTTAGATTAAAGTACTACATGTTTCACGCATTTTCATGTAGTGAACAGTCCCTAAGTCCTTTTTATTCTTAATTAACTTTTGCAAAAGAGATAAAGTATACGAAAAATTAAAACAAAATCATAAAACAAAACTACTAATATTTAGATAAAGCTTCAGCTTATACGAAATCATTCTTCTAGGGTAAATCATTTCCAAGTAGTCATTGTTGTTGGTTTGAATTTTCAAAACGTTTAGGGGAGATGCGCCCAGTACGCCACAGTGTCCAGTACCGCAAGGTGTCAGTATCTCGTAGTTGCCAATAGATAGTAGAAGCTCATGGTGTGTATTTAAACAAACAACTATCTTTGTTACCAACGGAAAGTTTTCCCTCCTCTTTGACTGTTGGATCAGAAGTTATTGTTCAGAGTTGTCGTGTAGTGAACTGGAGCTGTGTTGTTTATAACTTGCTGACATTGCTCCTGCCTTGTCTGGTGAAGAACTAATTAAGTATTTGCATTCATATTATTTGGTATTAAGTAGACTACACAAACACAAAACACAGTGTCGGTTTAAAAGAATCGGGCCGTACTATGACGTTATATATACGTACGTGTCAGTTGCTCAGTACCGTACGATAGCAATTTTCCCAGTAACGTACGCCAAGGTGTATTTTAATCCCCTGAACTTGCACTGACATTATATTAATTTTTGTTTATAGGCATTCCTGTCAATATGGAGGCCAAAAAGAAAGGAAAATGGTTAGAAGAAAATATGAAACAACCAATAAAGAATGCGATAGAAGGATCAATGAGCCTGGGAGTAGCAATATATATTGCTGAAACATTAACATCGACTCTGTATAAGTTGATGTTGCAGGAAAAGGCAAAAAAAAAAAAAAAAAAAAATGAAGAACAAACCAATAGCAAAGAGACCCAAGACTTACATTAATAAAACTATAAATACAGAACTTAGCTCTAACACTGTGCCAGCAGAAACTGGAAATAGTGAAGAGCCTTAAAAGATTAAAAGAAAAATGTTGTAGCAGTTGGTCTGAAGCAAAGACCGAAAGCACTGTTGGAAGAAATGGTGAACATCTGACCAGTCTGAGTGAGCAATCTTACAAATTAAGCTTGCCAGCTACTCATATTTATATAAAACATAACTCACTTTCAGCAACTTAGCCATTCTTCTTTAAAAAAATGTATTGTGTGTTTATTAGGTCTTAAACTTTTCAGACCACCTATATAGTAACACAATGTAGTATGTAACCCGTAGTGCACGAGCTTTATAAACTATATTTTAATGAAAGAGTTTATTATGTTTTTGATAAAACAAAAAGTAACACATTTTTAAATGTAAATGTGGAGTTTCCATGACGACCTACTCTTTGCATTCTTTGGAACTACGCTGTTCTCTCTCTACCCTCCGCTTTCTGTTAGTTCCCCGCGATGTTAGAACTTTAAACCCAGAAATGTTCATCTTGAAGTTGTTGTAAGCTAACTGGAGGCAGTTTACGTTAAGACAACAATTGCTGAACCAAAAGGTAACAGCAGTTGCCACTATACCTCAGCAGCAAATGTAGAACACCTTAATCACTGTCTTCTTACGAACCGCATGGTACCCTCACATAAACATGAGATTATTGGAAAACATGCCCTTCTTCCTTTATGTGTACACTACACTGTTTGCCTTTGCACACAAAAACAGCGACGTTTCTCCACTTTTCATTTCGTTTCTACTTCGTCTTTTCTTCACTCCCCTTTCCCCTGTGTGGCCTAGCTTCAGCATTCTTATTTTCCTTCACACACACACACACACACACACACACACACACACACACACACACACACACACACACACACACACACACACACAAACATTTTTCTCCTTCTGCTCCACTACGCCACGGGGGACAAAGAATGTTTAATTTGGCACGGTTACCCGAAGACCTCAAGGCACCCCTCTAACACCCTCATCTTCCAACCTTCTGAGATGTCGCAGGCTCCTTCGACAGTAACAGCGAGATAGTTTCTCTATACCCATCAGGTTAGGAAAACCCTCCGAAAAGTGACTGTAATAATGCAACAATTATTTTTGTAGCTTGCTCTCTGTCTCTAGGAGATAACTTGTTTCTTTCTAACCATAATAAGTAATTCATAAGAATGTAGTTTCTACTTAGACACCGAAGCAGCGCCTGAAATAGCTGACTTATAATCATTGCGCCATCACAATCTGAATCTTTTAACCCGAAATTGCTTTTTCTCTGTTTCTCTATTCCTTTCCATAAGGTGTGGGTATAGATGCAATTTAAACTGGGGCGGCTCCTCCTTACGTAATGCAGCAAGCTCTTTTATGTTTTATAAATCACATTGTATAAATTTTATAAGACCATGTAAATAATAAATAAACCATTTCAATTGGCCACAAATTTTGGCAGAATATAGTACACAATTGGGAGATTACATTACATTATTTACATCTCAGAGAAAATCTTGGAAGTGTCCTCCACCAGCATCTATACATGTTTGCACTCGTCACACCATACTCTCTGAATTTTTACAGAGAGTATCCACGCCTATGTCACTTATTTCCATTTGACTGGATTCCTTGAGAACATCAGTTGTCCGCAACCTATTCTTGTACACTCTGCTTTTAGATAACCACACAATAAAAATCCGTTGAGGTTAGGTCAGGAGATCTGGTGGGTCTCAGACCTTTTGAGATTATTCGATTATCAAACTGGTTACAAGTTCCAGGTTATTAGATGTATGGCACGTTGCTCCATCTTGCTGCAAATAACCTTCTGTCAATTCGATATCATCTGCGTAAAACTTCAGAGAATATGGTGAGAGGGATGCAGACATGTAGGACACTTCCAACACTTTCTCTGGGATGTGAATAGTGTAATGTAATCTCCCAATTGTGTATTATTCGAGGGCTGTTCAATAATCAATTATCATAATTTTCTACGGTCATAATTTTTCGCTTTAAAATTCAAACTCATTATATTCTGTTAGCTTAATGTGAAACAAATACACCGTAGTAGTTTCATTGTTGGTACTCCTGGTTCCCGCCTGTGAGAACTAGGTAAGTTCAGGCATCTTCAGTATCGCCTGCCGCTGCAATGGAGGTAACATGCAGTTAAAGTTGATGTTAGAGGAAGATCCGGAGTGCCTTTCACACGTAATCACTGCTGATGAAACTTGGCTACATCATTTTGATCCTGAGATCAAACAGAAAGGCTCAGTGCGGAAATCTCCTTCATCACCAACCCCCAAAACAGAAAAAGTGTTTGCTTCTGCTGGGAAAGTTATGGTCATCTCATTCTCTGATATTCATGGAATGATTTATCGTCACGTTGTTCCTGCACACACATCAGTAACTGAACAATACTACTGGGATGTCCTGAAAACATTGCAAGTTCAAATCAGGCGCAAAAGACCACATTTCCGTGAAGCAGACTGGATGCTGCACCACGATAATGCACGGCCGCATATTGCCAATGCTTTATCTCAATATCTTGCAAAATCAACGTGAAGTGCATTTTTATATTTAAGTTTGATTTATGAGTCACTATGTTTACACTCTAACTTCACTTACTTGTTGTTGTATAATTGAGACGTTTTCAAGATCATTCGATCTCATCCTCAGCTGTTTGGTGACTAAATGAACCTTCCTCTTCTTCCACTACTACGGAGCTCCGATCACTCTGCCATCTGCTGTTAGGGGCACTAAGTTTTAATGCTTCATTTAATGCCGGGATTTCAAAATTTATAACTTTATCACGGTTTTTGTTTATGAATATTTTTTCCCAAATATCCAATTCTATGGGTGTACTTAAAGATTTTAACAGTTTAATGTTGTGGTCAATGTTGTGGTTTTCTGTCCAAAAATGGTGTGAAACTGCAGATTTTTCTGTTTGTTTCAACTTAATGTTCCTCTGGTGTTCTTTTTGCCTGGTTAACAAGTTTCTCTTAGTTTTTCCTATGTATCACAGGTTTCACAATTAATCTGATAAATTCCTGTACACCCATAAAATTGGATATTTGGGAAAACAATATTCATAAACAAAAACCGTGATAAAGTTATAAATTTTGAAATCCCCGCATTAAATGAAGTATTAAAACTTAGTGCCCATAACACCAGATGGCAGAGTGATCGGAGCTCCGTAGTAGTGGAAGAAGAGGAAGGTTCATTTAGTCGCCAAACAGCTGAGGATGAGTTCGAATGATCTTGAAAACGTTTCAGTTATACAACAACAAGTAGGTGAAGTTTGAATGTAAACATAGTGACTCATAAATCAAACTTAAATATGAAGAATATTTCACTGTTAATAATGCTTCTGCTTTTAATATTTGTGAAGTGCATTCCTCACCCTCCCTATACTCCGGCTTTAGCCCCATCTGACATTTTTCTATTCCCTAACTTGAAGAAACGCCTTCATGGGAGGCATTATCCATCATCAGAAGCAGTGGTGAAGGCTGCGGTAGCGATTTTGAAGGATATCTCAAATATAGTTTCCAGCATGTCTTTGAAGACTGGCAGAAACGCTGGGACAAGTGCATTGCATTCAGGGGAGACAATTTTAAGAAGGACCATCAAAATTATGAGGATGAGTAAAGGTAAATTGTCAAAATAATGTGTGATCATTCTTTATTCAACAGCCCTCCTGTTCTCCCAAAGTTTCACGTGTGTCCTTTATTGTTTCGAAAGTTATGGCTTATTGTAATGGTTCAGGTTTATATGGATCTCACTTTAACTTTCTAATATGTTAAGCGTCACTAATGATTTAGCAGTTAGTTAAAGTCAGTAATTTCTGTGTTAACATCTAGAAGTTGCAAAACAATATATACAGATTCATTATCATACGCCCACTGTACTTAGAGAACTGACCTGTTTCAAATTTTCCATAAATACATGACTTATTACCTTAGTTCTAATCTGATTTTTAACCTTCGCCAAGTTTACTTTCTCTAGTTTACACAGAATAAAACTGGGCAATTTAGGTCTAGTCACGCAGAGCAGGAAATTAAAATAATCTCCTGGTACTTTCGCCATTCAGTTAACCTTTAGGTTAGTACCTTCCCTACAGCACATACAGGCGATGTATAAGATGCACATTATATGCACTTATTTGCAATCTCCATGGCTGTAACATAGTTCAAATGTAGGGTGAACTACAAGAGTTTACTTTACTTTAGTTCAAAGAATATTATTAAAATTGTAAGAAGCTACACAACTCCAACGATGTTTTAGCAATATCAGAAACATCTGTTTAATCATATTCATATAATCTTTCTCAAACTTCTCAGGCTATCGTTTTTCTATCTACCGTTTGTTAATACAGGTAAAGACATTATTGTGCATTGTCATTTTGAATTGTAGATATATTCGGCAAGTTAAAACTATAATCTTACATTTAAAAATAGTGATGATCTAATACGAGGATTGTACAATGAAGAATGACCACAATATTTTACAGTCATAGTTTTTCGCACCAAAATTCAATCTTATTATATTCTGTTAGCTTAGTCTGAAACAAACACGATGTAGTATTACATTGTTGGTACTCCTAGTTCCCGCCTGTGAGAACCAGGCAAGTTCAGCCTACAGCTGCAATGGAGGTAACATGCAGTTAAAGTTGATGTTAGAGGAAGATCCGGATTTTATTTCAAACGGAATCACTGCTGATGAAACTTGGCTACATCATTTTGATCCTGAGAGCAAACAGCAAAGCTCAGTGTGGTAATCTCCTTCATCACCAACCCCCAAAATAGCAAAAGTGGTTGCTTCTGTTTCGAAAGTTATGGTCATCTCATTCTTTGATATTCGTGGAATAGTTTTTTCAGAATGCTGTACCTGCACACACATCAGTAACTGGAGAATACTACAGGAATATCCTGAAAACATTGCAAGTTCATATCAGTCGCAAAAGAAAACATTTCCGTGAGGCAGGCTGGATGCTGCAACACGATAATGCGCGGCTGCATATTGCCAATGTTGTTGCTGAATATCTTGCAAAAATCAACATGAAGTGCATTCCTCACCCTTCCTATAGTCCAGATTTAGCCCCATGTGACTTTTTTTCTATTCTCTAACTTGAAGAAACGGCTTTATGGGAGGCATTATCCATCATCAGAAGCAGTGGTGAAGGCTGCGGAGGCGATTGTGAAGGATCTCTCAAAAAATGTTTTCCAGCATGTCTTTGAAGATGGGCAGAAACGCTGGGACGAGTGCATTGTATTCAGGGGAGACTATTTTGTGAATGACCATCAAAATTAAGAGGATGAGTAAAGGTACGTTGTCAAAAAGATATTGTGATTATTCTTTATTGAACAGCCCTCGTACTTAAAACAGCCGTTATCTTTGCATGAAAATGAAAAAGAAAAAAAACAGGTTTTGAAGTTAGGAAAAGCATGAAGAAAGTCAAAATTCAAAACATTAAAAGAATATCTCGGTGTGGTTCACACGAAATTTATTTCACGTGAATTCCAAGGAAATTTAAGATACATAATTCGACTGCCATGAAACTACATTAAACATACCAGGTGAGTCAGCCGCGCCTAATTTTTGGAAGGTAGGCCACCCATCAAACGGAATGTGGGTCTTAATCCAGTTTTGCGTTTCCTCAACTGCATTTCTTGACCTTCTTAGAAAGAAGAATGCGCAAAATTCGGATTACTAGGTGTTTAATGTTCCAAAAGTACTGCTTGCTAAAGTACACCTCAAAAACAAACGAATCCTTTACTAAGAGCGAGTTCCGGTTACTACGTGATTTTACAAACTTTTTATTAGAGTATACATAGCAAAGTAATTCAGTAAAGGCCTCGGGAAAAATGTACCTATCATATCAGTACATTAATGTCAGTTAAAAAGAAAATGGCGGATTCTTGTACTTAAGAGCAGGGGTTGGCTGCCTCATCCATCATAGACCCGTACAGTCAAAACGGACATATTATCAAACAACGGTTTATTTCCATTTTTTTATACTAAACTACGTCTCGTGCATTTCAATTAAAATGCATAAAAGCTTTTGCCATTTATGTAGTAATATTAAAACACCCAGCAAATGATTAAAAGTGTCCTAAAAAGCTAAATGAAGCACGAGAACTCACGAGGTGGCAAAGGTATAGCGTCAGGCATACAAGTCAGGTCCTGAAGCAGCTGAATAGGATTATGACGTCTCCTGTGTCCTAACACCCAATGACAGAGGTTCGACTCTCAGCATTGTAAATTCTGTATTTTTATGTTCATCAAAACTTCTAAACCGTATTCACAATAATTTAATTATAAAGTCCCTGAAGGCACCAGTTCGAGCACTTACTCCGTTAGAAGTCGTGTTCCAGGAATAGAAGAAGGATCACTCCAGCGCCACAAAACATGGCAATTGAAACGACATTTTTAATAGCACAATAAATTTATGTCTGCAAAATTGTGTTTAACTTCCATGTTAAACTCTCATACTGTAATTTCCATGTTTTCTATGTTCAAACGTGTGTAAACGATCCTTATTTCAAATTCGCCTAACTATACGTGTCTTTATACAACTACCTACTTGCCATAACAGGGATTTGAACCATGGATCTTCTGGTTGCCGTCCAGCCACTCTAACCATTGATCTACTTTGGCCAACGCACCGATATGACATTAAATTCTCCAACTGACTCGTATTTTTCCCGATAAACCACTTAGGAGTTCTCATAAACACATGAGACAACTACCTTAATGGCGGCTTACTACATGTAAGTACTTTAAGGCCCGAGCTTTATAGTTAACCACTATTAGGTCAATTAATGGAAATTAGTTGTTCTTTCACACAGACCGTGTGTAGGCTGAAGTATGGAAAGGTAGAGTTAGACTGAAAAATGTAATGCCATAGCTGGGATTTGAACCACGGATCTTCTGGACTCCGTCCAGCCGCTCTAATCATTGAGCTACTATGGCCAACGTGTCGATATGACATTAAATTCTCCAACTGACTCGTATTTTTCCCGGTAAACCACCAGGAGTTCTCATAAACACACGAGATAACTACCTCAATGGCGACTTACTATGCTGTAAGTACTTTAAGGCCCGGGCTTTATAGTTAACCACTATTAGGTCAATTAATGGAAATTAATTCTTCTTTCACACTGGCCGCGTGAAGGCTAAAGTATGCAAAGGTAGAGTCAGACTGACCACGGATCTTCTGGTCTCCGTCCAGCCGCTCTATCTATTGAGCTACTATGGCCAACGTTCGATATGACATTAAATTCTCCAACTGACTCGTATTTAATTTTATGTCATGTGTCAGAAAATTTGTGGTTGAAATCCCGGCTACGGCATTGAACTTTTCAATCTGACTCTATCTTTCCATACTTTAGCCTACACACGGCCAGTGTGAAAGAACAATTAATTTTCAACTACCTACTGGTAGTTCACCAATAAAGAAATTTCAAACTATGCTATAAAACAAGAATAAAACAATTAAAAGTAAAAATAATAACAATTTTCAGAATAATGTTTTTAAATTGTGAGTATTACGTGGTAAAAATAACTAGTGTAACTTTTTTGTGTGTGTGTAATTTACGTCCTCCAACGTTAAGTCATATCGGAAGATGAATGGAATGGGTAAATTGATGCTCAAATGGGCCCGGGGATATGGAGCTTAGAGTTACCCGAGATTCGAACTCGGGACCTCTTGAACGTGAGGCAGACACGCTACCACCACGCTACCCAGGCGGGCTTGGTATAGTTATACAGGGGATGAGTAGCCCGCCTCGGTAGCGTGGTGGTAGCATGTCTGCCTCACGTTCAAGAGGTCCCGAGTTCGAATCTCGGTCAGGACGAGTTACCTGGATAAGGTTTTTCCGGGATTTTCCCTTATTCTGAAAGACGAATGTCGGGTAACTCTAAGCTCTATGGACTCCGGGCTCATTTGAGCATCATTTAACCCATTCCATTAAATTACAAACAAACAAAAGAAAAAAAAAAGAAAAAAAAAGCAGGGGATGAGTATCACTATCACAGCAGACAGATGACATAGCAGTTTTGTGCTCGTTCCAACTGAGCTATCTGGTAACGTGTGAGCTAAACATTCCTTCTAACATATAGTATTTACTGGTTCCAGTGAACATTTGCAGACGTACGAACGTCAACTGTCTAATTACGAATATATGACAGGCGATGTGATAACATCTATATTAGTACTAATTTCATTGAGTGTTTAACATCCATGTTAAATACGCGGTTAGAACCTAGTAATGGGGTCGATGTTTTCATGTTGGATTATAAAATGCGGATTGCATAAAACTCGAGAATAAGGGACAGCTGACTCACCTGGTATATCTCTAATGTGTTTTAAGTAATAGAAAGTGCCTCATCCACTAACAGGATTACCTGTATTTCCAAAGGAAAACAAAAATTGAGTAAAACACTCGTAGGCTTTCAAATTTTTCTCGTGGTAATGAAAGCTGCTTATTGTCAAAAGCGGCTCAATCAGCCAAACAAGCAGCGGCGAAATCACATAATGAAGAAAAGAGAGGCTAACAAGATTTTCTCTGGGTACCTCTCTCCCCCGAAGAGACCCAATAATTCCTCCGGCAGCGCTCGCTTTTGTTCTTTGGGAGTTTCAAAATTCAGCAAAGACTCCTCCATATTATTACCCACTACTCCGTCTTTTTTGTCCACGTTTTGCCTTCTTTCTTTCCTTTCGATGTCGAAACTGAAGCTATGAGTGGGGTGAGTGTGGAAGGGGAATCCCAGCAGTGCGTTGGTTCTCTGTGGCACCCAGAATGAGATGCTGATCAGACGGAATCTAAGAAGAATACGAAAAAAGGGGAGAGACGGAATGCCAATATTGAATACTAAACAGCAGTACGGCAGGCAATGAGATCGCCTTCTCAAAGGAGCTGCCTTGGGTTTTAGGTTTCTTCTTCCCACTGTCGTCCTGATTGCATTTTTGGGTGCGTTCGCGATTTTTAAGATCTCATAAGTGTTCATTGAATTCCACAAGAAGGTTTTTCTCCTCAAATCACAGAACGCAGCTGGAACAATTCGTATCCAAATGGCAAAGTGCTTTGAGTTTTCACTTTTCGCGTATCCTTGTAAATCAAATGTGGCCAAGCGTTTCCAAGCAAGGAGAAACGTTCCCGGGCGAATATTTTAATAATTTCACTCGATGAAAACCGAGAAAAATGCCTCTACAAGAATGCTTTCATAAAATGTCATGTTCACCCTCTCTGGTCTCGGTTGTTTTGCGATTTTTGTTGTGGGATCTTCCCAGTTAATACTATTTCCTCTCCCCAATTCCTATTCATTTCGTATCTTTTCGTTATATTGAAGCTTTTATGGATTTCATGGAGTGTAGCCGTGCCGGACAGATGGCGCGGCATTTTGTCTGAAGAAAGAGTTTTCTCCGATAGAGTCCTCTCTTGACAGCTCCAGCCGTGTGACTTATCTTTGAGCCAGAAGCTTTTGGGGACTTCCTCGCGTCTCTGTGGTGTACTTCATCCCATCTCCTGCAGGAAAATAAATTTAACAGATCTCCTGTAGAGTGTAGTGTTCGATGTTTTGATCTACATAGTATATCCTATATCGTGTAGGACAATAAAAACAATATTTCTAACGGCTGGCCCCGTTGGAGCACCTGCCTGCCGTGCTAGGGTTCACGGGTTCGATTTTCGTGCGGGTAGAGATAATTTTTAATCTTCCCGAGAGTCTAGAATGCGAATGCGAACGTGATCTAATGTTTAAAACCCAAGGAATACGATTTAACACCTTCGAGATAACTCTAACGTCTAGTTACCTGTATTCTTGTATACAAAGATGAATAAATAGGTGCCCGTCTCTATGGTAATAAAGTAGCACATCAAACTCGATGAGTTACCTGGTTAAGGCGATATTCGTGGCTCTTCTTTACTGGAAAAGATACCTTAAAATGGTGAAAATATAATGTTTTTATTTGTTTGCTTATTTTCATAGTTTTAAGTGTGTTTTATATGAATATAAATTTGTTTTTCAACAGAAACTTATTGAAAGTGCCTAAAACTGGGTTTAAATCACATGCTGCAAAGTAGACCACGTCCCCTTTACACTCTCTGGTTCCGCTTGGAACTTTCTTTGATATTTTATGTTTGGGCATATTTTCTTACACTTTCAGCTATTGGCAAACCTGCTTGTTCTTGCTCTTTCACATGTTTTTGGCATCCTACGATTCTAAACGCGTGTTTTGTTATTGAGTGAGGTAAATGGCTAGATCTTCTGCTAAAGTATTCAGAGAAAAGGTCTGGACAGCCTCGTAGGAAGAAAAAGCCGAATATAAATAATGAAAATTGTGAAAATAACACATATTTTGAAAACTGTACAAGATCTAGTGATGATGAAAGTGTTAGGTTAGGGGATTCAACTCCACATGATTGTGTTTTTCCAAGCAAAAGTACTTCTAGCTCTAACAATTGTTAAATAAATGGACCAATATCGTGTTACCAAGGCTGATATGGAGTCAGAAGACGTGTATAAAAGTGCTAGACAGAAGAGAAGGAGCAAGAAGAGGAGTACAGAAGATCATGTCAACACTGAGTATGGGCAGGAATGTCTTAACAGACTTAGAGTATTGTAATACTTTAAACTCATTTTACCATAACTTTAGTTTCTGTAAGGCTTATGTACCTTTTCTTTGAAACTACTTTTCCTACAGCAATGCAATTTCTACATAATGTTTCCCTGACATATCTATAAACTGACATTTTTTTGAACAGTTGAATGTTATTATCAAGGAAATTGTTACTTTTTCAGGTGTACTAAAATGTTTTATTATTAAAAAAGTTATTACAGTTATATTTTTAATGCTATATATTCACAGAAATGTTTTATTTCACAGTAGTGTAAGTGTATATGATAAATCAATCTTGTATTATTCATAGTTCTGCAGAAAATGTCAAATTTAACATGGTGGAACCAATTAATATTCAATGAGATTTAGAACAAATATTTACAAAATCTGAAACTTCCAAACCTGTACTAAAAGCACTAGCATTAGAAACTGTGAACAATAGATACCCACCTGAAGAATGGTTACATATCTACACAGATAGATCTAACTTGGACAACTCAGGAGTAGGAATTATGTGTGCACTGTTCTCATTCTATCAACCAGCAGTATACCACACAACAAATTTTGATGCAGAAGTAACGGCTATTCGTATTTCACTCCAATACCTTCTATACAGAATAGATAAATTAAAAAATGCTGTAATACTTTCTAATTCTAAAGCAGCATTATATGCAATAAGGTCAATCCAAATTAAAGAACGTCACAAAATGATCCAACAACTTCAAAAACTACAGAAAAGAATTATATTACAGTGGATACCTGCACATTGTGGAATTGCTGGAAATTAATCGGCTGATTTTCTTGCCAAAAAAGGTGCAAATTTAATTCAGAACAAAAGTGAAAACTTACCCTTTACAACCATGAAAAGATTAATCAAAAGCAAATATAAACACAAACAAAACCAATCAATATCTAACACAGCCAAAGATAAAAAATGGAACATTTTAATTAAAAATCCAGAAATTATTCAAGAATTCCCACGTAAAGCTGCAGTAGCAAATTTTAGATTAATGCAACATGATTATTTGTTGCCAAACACTTACACAAAATAGGAATTTATACAAGTCCAAATTGCCCTCTGTGCAACAAAGAAGAGGAAATGACTGAAGAACAACTTTTAACCTGTGAAGCCCTACCTGCCGGACCCACTACACAGAAATATTGGAGAGCAAGAGAGCTAATGGCTTCATTGCCAAAGTCTAGCATTTGAAAAGAAGGTGGTGGAGATACAAGGTATTTTCTCCCCTTAAGAAGGCAAATATCACACATTTCATGCACTCATCATTTGATATATACAAGTTGATCAAAGAAAATTTCACACAAAAATAAATATATAAATACGTACATAAATAAAGTATAAGGTTTTGTATGCATGTGAACAATAGCTACATAAGTGAACTGTTTTCCGGTTCAAGGTTTTAAGGTTTGGATTATGCTACCACGCCATGATCATTGAATATGTTGTCACACACATGCTGAAATACTAAGCAAACTTCTCTGTCACCATCTCTATGTATTAGCCAGATCACTTGCTAAGTGGATTCCGTGAGACAAAGACAGATATATCTTCCATCTCTATCGCCCGCTTGCCGTAGAACTTGCAATACCAGGAGAAAATCCGTAGTGGCTCAACCCATGTTCATTCTTATTTTATAGCCTTTCACCACTGGCGCGACAGCCCTTAGAGGGCGAAAATCAACCAACCCAACTGCTGGCCTCACGCCTACTTACGAACGGCAGAGGTGGACGACCATCCAACCGATACGGGGAGGAGATGTGGTCAGCATTTCGACATCCCCCAGCCGGAATGTTGGTTTCCGTGACCAGGGCCTCTTACCTAGCGTAAGCTCCTCACTTTCCTCACGATGCTGAGTGGGCACCGGTCCTATACCCGGGACCTAAAATCCCCACCACAGGACGGTAGCATACGAATCTAGGAGGGAGGACCTTCACGAAGCATCATCTCGCTCTCCTAGAACCAGCGCAGCAACGTGGTCAAGAAGAAGAAGAACGCCGCAACATGAAAGCAGAGTCAGGCAGCGAAGCCGCCTTCACCGCAGCTCTCGCCAGCCAGCTCTCGACCGCTGTCTCCCGCTGGTAGACGAGAGGAAGCCTCCAATGGAGCTGCTGGGGAAGTTCTGGGTCGCTCGGCCCGCTTCCCCTACCACGCCAGACGCCCACCAGTTGCCCAGTCAACCACCGCCTCACCTGGCCGCTGGGTCTCCCAGCCCTACACGGCCAGCCAACGCCACAGCACCGCCGGAGACATCACCAGCACCGCCGGCAAGTGAACCGCCGCCGTCACTCAAGCTGTGTCAGGAGGCGCTACCACACACATAGCAGCGCCTGCAGTTTGCTGATCTTCGGGATCGCAACGCTGCCTTGACGTCAGTCCTGCCCCTACTACGACAGGGCCTGAAGATAGAGCCGTAATATTTAAGCATAACTTGTGAAGATAAAACGTGCATCGCTTGTGATCTAAGTATCGAAGAGACAGAACCTTTCACGGTCATGATTAGAAAATAAAATTCTTACTTATTATAAGATTGGTATCTGTAATATTCAAATATTTATCCGTAACTTTTAACCATAAATTGAAGATAAAACGTACATCACTCGTGTTAAGTATCGTAGAGACAGGATTTTGTACGGTCATGATTAGAAAGTAACATTATTTCTTGTTATAAGATTGGTATCTGTAATATTCGAATATTTATCTGTAACATTTAACAATAACTTGAAGATAAAAACGTGCATCACTCGTGTTAAGTATCGTAGAGACAGGACTTTTGTACGGTCATGATCAGAAAGTAAACTTCTTTCTTATTATAAGATTGGTATCTGTAATATTCAAATATTTATCCGTAACATTTAACCATAAATTGTGAAGATAAAACGTGCATCGCTTGTGTTCTAAGTATCGTAGAGACAGGACTTTTGTACGGTCATGATCAGAAAATAAAATTCTTTCTTATTATAAGATTGGTATCTGCCATTCTTCAAAAATTTATCCGAGCTTAATTAATATAGTGTTCTCCGTTCAGCCCGCCTTGGTAGCGTAGATGGTAGCGCGTCTGCCTCACGTACAAGAGATCCCGAGTTCGAATCTCGGTCAGATGATGATGATGATATATAAGGGCGCTCAACTACAGCGGTCATCAGCTCCCTTTAAAAAACTAGTCATGGCAAAAGGCAGATATAAAACTTTTTAAAAACTATACAAGTGTAACAAAACCTATTAAAAATACACGTACGTAAAAAACATCAATCAAAACCTACTAAAAATTTCGTTCACTAAATCCTAAACTCTAAACTAGACAAGAATCTAAAAACCTTCTCCACGGGTCTCCACGCACGGCCTACACGTGGGTGAGCCTGTTGACCGTCTCCCTAAACCACGAAGAGGAGCCCACACGAGGGAGACTGTTGGCTCGGGACCCCGGGTGCGCCAAACTCGTACCTACCGGAGTAGGCCCCTGGGGGGAATCTCGGTCAGGGTGTGTTACCTGGATAAGGTTTTATCCGGGGTTTTCCCTTTTACTTCAAGACGAATGTCTGGCAACTGTAAGCTCCATGGACCCTGGAGTCATTTGAGCATCATTTCACCCAGTTCATTCACCGTCCGATATGACTTAACGTTGGAAGACGTAAATTACAAAAAAAAAAAAAAAAAAATGTTCTCCGTTCAGGCCCTTGAGATGCGTGTACCACATTCAGCAGCAGCTTAGGACTTCTTCGCCGTAGTGAGCAGTACGGCACGCCTCCATCTGCTTTTAACTTTTGTGAAGATTATAACCGCAATAAATGCTACCCTCTTCTCAATGGTAGAACCATTACACTACATGAACGTCGACAGACCTTTTATTTAAGATGCTGTTATTTTCCATGATGTTAAGTATTTATCAACTTGATACATGATGGACAAAGGAACAACAGTCAGTGCCTCAGAGAAAGATTATATTTCATCAAGCATGATGGACAAAAGGGAAAATGAAGGCAACAAACTCTACTGTGGGCAGTTTTTCCCTATTCACAAACTCATCTCCAAGATGTCCATCCAATTCCCAATTTCCTCCTTATCTTCTCTTTAGACATTCATTTTAACGAAGAGCTGATCTCATCTTTCTTATTTTCATGTTCATTTTCTTTACTTATTTTTTTTCGCCCTATCTCTCTGCAGCTAGCCTCCCCATTCCGCTTTTGTTATTATTTTTGTTGGTATATTCGCCAACGTTCGACCAAAAGTAGCACGATATTAGCAGTAGACAAAGGGGAAGAATACGAAAGAAAAAGAACTAAGAATCTTGGTCGATGAAGGACTTGTAAGGGGAGTGAAAAAGAAAAGCTTGTGTGGGGGGGGGGGGGAGAGAAAATATAGCGTTTTGGTATTTCTTCCGGTCGGTAGGCAGCGGCCCAGAAGAACATAAACCAAATAGCACAAGATTGATTCAAACATTTTCATTTACAGAATATATTAGCCATATCTATTCTGGAAGTGATTTTCACTTCTATTGATGTTTAAAATATTCATTAAACATGCATATTTATAATGAAATTGTGATCGTATTACAGCAATGAATATTTGTAGTAAATTCTATTTTGTATATAGTATAATTCTTATATTAGGATGAGTTCCTTGAAGTGAAAGGTTAAAATGATCACACTAGTCGACAAGGTGTTCTTCACAAGAAATCTGATTAGTGAACCTAGTGTACCTTTTCATACTGAATTCAGATATGTAGTCAGAATTATTCCATCAGGCACAGTTCTTTTGTGACCGCTACTTTTTGAAACAGGATTTTAGCGTTTTATTTGACTTGTTATAGGAAACATTACCTCATATTTAGTGATTTTATCCAAGCTTTATATAAGGGAATGATTTGTAATATGCTGAAGAACCATAAAACAAGGCTGAGCAGGTTCATTCATGTTTGGATATGCACCGACCTGTTCATCTGGCTGTGTGATGTGTCAATATTGAGCTGACTGTGAGTTTGTTCAGTAGTGAAATATTTCCTTCATTTCTTTTCGAAAGTGTATTGTGTATGCAGTGTTTTAGTGCTTTGTTTTTTCATCATGCCAAGAAAGTGTGTAAATCATGTAGACAGTTTCTGCTATATTTGTGATGAGCTGACCTTCAAGTCTCAGAGGCAAAATTTGACCCACGTGTAAAGAAGTGTTGTCAAATTAAATTTAAAGGGAGTCGATTAATGACACTAAACAACACTAACTTTTAATTTTTTCCGGAACATGTTTGAGACTTTGCCTCCCTCCTCGACCGGCCATCGACTGCTTCTCATAGGTCTCCTCTGTCAACTACACCAATGAGAATCAGTCGATGGCCGGTTGAGGATGGAGGCAAACTCTCTGAAACATGTTTCAGAAAAATTTAAAAGTAAGTGTTGTTTAGTGTCATTGATCGACTCCCTTTAAATTTAATTTATTATAACAATACTGTTTTCAACACTTCCAAGAAAGGAAGTGTTGTCAACTTTACTTGGCTGTCAGGCTGGTGATTTTAATAAGAGCTGGGCACCAAATACATGCCGTGTTTCGTGTGTTGGATTGCTGGCTGGGTGGAAAAATGGTACACATCGTATGCCATTTGCAAATCCTATGATTTGGAGGAAATCGAAGGATCATTTAAGTGACTATTATTTCTGTTTGACAAATATAAAAGGAATCACATCTAAAACAAAACATACAATTAAGTGTCTGATTTCGTTATCTTCAATAAGACCTGCCTTACACCCTGTACCAGTATATGCAGATACGACCTTAGGTGATAACTGATTCTGACCTAACTGAAACTGAAAATGCTTCAGATGAAAATAAAAATGATCCTACATATGAAGCTAATACCTGATCATCAGAATATACTTTCCCAGTCAGAAAGACCAAAATGACCTGATTTGGGATTTAAATCTGTCTAAACAGCAAGCTGAAGGTTTAACTTCCAGATTCAAAAGGTGGAATCTACTCCAAAAAGAAGTAAGAATATGTAGTTATCGTGTCCGCCATAGTGATTTCAAGGTCTGCTTCTCTGAAGAAAGTGGTATAAAGCTATGGGATGCAACACGCCTTTAAGAATTCACTTCCTGGACTCTCACTTAGATTTTCTTCCCCGAAAATCTTGGAGCTGTCAGCGATGAACAAGGTGAGCGTTTCCATCAGCAAATTTCTACTATGGAAAAGAGTTACTAAGGCAAGTGGAGTTCCAATATGCTAGCTGACTACTGTTGGACCAAGAAGAGAGACGTTCCAGATACAAAATGTGCCCGAAAATCACTACCTACCACTTTCTAGGTAAGTCAGAATGAGTAGTTATAATTTTGAGTTAGATAGCTGGTTACAGATTTTTTTAAGAATGTTATAAAAATTCAAATCAATATCACACAAAACTCCTGCCTGATGGGGAAAAACTAAAATTATATTTGAATTCAGCACAAAAAATTCTTCTAGAAAATGTTATTTTAATTCTTGTGAAAGAAAAAAGATTCATTTCTGTCAACTAGTGATTATTCTGGTACTCAATATACGTTCGTTTCTATCCAGAGAATGGGTAATGTTCTGTCTCGATTATTTTCCTATTGGGGGAAAGCGTTGTAACACGTTACGAAGTCAAAATAACTATATATTTGGCTTATTATAATTAAGCTGTGTGTAACAAGAGTTGCAAGCTTAAATTTTAAATAAATGAATTGGTAAACCTGAGTAACAGAGA